>JAQPCC010000130.1:0-498439 GCA_028392965.1 Lindernia subracemosa | reverse complement strand
CTCATCTCTAAATCGCAACTCAAGCTCGACGATTCGAAAATGATGATACAAAAAATTTCAATTGCAACCTAATTTACAAATACCTATCACCCAAAACAACAAATCACTACATCGGAATCGATTTCAACGAAGGAAAAGTGTAAAAAATAAAAAATCTTACCGTCGCCTTTTCATCGTCGACGACCTCTCTACGTTCGTACGGTTGGGCATCTCGATTTTTTTTTTCGAATCGTCTAATTCGTTTCTTAACTCGAAAAGCCTAATATTGAAATTAAGTAATATTAATCAATATCAAGTAATATCAAGACTTTTTTACTGAGGGGTATTTTGGTAAATTCGATACTCAATCAGTTCTCTTTAATCCCTAGTTGAAAGTTATACTACAAGTGTAACGCACGCTAGCCCTCTTTTAACTGCAAATATTATATTAGGTTTTCACCGGCGAGAAGAATTAAGCTCTGAACAGTCGTATTTATCTTTCTCACCGATCATAGCACCAGCTTTCATAGCACGAAGTTCCGTGATCCTTGATCTTAGAAGAAACAAAAAAATGGGTGAAAATGATATCGCGAGCAGTGTGGCCCGAGCTATTGCTGTTGCATTCGGTGGTGATTCGTCTCGCGATGCTCGTGCTGCTGCACTCTCTTACCTTGATACTGTAAATTTTATCTGATTTTTCGTCTTTTTTTTTTTTAAAGTTCAGGGAACAATATCGTTTTGTTGGAAGTGTGTGACTGACGCATTCTAAGTTGTTCGGAGTAATGCTCTCAATGAGAACTGTTCTGCTGGTGTGGTTTTTGCGTTAGAGAAATATTGCTTAATTTAGTTTCTCGTGGGTACTGTGGAGGATACTTCGTATTATAGGTTTTAAATGTGAAAATTTGTCCAACTGCTGCATTTGGGGCATAATTTATTTGGGTTCAAAATTGGATGATCTCACTGCCGTATTTCCAAGCTAGAGAGCTTCAATTCATAATCTTTGATCCACATCCATCTTTACCTTTATATGGTGTTTAGGTGTTTTGACAAATGAGCCTAAAACTAAATTTCAATCACATTGTAAGTGCAAACAGCATACTTCGGAGTTCGTAAGCTTTATGTATTGAAATCTATTTCGATCTCCCACCATTCTTGTTGCGACTAAATTTTGAATGTTTTCATTGGAAAGTGTACTTTGTATAGTGCAATTGAGCTTCTTAATGATTTATGTTGTCTGCGTGCTAAGGTGTGTGAAAGATAATTATGCTTGTATGCACCTCCCTCATTCATTCCTCTGCTTCAATATGCACACATTCATGCATATTTGTTCGTGTGATTGTGTTCCATTCTTTAAGTTTTATGATATCTTTACAATTTGAGGCATTCTTTTCCTTTATTTTCTTCCAAATATTTGCAGATAAAATCTGGAGATGTCCACGTTTTGGCAAATGCATGTTTTCTTTTAGTCAAGAGAGACTGGTCTTCTGAAATTCGTTTGCAGGCATTCAAAATGCTCCAGGTAAAGGTTCCAATAACTCACTCGAATTTCAGTTTTGTAGCCAGTAAACCATTTTTGTGAATTTCAGAAAGTTTGATGGAATTAACTGAAAGAAAAACCTAATCTTGTCGTGAAAACAATTACATGCCTATCTGGTGAAGTATGTGGTTTTGGTGATTCTTCACTTCATTCTTAAAGTTTAATAAACATCCCAATGGACTCTGGTGCATTACAACTTGGAGACTCTATCATCTGTTCGGAAACATTACATTGAAATATATTTGACTTTGATATGAAGTAGATGGGCTGAAAAGACCCCTTCATAGAGGAATTTTCCGCATTCTCCTTGCCTAACTTGTTCACCAACTTTCATTGATTTATTTATTGGTTTCTGTGTTTCGCTGGTAATTTTTTTCTTCAAATTGCTACATTATTTTCTTTTCAACTAATTTCGTCTTTGCTAAATGAAAGCATGCATCAGATAGAACATATGGAAATTTCTAGATATAATGACATTAATCCTTCTTGGCGCTGCATTTCATGTGCCTTTCAGCATCTCGTACGGTTACGCTGGGACGAATTAAATTCTTTGGAGAAAAGGAATTTTGCAAATGTAGCTGTTAATTTGATGTCTGAAATCGTAGATCCTTGCGAAGAATGGGCTCTGAAAAGTCAAACATCAGCTCTGGTTGCTGAGGTTTTTCCTTGCTGCATCCAACATCTTTGTAATGTGAATGCCCCTTCTCCATTGTGTTTCATGCATAATTTTGTTCACATATGCAGATAGTTCGTAGAGAAGGTTCAAGTCTATGGCAGGAACTTTATCCTTCCTTAGTCAATCTTTCTCGTATGGGTCCAATACAGGTGAAGTGCAGTGCACAGTTTTCTATATTATGCTGAAATTAGTTATAGAGTCAATTGAAACTCGGGTATGCTTTCTGAGAAGGTTCTACTGAATGCGTATAAAGCCTAGTGTTTCTTTTTTCTATATTATACACTATATTAATCCACATAAATGGGTTTTTATAGTTAATTAACCAAAACATTTTTCTGGCAGGCTGAGCTGGTGTCAATGATGTTAAGATGGCTTCCAGAAGACATTACTGTTCATAATGAAGATTTAGAAGGTCTGGCTATCTTTTTTTCTTTTAATCTATTTTCTTGTTATTTTAAGTTTAATTATCCCTTCAACCCTTCTATGTTTTAGTTATTTCTTTATGAGATCAACCCTCTCTCTATGCATAGTATACATAGATATATCTTATTTCTTCATTTACTTGATCAGATTTCTTACTCAGGTGATCGCCGGAGGTTTTTATTGCGTTGGCTAACTGAATCATTGCAAGATATATTGCCTCTGTTGTATATTGTAAGTCTTTTACTGCTACCTTTATAATATATCGTTATTAGTGTGCTGGGTTGATTAACATTTTCATGTGATCATCTCGATAGTTACTGGAGGGTCACTATAGTGCTGCTGTCATGGAAGCTGGAAAAAATCAAATGGGCAATGCAAAACAGCACGCATTGGCAGTGATCGCTGCTGTCAATGCTGTTAATGCATATGCTGAATGGGCGCCACTGCCTGATCTTGCAAAATTTGGAATTATACAGGGGTTTGGTTGCTCTACTTTCTTCTTTGCATTGGTTTAAGAAATTATAAAACTGTTTATTACTTACACTTATCCATATCCATCAAACAGCTGTGGATTCTTACTCAGTTCCCCTGATTATCGTCTTCATGCATGCGAGTTTTTTAAACTTGTCTCACAAAGGTAGTTAATGGTATTCATTCATTTGTCGATTCATTGTGAAATTTCTATGTTACGTTGTCATTGTACTCTACTTTTTGTAGGAAAAGACCTGTAGATGCTTCTTCGGACTTCGATTCTGCAATGAGGAGTATTTTTGAGATTTTAATGAATGTAGCCAAAAACTTCAGCTCTGTCGCTGGAGAAAATGAAAGTGAAATCGAGTTCGCTGAATACATATGTGAAAGTCTGGTTTCATTGGGTTCCACGAACATGCAGTGTATTGCCAGTGATAACGCATTGGTCTCATTCTACCTTCAACAGGTCCATTTCTGTCAATACTATTTATGATAGGAAATTGCATTCATAATTTAAGGCCTGCTATCATTTTAGCATTTTGTTCGTATTATAGTTTTATTCAATTGCATTTGTAGTTGCTGACTTGAGGAACATTGGAAAGTGTTTCCCTCATAATTAATGGAAGCACAGGCTGCTGAAAAAAGTTGACTGAGTGCTTAGGTCAATTTCTGAAATTAAGGCATTTAGACCAAACATGGAATTTAAGGATCACTGCGGTTTTGTTTAACAAAAATTTTGATTGCCTTGGGATGAATTTTCTTCATTAATACTAGGGTTTACTCTTATTAACCAGAAAAAGATGATATCCATTTTCCTGAGTTCTATCAGATCTAGATATAGTTTATGATGTGGCCCTTTTGTGATGTTGCTTTTAGAGAGCATAGAATTTAGACTAGATACCTGGGAAATGTATGGGTCTTATTGTCCATTCATTTGATTTCTCCTTGTGTTTCTTAAATTTTCAGATGCTAGGATTTTTTCAACACTCTAAGCTGTCACTTCATTACCAATCTCTACTCTTTTGGCTGGTAAGATTTAGTTACTAATCGGGGGAGGCAGTATTGTTCAATTTTCTTTTAGCAGCTCTAATTATTTTTGTTATCTCGATAGGCGCTGATGCGAGATCTGGCAAATAAACGCAAGGCTGCTTTGGCCAACGAAGTGAACTTGGGGTCTGGAAAAGCTGATAATGGAAATGTTAATGTTTTGACATTATTCAGTGATGGTATTTGCAGCGCCCTACTAGAAACAACCTTCCAACGCATGATTAATAAAGAAAAACTTCCCCATGAAGCAGCGTTTGATGTTGGGTCCTTGGAGTTGTGGAGTGATGATCTGGACAGTAAAGTAGATTTCGGTCAATTCCGCTCTAGACTAGTAAGTCTCATATTACTAATCATTTCTAATGAAGTTAATTTCACAATTTGCTCCAGTAATGATTTTGGTATCTTCCGAAACCATTACTGGATATCTTTAAGGATATCCAGTGAAATCTTTAAGGATATCTTTGTTTGGATTTCTTGACTGAAATACTTGAACTTTATACTTTTCTGATGGCTTCTCGAACCTCAGTGTCATCTCCGGAATGTGCAATGCACATTTTGGATATTTCATAGTTGTAGCAGTTTAGTTATTTTAAACTTCAGGTGCCTAAAGGCACATGTGGTGAATTTGTAATGCACATTTGTGGGCAATGTTTGTGCACATTTTTGTGGACTTTCGGATCTATTGTCAACTCCACGCCTAGAGTTGTACACTCTATTCTTATTTTTGTGTTGAATTGATTGGGTTGACATGACATGGTTTGACAAGCATTTCGGTGAGGTTTCTTATGTCATTCTCCAGTTTAAGCTGCCACTTGTCTTGTTCGGCATCTGATATTTGAAGATAGTGTGGGAGTTAAAGCATAAGGCTCCTCAAAAGTGTGATCTGTCCCGTCAGCCTGTTAACGGATTCGTTGACAAATCGACAACTGACTTATTGATAAAACAAGAACTCGATATCATTGACAGTTGGTTAGGGTGAAAGTTCAATTATGCAAGTCGATGATGTGGTGTCTGAATCTAGTAAACGTGATGCGTTCTAGCATTTATGGGCCTAATGTTTTTCTAAATCATGTTTACGCTAGAACGAATTTTTCTGTTTTTGTGAATTAGTCCAAGGGAGCAACCATATGAGCTTTCAGTGATGCTTATAGAATATAAATTGATAAAGGTAATAGTCAAATTTATTAAGTGTCATTTAATGCTGTGTGATCATATATAAGTCAGGCTACCTTAGTCTCTTGGCTTGTTTTTCTGTACCTCCTCTGGATCCTTTTTTTTTTTTGGCAGTTTTTGTATTATACCTGCACTATGAGATTTAATTTTTATTGATAGCTGAAACTAATATTGCTTCTGTTTGTCTCATCACTGGTTATGTGTAAATGCCTTCTGTTGGAATTTTAGTTTTGACTGGTTATCAACTGATAAGCGCCTTACGATGTTATCAATTATCATGTAACAGATGTTCATTCGTATCTACATCATGCATATATCATTAATTTTTCGTTATTATTGTTGTTTAGCCTACCCACTACTAAGCCTGTAAGTAGTAAGTTTGTGAATATCAACTGTAAGATAAGACTCTCCAAAGGCCCGTGATAAAAATTTAAAATTTAATGCAAGATGTTTTATGAAATACGGATGATCAGAAGCTTCTTTTGTTTATGCAGTTGGAACTGATTCGTCTAATAGCATCTGAGAAGCCCCTTATCACAGTTATTAAGGTCTCAGACAGAATTACTGAGATTATTAAGAACCTATCCCTGATGCCTGTACTCTCTGGTGTAAGTCTTGTTAACCCTTATTCACCTTTTTGCTTTATCAGTCATTTCATTTGCTGGGGATGAAATTTTTGTATGCTTAAATGCCTACCTATACTCTTCAATATTATCTCAATCGCGCTAAATGCCATTATTTGAAATATCCAGGGTCTGGCCTTGATGGAGAGCATGCATTTGCCTTTGGAAAATGTCGTTAATGCAATATTTGATGGTTCCACTGAATTTTTGCAAAACAGCAATGAAGTTCAAATCTCGTTGCTTAAAGTATTTGAAGGTTCGATTACTGCCACTATATTAATTTATGAAGCTTTCTAGTTCTCTACTGCTTGCTTATTTGGACTGTCAACTGAAGGCTTGCTTCAACAACTCATTTCATTAAGATGGAACGAACCATCACTGGTGGAAGTCCTTGTTCACTATCTGGATTCTCTGGGTCCTTTTCTGAGGTATTGCCCAGATGCTGTTGGCAGTGTAATCAATAAACTATTCGAACTATTAACCTCCCTACCTTTCGTAATCAAGGTTATCCATTTTTCTTCTCTATCAAATTAGCTACAACCAGAATGTTCCTTTCGTTCACTGTCTTGCTTAAGTATAAGTATTTTTCTGTAGGATCCTTCTACAAGTGCTGCTCGGCGTGCAAGATTGCAGATATGTACGTCTTTCATTAGAATTGCTAGGGCTGCTAAAGAGACCCTCTTGCCTCACATGACGGTGATCTCCTGTTTCCTATTTCGGTGAAGACATCATTGTTGGAAATGGATATTCTTCTTGAATCCTGCATTTATACACTGCATTTTGGCTGATTATTCTGGTTTGTTCCAGGTAATTGCCAGTACGATGACTTATTTACAAAAGGAAGGTGCTTTGATGCAGGCAGAGAAAAACCTTCTCGGTGAATCCTTCCTTGTTATGGCTGCTTTTGCTGGGTAAGCTTTGATGAAGGATTCCACTTTTTGCATTCTCTTTAAGTTTTTCAGTTTCAACAATTTTGCAAATTTCGGAACTTTTCAGGGTTGAACAGCAACAGGAAGTTTTGTTATGGTTGTTAGAGCCTTTGAGAAATGAATGGACTCAGCCGGAGTGGCAAGACACATACTTGACGGGCCCAGACAGATTGGTTCGCTTGTTCTCTGAGACTCAGTTTATGTGGTCAATATTTCATACTATGACATTCTTCGAGAAGGCGCTTAAGCGAAGTGGTTTTAGAAAGAGTAATCTGAATCCAGAAAATGGTGCAAAAACAAACTCTGTTGATGCTCACCCGATGACTTCTCATCTCCCTTGGATGCTGCCTCCTCTTCTCAAAGTACTGCAGTATTCTTTATCCCTTTTCAACTTTTTGTAAGTTCAATTTTTTTGGGGTGTCTTATCATGTACTTTTGTTTTTCTAATTTCCAGCTTCTACGAGCTATACATTCGCTTTGGTCTTCATTTGTAAGTCAAGCGCTTCCTGGAGAAGTCAAGGCTGGGATGGTTATGAGTGATGTAGAAAAGAACAGCCTTCTTGGAGAAGGGAAGCATAAGTTGCCCAAAGGTGCAGTTGCTTTTGGAGATGGATCTCAATTTGATGTCAGCAAGGAGGCTAGTCCTGATGCAATCGAAATTATACGGAATTGGCTGAGAGGAATAAGAGAAAGCGGGTACATGGGTTTACTTACTTTAAGTTGCATGCTGCACTTTACTTTTTATCTTAGTGGGTTTACTAATTCCTTATATTATGGAAGCAAGACGGAGAATAAAAAAGTAAGTAAAACATGTGCCGAGGAATTAGCCTCGCAGGATACAAAATGTGATGCTTGATATCCAGGAAGAAGCTGACCTCAATTTTGGGGGCTTTGTTTTTTAAGATAGGTTAAAAAAACCTCATAAGATAAAGAGAGACGATGGAGAACTAAGACAACCATGTTACTTTTAGGAAGTAAAATTTTTTCCATTGGTATTCCCGGTCCAGCTAACTGTAACTTATTGTTTGTGCATCTTAATCCTGTCTTGGTATATCCTGGAAATGGCATTAATTCTAGTCCAGATCTTATTTGTCAGTCTTCCGAACCACTGTATTGCTTTACTTGATTGACCCTGATAGTTCTACTTCACTTTTAGTTAATGTCAAATCATTTAACTTACTGCCGTATACAGTCGGCTAGTGAGGTACACTTATTTCGAACAGATCACACATTTCATGTAAAATCCAGATAATTCCATGATAAAGTTATATTTCTGACCATCCATGCTTGCTGATAATTCGAGAAATTATCTGTGACATGAGACATTTAGTTGTTCAAGTCTAAACTATTTTGCGAAGTGCCAATTAGATCCTCGATGTTTTGGATACGCGTCTCCCTTTTTATTAATGAGAAATTCAATGGGACAAATATTGGACGGTCTTCACTATCCACGTGTGATAAAGACGTGTTGACAGCTTTTATCTCAACCTTGTTCCTTGTATAAAAGCATAATCTTCTCGCATGTATAGGTTCAGCGTAAATATTTTCGTTAAAAACTTGTTGCTGGAGAGTGTCTGTTCAATCACTTTACTACTCTTTTCCAGGTATACCATATTGGGTTTATCTGCAACCCTCGGGGACTCCTTTTTCAGATGCATGGACTGTAATTCCTTATCTATAGCATTGATGGAAAACATTCAGTACATGGAGTTCAGGCATATAAAGCAGATGTTGCACTTAGCTATAATTCCGCTGATTAAGCATTGTCCCGCAGATATGTGGGATATGTGGCTCGAGCAACTCTTGTATCCATTACTTCTTCATATTCCGCCAGCTCTCAGCTCTTCATGGTCAAGTCTTCTGCAAGAAGGCAAAGCTAGAACTCCCGATCTGCTAGGAATACAAGCGGGATCGGACTTAAAGGCTGAAGTGATGGAGGAAAAGCTTCTAAGGGACCTAACCCGTGAAATATGTTCCCTTTTGTCTGCTCTGGCTGCTCCGGGACTTAACACGGGGCTTCCTCCACTAGAACCGGCTAGCCAAATTAGCCACATGCCCGATGCATCTTTGAGAAACTTGGCTGCATTCACTCAATCTTCCATGGTTGGGTATGACACTTTCACTTTTACATCATATATGGGCCACCAACATCTATCATCCAACTGTAAGAGTCCCTTTTTTTCTCTTGCAGATTTTTTATGAACAAGGACACTCTTGCTGCTCCAGCATTGAAAATATGCGTCGATGCTTTTGGTTGGACGGATAGTGAGGCCATGTCCAAAGTATCTTCGTTTTGTGGAGTGGTGATACACCTTGCTGTTATGACTAATAATGCGGGGCTTAGAGAATTTGTGTGTAAAGATCTCTTTTCGGCTATCATCCGAGGCCTCACCTTAGAGTCCAATGCTATCATAAGTGCTGAATTGATTAGTCTCTGCCGTGAAATCTTTGTTTGCCTTTCTGGTAGAGATCCATCGCCTCGCCAGGTCAGTAATCATCTTTCCTCGGGTTGCTGCTTGTTGTGTTGTCGTTACATCAAGTGCTGTGCTGTGCTGTGTGTTTGGTTTTGCAGATTCTGCTGTCTCTGCTGTGTACCACGCCTCAAGATTTGCTTGCTTTTGAAGAAGCTTTGTCGAAAACAGCCAGCCCTAAGGAACAGAAGCAGCACATGAGAAGTTTTTTAATGTTGGCAACGGGAAATAAGTTGAAGGCCATCGCTTCTCAGAAGACGGTGAATGTCATCACAAATGTCACCAGTAAGTGATTCACAAACACAATTTTCAAATATAGAAAAGTAGTTGTAGTAATCAATCATCCCATTGATATGTTTGTCTAGTTGTTAAAGCATATCCTTGTTTTTATTTAACTTGGTCAGCGAGGTCACGAGACTCAGAACCCGTTCATGAAGAAGGGGATAAGATTGGATTAGCTGCCATTACATGAAGTTTAGATACCTTTTGTTGAGATGTAAAACTGTAGCAGAAGTTTAGATACGTCCTTCCTTTTGTGTAAATTTACCATCTAGTTTGGTACAATTAAACCCATCATCAGTTAGGCTTTTGAGTATGGAAGAAGATTCATGGATGGTCCGAAATATTATCATCCCACGCCGGTCGGGAAATATTGATCAAAGCCATGTCACGACAATTCCGACATACGCGATATCATGTTTTTTGCTTCCAAAACAAGTCATTAATGATATTCAAAAGGATGTGGCTTCGTATTGGTGGGGATGTATCGGGCCATCAGAAAATTCATAGGCTAGAAGTATGGAGGGGATGGGTTTTCGCGATATTCATCAGCTCAATTTAGCGTTGTTAGCAAAGCAAGCATGGCGTATCCTTTCCCAACTGGATAGTCTCCTTGCCCGCATTCTAAGAGCTAAATATTTTCCAGATGTGGGTTTTCTTCATGCATCACTTGGGACGAACCCGTCGCAAACTTGGCTTGCGATTTTTGCTGCAAGAGATATTATCAAACTTGGTGTGAGGGGCTAGTCGACAGAGGTGATACCGAGACCATGTTCGTTGAAACCTTTTTCACCACCTACCCCTATTGCGTCAAGAGTTTCTGATCTTCACGATTCAAGCACGAACATGTGGAATGAAAATCTTGTTCGCTCTCTTTTCATTCCAACAGAGGTGGACGAGATACTTGGAATTCCGTTGAGCCTAAAAATGTCTCCCGATAAACAAATCTGGCATTACACAAAACACGGAAATTTTATAGCTCGAGCTTGAGGCCTCTATCGTGGCAGTTCATTTGGCAAGCGAAGGTTCCACCGAGAGTGAAGATCTTTGCATGACAACTTGGTATTGTGGCACGAGACGATAAAGGTGAATGCCAAGGGCGGTGGACTCAACCCTTTCACGATGTTTTTTCTTACGGAAATTACGGAGGCTATGGCTGTTCGGAAAGCGCTTTGCGTTGCTAGGGTTGAACGTTGGCACCACATTGCTGTTGAAGGGGACTGTAAGTCGATAGAGCTTCGAGAGAGGAACTCAGATTCTTCGACGATTGGATGCATCTTACGCGACTGCCTAATTCTAGCTTGTGGTTTTGATGAAGTTATTTTCTCGTATGTTAAAAGGGGGTCGCTCTCCTCCGACTCAGGAGATGGCTATACTCTTGTTTTTTCCGACCATCATGAGTAATAAAAATCCTCATTTACATCAAAATTTAGAATTTTCAATCTCTAATTATTGTTGAGTGTTGAAAACTATGGTCCTAACATAACCCAACTGTCGGGATTAATATCTGAATAAATAATTTAATTATGAATGATTAAATAATTAAGATGTAAATATTTTAAATAATAATATTAGTTAAATTATTAATGCTTTGGAAGTATCGTATTAAATGATGATAAGTTGAGTTGTATAACTAAAAAGATTGTATTTTAGTGTGAGAGTATGGTTGTATTTAATGTAATTAGTTTTAATAGTTAATTTTTAGTAATATAAATAGGTGATTAGAGTTCATTATAGATTACACCAAGTATTGAAAAGATTTCATACTTAATCTCTCTCTTTAATATTATAAACTATATTAGTATAATTATAATAAAATAATCTTAATATGATATTAATTATAATTAATATTATTATAGCAGTATGCTCTAATTAATAAGTTATTGTACAAGTTATTCATCATTTTTTCAATAAAATATGTCGAAATTATATTCTATTGCCGACTTGAAGCTATAACTAAACTAAATTTCATAGACAAACAAAACGTCAGCATCATCAATTCTCATATTACACAAACTCCGCAAAACAAACAAAACAATAAATACTTGTTGAAATTCATGAAAAAAATAACAATAAAAATAAAAACATGATATAGAATAGAGCATCCCCTTCTCTATAATGACCTATCAAAAGGATACGTATTATGAAATTAGATGGATTTGATAATCAATCCTTTGGTGAGTAATTAGCATCCAAAGGAAGAAACTTAGGGTATCGATCTTTATTAGCAGCAGCAGAAATGGCTTTTCCTCCATTTCTGTGGTCGTAGTACTCAACTGCTGCAGCTCCAACAAGTGCTGCCAGCGTCAGTGCTTGGGCGTGCAACCTTCAATAATAATAATAATAAATAATAATAAATAATCATAATAATAAAGTTGTGGATATATTATTTATATGAGGAATTTTATGGTGTTCACCTTATTTGAGTACCTTGCGTGGGTACCTGTTGATGTGGCACTGATTCGTGCCATATCAACGTGCCACATCAACGAGGCGGTGGGGCAGTAATTGACACCTTTTAGGTGCCATTAATCAACACATCTGATGCTGATGTGGTGGCATCTAGCTGACACTGATCGACACCTCTGACGGTAATGTGACATCGTGGTCAGTCTCATGTCAACATGCCACATCAGCATCAACTGTGTTGATTAATGGCACTTAGAAGGTATCAATTAGTGTCGCATCACCTCTAATGTTGATGCGTCATGTTGATGTGACACGAATCAGTGCCACATCAACATGTGCCCCTAAAGTGCTATCAACACCATAAAATTCCTCTATATATATATACCTAGCGTGAATGATCTTAACGCTGGCCTTGCCAGGCTGCGTCCAGTTGTACGCCAACGATCCAACTACACCGCTTGCCCACAACCCACCTAATTAATTATTATTATTATTATTATCATAAATTAAAGATATAAAAATTTGAAAAAAAAATTGAAGCATAGATGATCGGAGAAGAAAGGTAATTAATAATACCAACTGCTCTCAGCTTGTGATCGACCACCCATTCTCTGATTGAATCCATCGAAGACTTGACGCTGCTGCTAGATTGGGCCATCGCTCTTATTTTGCTCTCAATATTATTGTATGATAAATAAATAAATGATTGATGTTGAGAATCATATATATATATATATATTATATATATATATATTATATATAGTTGAGATATTTATAGAGTCAAAAACTGGGAAGGAGAGAAATCTGACTTTGATACCGAGAGAAAACTATGGGCGGCGATGCATTCCTAAGGCGCCTGTGGTTTAAACGAGGCAAAAACTCGACTTTTATTTCTGCTTCACATTTTTTATATATGTCGTAATTTGAAAAAGAAAGTCATATCACGTTGTAATTGATATTCTTTCCATATGCATGTACATTAAGATATAAAAGTTATGTTAAATTGCACAACCCATCCGTGGTTTAAAAAATAAACACCAAAACCTCTATGACTTTTAAATAGTGTAAAACACCCTCGTGGCTTATTTAATCATGTGCTCCTTGTCATTTTTACTGCCTAATTGGGGAGTACAATGCTATGTTTTAGACATCATGAGGGTACGGTGTTAAGTTTTAGGCAGCACATGTGAGTTTCATGCAATAAAAAAAAGTATAAGGTAGTAATACGCGTTTCTGTATAACCACGTGATGGTATAACATAATTTACCCCAAAAATTTATTCGATTTATGACATAAAAAAGGCATATTATTGATTGTTCGTTTTAGGTCTTTTTAGACGGACATGTATAATTATTACACGTCTCTAAGACGTGTTTGGCAACAAAAAATGGGATATTTTAATCCTTAATTGCATTAAAAAAATTGAAGTATGATTTATAATTTACTAACTTCTAAACTTAATTATATGAGTAATCATTCTCATATTTGCAATTTCATGGACGAATTTTTTTTTTTTATTAGGAAAACATCGACGATTCTATTCAAATGAAAAATAATGATGAAAAAAAAAACTAGAGAAGAAATAGAATAAATAAATTAATCAAATAAATTATTGCATATAACTACCTTTTGTTACCACAAATTTTAATATACGGTTAAATTTTCGATCGAATCAGCCGGCGCAGTAACGACAAGGTAGTAAGACCATCTCCAACCGAAAAACTCATTTTTAAACTCAAACTCATTCTCAAACTCAAAATCCAGTAATTCTTCTCCAACCATTAAACTCATTTTCAAACTCAAAAAAATATCAACTTTTACAAGTTTTCAATACTACCCACATATTTTACGACTTTACAAATTTAATCACGATATTATTTTAAATTCGATGAAAAAATATTAAATAAATTATAATAAAATTTTAATTGGTACCAATTTAATAATAAATTTTTATTTTAATAATAAAATTAAATTTTGTGAGAAGATATTTAAAAAAATTTTAGAATCGTGGTCAAATAAATTTAACTATTGTAATACGTAGAAACAAAATATATAAAAAAAATAAGTAATAAGATATAAAAAAAAATATTTCTTAAAATAAAAACATTATTTATTTTGACAATTTTATAATTACAATTATTAATAAATAAGTCTCATTTTCCTCTTTTTTATATTTTTATTTATTTTTTATTTTTGTATAGGGGTGATTTAGTAATTAAAATAAATAATAGGACATCAATAATAATTTTTAAATCTCAAACTCATAATATGCGTTCAAAGTCAAAACGCAAAATTGAGTCTGAATTAGGAGAGAGAAGGTAATAAACTCATTTTGAGTTTGAGTTTGGGATTCCATTGGAGTATTTCTTACTCCATATTTTGGGTTTTGCAGTATGGTTGGAGCTGCTCTAAATGCCTTTTAGTATGATATAACGACAACACGATTTTAATATTTTACAACAAGAGACGAGAAATGAGCTAACGTTGTCTTTGTATGATATAACAATAATATAATAATAATATGATATAAAGAAATTGAGAAAGAATACCATTACTTTGTCTGTAGATGAAATACAATAGTTCTTTAGATATATTGTTTGATAATTTATATTTAAGATTTTTTATTTGCTAAATGTTTGTTTAATTTTAATAAGACCCCTCAAATTAACAATTTTCAAAGGATGAAAATTCAATATTTTGGTTCAAGGATGAAAGGTTTACAATTGGCTTTATACATAGCAGCCCCATAATAAAAAATCTTAAGTCGAGTAGATTCAAACCCTCGGCCTATAACAAAAAATATAAAGCATTCACATTTGGACAACATATTCTTATTGAAATATAGGAGAAAAAAATGTACATATGATAATACTGTATACATACCGCTAAAAATTTCAAAATTTTTATAGGGAACATAGCATAGAGTAGACCCACCCTTGGACATGATCAATTACGGAATTTTTACAGTGACTTTATATATTAGAATTGGCAAACAAGTCGGTTCGACCCGAACCGGCGCACATATAGTGTGCCATTCGAGTTCCCTATTTTTTATTCGGGAACCCGTCGGTTCCAAACCTCGGAACAGAAACCGACAAATTTTTTTATTACAAATATATTAATATTACATATTGCTTCTTGTTACACATTCATTAAATTCCAATAATGAGAAAGCGGATTTCATATGTCCGCAAGAAAATTAGTCAAATAAAATAAAATTAGCTGTTTTTTTTTCTTCAAAAAAAAAAAAAGTTGATATATCTGCAGCAAAGTTAGTCTGATTTTCTTAAAAATGGTCTTCAAGATTACAGATTATTATATATCATTGTTGACTACGACAAAATCTCCGTAATAAGTTTATGCAAATATTTTTTTTGTCCCATCGACCTTTCGATCACTAAATCTTTATAGGGTTTTTGTCCCACTTATATATTACCCCTATATAATATAGATGTGTAATTGAAAAAAAGAAATATCCACCATGAAAAACCCTAGCCTTCTTCTTCATCTAACGTCATTCCTAGTAGCTTGGCTACTGACGATCAAGCTAATCACATCATCGATCTCAATTATCGGCGATATTCCTTCCGAAAACATCACAGCAAGCTGCTATTCATCAGAGGCTGACCTTGGATCTCATTTACTTCATGATGGAGAAAGTTTCTCTTGGAATGTCAACGCAAGTAAAACCACAGAATTTTACTGCAACTTTAACACATCACATGGTAATGGCGAGTACAAAGTTTATTCTAAGACATTGTATGATATTTGCGGAGATTACTGCAGCACTTGGGTGATTAGGAAAGAAGGTCCGTGCTTGCTGAAGGTTAATCCAGTATATTGTTACTGCCACCCTTGGAAGAGAATGCCAACGTTTAATTTGGGGGGTTGGACCCAAATATGTGCACACCAATGATGATACAAAGTATTTTAAGAATGTGTTGTAATATATAAATGGATGCTACTACTATTCACACCCCTTGGGTGAAAAATACTTGAACTTTGTGAATTTTAACTAATCAAATGTTTTCAACCATAATTATTTTATTTATTTAATTTCCATATAATTCGACATTAATTGCATGTGCTATTCAACAACATTAATTAAGTTATTTTATCCAATGGTATACGATATTTAATTTTATTACTCCTTAAGTTAATCTCTACACTTTTATATTTAACGTAAAAAAAGATTAATATAAAGAGTAGTAAATGGATGAATAGTACAGAGTTAAAATGTAAAATAATTAAACGACAGGAAGTCTTACATCGATTTGATTGCTATAATGAATTTGGGTTTTCCATATATGTGTGAGTTAATCTCTACACTTTTATATTAAGGTAAAAAAGATTAATACATAAATAGATGAATAGTGCAAAGTTATAATGTAAAATCGAACGACATGAAGTCTTACATCGATTTGCTTGCTATAATGAATTTGGGTTTTCCATAGGTGTGTGCATTCGTATATATCCCTAGACGTGTTCATCATGTTTGAAAATCCGGAATCAAACGGGCGGCCAACGGTTCCAGTTCAAACCGAAATCGGAGGCTTGAACCTCAGCTGGAAAAAGCTCGAGCCCGCTTACGTCAGCTCCCTGGCTCTGTGTTTTCACATCGAGAATGATTTGCGACTTGGTCTCGCTCCCTTCCTATTCCTCCACACTAAAAAAAAGAGTGATTGCAAGTTCGTTATTAAGGGTAGTTCCTACAAAGGATCGGGTGGAACGGAAGGTATGATCCATGCTTATTTGATATGTTTGTTCCATAAAAAAAGTTTTTTTTACTTCTTGATTAATTTTTATTGCTTTCAATTGGGAGAGAAGGCTTATTGGACTAAAGCGTCAGATTGCTAATCCGTTGTACGAGTTATTCTTGGCAATCGAAAACTATAAACTAGTTAATATATTATTTATATTTTTTGAAAAAAACTTGAAAAAAGTGGTTTTTTTTTTTTTACTTTTTAACAAAAATATAAAAAATAAATAAAAATATAAATAAATTAAACTGTTGGGAAGCAGAACCGGAACTGGAACCAGCTCGACCGGTTCTAAACCGAAAACCGAACGTCCGTTTTTGGTATATGTTCGACCGGAACCAGTTGATCTTAATTAATAAGTTGCAGTAAATGTCTTCTTTTTCTTTTAATGGAAAGTGGGTGCCAATAAAATTATCTATATAACTATATTGTTATAAAACTATTAATTGTGATTAATATTATATTAAGATTATTTTATTATAATTATACTTATATTAAGATTATAATGATAATATAGCTTATAATAATAAAGAGAGAGATATTAGAGAGAGATTAAGTATTACTTAATCTCTCTAATCACCTATTTATACTACTAATAATTTACTATTACAACTAATCACATTAACTACAATTATACACCTCACACTAAAATACAAACTTTTCAATTAACCACCTCATCGTATCATCTTATCATCTCATCAACATTTAATACAATACTTCCAAATCATCAATCATTTAACTAATATTATTATTTAAAACATCCACATTAATATATGATCCACATTAATAGGATCGGGTAGTCCCTTTCGATTAATATGAATGTCCTCATCTAGAGTTTGGACTTCAGGTATGTTGGTATTATTCCTATAGACAGGCTCGAATAGTGAATCTAATTCAATTAAGTCTTGTAACTCAGATTCAGAAAGAACTTCTGAGTTATTAGGTTGTTGACTTTTTGTCAACTTTCCAGTAGGAACATGTTCTGATTGGTCTTGATGAGAAGCTATCAGTGGAAGTGCGGGTCTTGAACTGTGTTGTTCAAGAGCCAATTATGGTGGATCGGGTCTTGAACTGTTTTGTCCAAGAACCATTGAGGTAGGTTCGTCAAATGTTACATCTATGCTTTCTATAATAGTTCTATTTTCTTTGAGATAAACTCGGTAGGCTTTAGAGCTAGAAGAATATCCTACAAATATACCTTGAATGGCTTTGGGATCTAGTTTACTCCTATTGTCTCTACCGTCTTTGATAAAACAAATACACCCAAAGACTTTAAGAAAGGAAAGGCTTGGAATTCTTTGGTTTATCAATTCATAAGGAGTTTTACCAAACCGCTTATGAATTATCGTGCGGTTTTGTGTAAAACATGCTGTGTTTACAGCTTCAGCCCATAAGAAATGTGGAAGTTTAGCAAATATAAGCATCGTGCGAGCTACTTCCACTAGAATTCTATTTCTGCGCTCAACCACACCGTTTTGTTGAGGAGTTCTAGGGGCAGAAAACTGTTGGGTGATTCCGAGAGACTCATAATATTGACTTAAGTTATTATTTTTGAACTCTGTTCCATTGTCAGTGCGGATAATCAAAATTTTGCTTTGAAGTAAATTTTAAGTTGTGCTGACAAATGTTTTGATCACCTCTGGTGTTTCATCCTTGGTCCTTAAGAATTTTACCCATGTATAGCGAGAATAGTCGTCAACAATAACTAGGATATACTTCCGACCGTTTATACTTTGTATACGCATAGGTCCACATAGATCCATATGTATCATTTCTAAAGGTCGTGAAGTAGAAGGAAACATTTTTGTTCTATGTGATGTTTTTTCATCTTTCCTAACTCACAAGCTGCACATAAGTGTTCTTTTAGAAATCGAAGAGTTGGTAAGCCCTTTACCAACTGTTCAGCTTGCAGCTTATTTAAAGTCTTAAAGTTTAAATGGGAGAGGCGTTGATGCCACAGATTGCTTTGTTGGAAAGAAGTCTTTGACAACAAGCAAACAGTTGTTGAGGGTTTGACTGTTTTCAAATCTATTGTATATAGATTTGATTTTCTGGACCCGACAAGTAATGTCTGTCCAGTTGAGTCAATTATACTGCACTGTTTAGCTCTAAAATTGACCTCAAGGCCTTTATCACAAAATTGTCCTATGCTAAATAGATTATGACTCAAACCCTTAACATATGACACGTCTTGTATGGAGAAGTTTTCTAGAACTAAGCTACCATAGCCTAATATAGAGGCAGAGTTATTGTTACCAAAACGAACCTTACCACCGAACCGTTCGGTGTAGTTGCTCAGCAGTGCTTTGTGTCCGGTCATGTGTGTGGAGCAACCCGAGTCTAGGTACCACACATGATGGTTCTGCAAATGAAGAATCTAAGGTGATTCAGTGTCCCATGTAAACATGGGATTTGTAACAATGTTAGAGAGTAAGTCTAATTTTGGTGCAAGCTTAGTTTTTGGTACCCATTTCTTAATTAATTGGGTTTGTTGTCTCTTATCTCTTTTGATCACGCAAGTTTCTTTTATTTCACTGGAAGCTTTTGATTTAGCTACCCTCTTTGGTGTGTATTCTTTAGCAATTTTCGGGTTAGCTATCTTCTTTGTTTTACTTCTAGTTTGACTGTCTGATTTTGTTTTGCGCTGTTCATTCTTGGCGAGTTCATTTTCTTTGGAGATCTCCTTAATTCTATATTGTTGTATTTTTCGTTGGGAATTAAGGCTTTGAGAATCAGTATTCTTGATAGTATTTAGCTTTAGTATCGAAGAAGAAACAACATTACATGACTGGACTAAGGTACTTTTCTTATCTAAAGAAGAAGAGTTAGAGGGCTCTTTTATTTTCCACTTAGTCTCTAATTTGACTTCCTTTTCTCTTTTCTTCTTTACGGATTTTGCTTTTGCCTTCAGCTTTAATTTCGTCATTTCCACTGCTAGTTCATTTGGAGACGAATTAGAAGAAGACAACTCCTTTTTAATATAAATCCTTTTGGAAGGAGTATCGAGATTTCTAAGATCTTCAATTTGTTTTAGTAGACGTATTTTCTCGTTATAGAATGTCTTCCTTTCCTTTTCAAGAGTAGATTCTAAGTCTACAATCTTTTTGATTTTAGCAGGTATGTATGTATTTGACTTTTTATCTTCTATCTTGTTCTCTTCTTTTACTAAGTCATCTTTGTTTATGGGATAAGTAGTTACATTCTTATTACCTGAAGATATTACTCGTGTTTTTGTAACTTTCGTTTAATTCCTTATAATCGTAGGAGACTTCAGTCTTAGCTTTCTTATTTCTCTTTTCTTCTTCGATGGCATTAATTTCTCCCGCACTCGTGAAAAGCATAAGGTCCATCAACCCTATGTCCACATGTCCAAACTGGTATAATTGTTTTCTTCGTGCTTTTTGTAGGTTGCATGGGTTAGTAAATCCTAACCCTTTGTAAGGATTATAAAAATCAACTAGTCTTGGTTTATTTAAGTATATTGTTTGCTCAGTATGTCCATATTTGATAATAATATCATCTAGTTCTTTAATTCTGGCATATAATTATTTTCGCTCGTCTGTAAGAAATTTAATTTGTGATAAGTGACTTTGATTTTCAGCATCACTAGCATTAAGGCTTTTTGTTAATTCTTGTATTTTGTTTTCATTGTATTTAGCCTTCGATTCAGTATTAGATATTTTTTCATTTGCTATTTGAAGTTGTATTCTAAGATCAGCTTCTGCTAGTAAATGTTTTCTTAAGACGGCTTCATTATTAGATAATCTTTCCCCTAAAGTTTTAATTGTTTTTCTCTTGTAGAAGATACTTTAGTTGTGTTCTATTTGTAAGCTATCTTTAGTATTGGGCAAGTGTGTAATATTATTATAGTTTAGGGACCTATTTGTAAATATACCAAATATATGGTATATATAGCTAAGTAGCTCGTTTGGTCCATGTACACTTTTCAATTCCAAGCTTAATGATACACACTTGATTACTTTTAGCTTGAAGAACACTCCACACTTTATCTTTCTCAATTACCTTCAAACCCTAACTTCAAAATCCTCAAGGTAATTCAATATTATTGAGTGTTATCATCCTTAGATTGTCAAGAACGGACCTAACAATTGGTATCAGAGCCAATTCTACTTGATTTGTGGATCGAAAATTGAAAAGAAATTGATTTTGGCTGCGCGCGAAAAGTTTTCGCACCGTTCGATTGGTTTTCGCATCGAGCAATCTTCTGTTTATGTGTTGAAATTCATGCTTGATGTTGATCTGAAAGGTGTTCGAATATCATTTTCGCATGCTAATTGCTAGCTGTTTTCAATTAATTTGATCAAAATCAAAGATTGTCAAAATTTTGCTTCGAAAGTATTTTTTCCAATCGTGAAATTGTTCTTGCAAAATCTCGATAATTGCTACGTGATTTGCTCTTTATTGTGTTAATCGAGTGTTTTTCTTGATTACCCAGTGTATTTCGATTGAATATCAGTGATCTGTGTGTCAATTGAAGCAATCTGCATAATTGATTTTCGACAGTGGTCTTCGTTCCGTGCGTAAAAGCTAGTTTTCGTACCAAGTTTTTTTTCGTATACTGTAGCAATCGATAAGTTTTTTTTTCGTGTGAAAGCCTCAAGTACGCAAAACCTCTACGAAAAACTAGTCATCTATTTTTTTGTCGTACGAGAAAATTTCCATACGAAAAAGTTTTATACGAAAAAGTCTCGTACGAAAAAGTCTCATACGAAAAAGTCTCGTACGAAAAAGTCTCGTACGACAAAGTCTAGACGAAAAATATCTCATACGAAAAAGTTTTATACCAAAATATTTTTTCCATACGAAAAACATCCTTGATACGAAAAACAATCTTTTCGAACGAAAAATGGTCAATACGAAAAACTTTTCATATACGAAATTTTTTTTCTCTCATACGAAAAAGTCTCGTACGAAAAAGTTTCAATACGAAAACTTTTAGGTTTGACTTTTCTTACGCAAAATACTTTGATACGAAAAACAATTTTGTTTCTATATGCAAAACTTTACGCAAAAATAATACGAAAAAAAAAACTCCTACAAAAATTTCGTGTATACGAAAACTCCTTTTTCGTACGACAAATTTTTGTGATCGAAATTTTTTCTCAAACGAAAAAGAGTCAATACGAAAACTATTAGCTTTGACTTTCGTACGAAAACAGTTTTGCTACATTTTTTTTCTAGAATTTTTAATACGAAAAATTTTTAAACAAGAAATTTGTCGTTTTCGCACGAAAGTTTTCTCAGTACGAAAATTATATACCTAAACAAAATTTCTCGTACACTTGTTATACGAAAATTAATTACATTTCTCGTACGAAAATCTGTGCAGATATTGACACGAAAATCTTTGATACAATTGCATTTTCATATACCAACCATTTCTCATACGAAAAACAAAAATAAAAAAATTTTTTTTTTTTCAGCGCAACTATTTCTCATAAACAGTCTCTATTGTGACACCTTTTCACATACAAAGACATTTACAAAAATTCTATACTTGTGTTAACTAACCCTTTGCGTGTGAAATCCTCAAGTTTTCAATCTTCAAAATCAAGTAGAAAGAATCCAACAAATCTAAGGAAGAATCATGGATGCTTACTCAATGGGTAACGATGTCCGACCGCCGATACTACGACGCGGAGAATACACGGCATGGACGAGCAGATTCTTGACATTTTTAGAAACCAAAGAACAAGCAACATCAATACTTTCTTCTCTATTTGAAGGACCCGCTCAATTCTGGATTCACATTGAAGGATTTCCAGAAAATGATCCGCCCATTCCGGCATCCAAAAGGCTCAAAACTCCCGATGAATACTCTGATCTCGAGAAAATAAGAGCTAGAGCAGACTTAGTAGCCAAAACCTATCTTCTGCAAGCAATACCTAATGATATCTACATCCTGATAGACAGCATGACTACGGCTAAGGATATGTGGGACGAAATATACAAAATGATGCAACGAACAGAAGTCGGCATCAAGGCCAATAAAGCTAACATACTAACGGCCTATGACTCATTCAAAGCCAAACAAGATGAAGATCTCCACAACACCTATCAAAAATTTCTAACCCTCATAAACGAGATGAGGAAGATAAACATATCAAAAACAAATATGGAGATAAATATCCGATTTCTTTCATCTCTACTGCCAGAATGGAAAAGGGTGACAACTCAAATACGGCAGAATAAAGATCTAGACGAAATGGACATCCACACAATCTTTGACAACCTAGCACAACACATTGACGACATCAATGAATTAGTCAAAGAAAATTCACAAAAAGTATCTGAAGAATCAGTAGCTCTAGTGACTGAACGAAAACAAAAAACGTCAAAGTCCAAAATAAACAAAATCTCAAGCTCTTCTGAAGCCGAGAGTGACTCAAGTTCAGATTCGGATATGGAGATGAAAGATGTTAGGAAGCTGTAATACCCGTAAAATTTTAATACGGGAATTATTCGAACGGCCCAACTTAATAGAAATCCAATAACATAAGTATTAAAATAGTATGGCCCAAGTATAATTTCAAATTTGGCCCAAATAGTTTAAGGATAAGAATGAAAGAAAATAAAAGTTTTCTTAGCTATGAGGGAAAGCCACGTATGTTTAATTGCTAGAATATTCAAGATAGAAAAGAATCATTGAAAAGGGAGAGAGAGACGAAAAAGATAAAAAGAGAGGAGAGAAACAAAGAAAAATCAAAAGAACAAAGGAGGATCAGTAAGCTTAGCTCGAATTTCAACCAGGAAAAATCTGTTCAACATAGCTTGGATTTAAGGTAGGTGAAGATTTCATCTATAACACGTAAATATTTTCGTTAAACCCGATTTTTAGTTTTGAATTTCTGGTACTTTCGTGATGTTTTTGAGGTGTTATGATGCTTGTTCGAGCTCAACATATGAGTTCTATAATCTACTTAGCTGTTTATGTGATGTTAGGAGGATGTTGGTGTGATGAAATTTCTTGAAGAATTGAAGAACTTAGTGTTTTTCGCATACTGTTCTTCATTTTCTGGGTTTACTTGTGTTTTGGCGAATTTCATGTTTTCGGACCGAATAAGGGTTTTCGCGGGCCAGTTATTTTGCGAATTGGGAGGGAGAAAGGTTATCGCGGGCTGAAAACAAGTTTTCGCGGGCTGAGGTATTTCGCGAACTGTGAGATATCACGGGCCGAAAACCAGTTTTCGCGGGCCAGAGAGTTCGCGAATAACAAATAGATGCGGACCGAAAACCAGTTTTCGCGGGCCATAGAGTTCGCGAATAAGAAATAGATGCGGGCCGAAAACCAGTTTTCGCGGACCAGAGAGTTCGCGAAAAGAAGGTTTTCGCGAGTTGAGGTCTTTCGCGAACCATGAGACATCGCGGACCGATTGTAGGTTTTCGCGAATTAGGTTTGGGCTTTGACCGAAAATATTTGGGTTTGACCAACGAACTTATTTTGAGCATTTGTCCTATTTTGACCCAATTCTTTTAAATAAAATTATTTTCAGCCCAAATCTTTTAAATTAAAATGTTTTCGGGTTTTGATTAAATTCCCTGGTCAACGGTTATTTCATTGTCAGCTGTAAGTATTATTTTCGGGATTTTAAAGGGTTTCTGGATTTTCGGGTTTTACGAGATGTGGTTGTTATTCTGTGCGACTTGTATGACACGCATTGCATATCACGACATATTGAGGTAAGATTGGATGACCGTATTGATACGGTGACACCTTAAGGTGTCGTTGAGCGGGGTAGAATGTGACCGATGCTGGTTGTCGACTCGGAATCGAGTTGAGGTTGGTACTAGTTGCACCTGACGGTTGGTGCCGTCGAGATGGGCGGTTGGTGCCGCCCAGCTTTATTTATATAGACGGTTGGTGCCGTCGTGATTAGTGGTTGGTGCCACTAATGAGTATGGACGGTTGGTGCCGTCGAGATGAGTGGTTGGTGCCGCTCGAACTTTACGGTAGGTGCCGTAGGGTTATTTATGAGGTGCATTAGTCCAACCTAGGGCCCTGTGGTTGAGATAAGATGAGATGAGGTCGTGGGACGAGCGTGCATAGCATGGTAAGGTGTAGGGATTGGGGTTGAGTGCACGCTGCATTCACGCATATTTTCACCTACTGGGCAATCGCTCAGATTTACGTGTTGTAGGTATTACTGAGCCCGACGTCGAGGTACGTCACGACTGAGGCAGGCTGATGGCGGTGACTCCACGGACTTTTGAGGGCAGTGCGGTACATGGATGCGACATGTGGAGAGCGTAGGAACTTTTGGATTTTGTTTTGGGGGCCGAGGCCCGTGTAAGATGGTTGTGCTGTAAAAATGATATGTATCTTAGTTTGTTTTAAAAAGTTTTTGTAAAATGGGTCTTTCGCGGCTTTCGTTGCGAAAACCCGCCAACTATTTATATTAAAAAGTGGGGTCGCCACAGGTGGTATCAGAGCATAGGCTTTAGATTCTGAAGACTGTCCATGTACTGCCGCTCAAAAGCCGGGAGGACTAGCCTTGCCTGTGAGTTTTATAGTTTGACGTGATTACGTATTATTAATTATGTGCTTGCTTGTATAATTGTAGATATTAAATTATAAAATGCCGAGAGGAAGAAGAGTAGATGTAGGAGAATCGAGTCGTAGGAACGAACCCGAGCCCCCTACGCAGGAACATGATTCAATAGTCGTGAAACTCACCGAACTGATCCAGCGACAGTCGGATCAGATTAATGATCTTATTCAGCATCGAGGTTTTTCCGAATACCATCCATCCCTTCAGCCTGAACAGGATGGAATTATAGGGGAAAGATTTCGGAAGTTAAACCCTCCTATTTTCGAAGACACTTCCGATCCCATTGTGGCAGAGGATTGGTTGCGCACTGTCGAAGACATGTTCCTCTACAGTCGGGTGCCGGAGAGTGAAAAAGTTCTATGTGCCGTGTTCTTGCTAAGAGGGAACGCCAGATTTTGGTGGGATACCATCAAGATCTTGGAAAACCCGATAACATGGGACAGGTTCAAGGAACTATTCTACGGCAAATATTTTACGGCTCATGAGCAAGCGCAACGAATGAACGAATTCATAAACTTGAAGCAAGGAAAAATGACGATTGCGGAATACATCCGCAAATTCGAAGAACTATCCCGTTTTGCTCCACATATGGTGGCAACAGATGCCCTAAAAGTAGCACGATTAACGATAGGTCTCAACCCCGAGATCCACCGAGATGTAAGTATAGCAAGTATGCGAGGAGAAGCGTTCAATCATGTGGCTGAACGAGCAATGATCGCGGAGAAGGCAGAAGCTCAAATTTTAGAGTCGCAGGAAGCAAAGCGGAAAATGGAAAATCAACAAAGGAATGGAGGCGATCGGAAACGACAATATTTTGAGACAAATCCCAATAACAACAACCCTTTTGACGATCGTGCGGGACAACGAAATTGGCGGCCAAAGCCAAATCAGGGACCGACCAATATCCCTACTAGACCTCCGAATTCAGCCCCACAGTGCCAGCAATGCGGACGTTACCACTTTGGAGTATGCTTCGGAATGAGGCCCAATCCGAATTCTAATCTACAATGCTTCCGATGTGGAAAGTTGGGGCACTATGCTAAGAATTGTCGAAACAATCTATCACAGAGTTCAGCTCAACCACCAGTAAGACCACCACTAGTTCCCGCTCGAGTTTTCACCCTCACGAACGAGGAGGCGGAGGCCAATCCTACTTTTCTGACGGGTACGTTAATTATACCCCACTTCCATTAATTAACGTTAGGAATCGCGCCACACATTCGTAGGTGTCGGCCGACTATGTGACGAAGGTAGGAATAACTCCTACCTTATTAGAAGAAGAGAACAGGAGAAATCGACACCCCGAGTTATTCCAATCGGCGTAATTTCGGGGACGAAATTCTTTTAAGGGGGGGAGAATGTAATACCCGTAAAATTTTAATACGGGAATTATTCGAACGGCCCAACTTAATAGAAATCCAATAACATAAGTATTAAAATAGTATGGCCCAAGTATAATTTCAAATTTGGCCCAAATAGTTTAAGGATAAGAATGAAAGAAAATAAAAGTTTTCTTAGCTATGAGGGAAAGCCACGTATGTTTAATTGCTAGAATATTCAAGATAGAAAAGAATCATTGAAAAGGGAGAGAGAGACGAAAAAGATAAAAAGAGAGGAGAGAAACAAAGAAAAATCAAAAGAACAAAGGAGGATCAGTAAGCTTAGCTCGAATTTCAACCAGGAAAAATCTGTTCAACATAGCTTGGATTTAAGGTAGGTAAAGATTTCATCTATAACACGTAAATATTTTCGTTAAACCCGATTTTTAGTTTTGAATTTCTGGTACTTTCGTGATGTTTTTGAGGTGTTATGATGCTTGTTCGAGCTCAACATATGAGTTCTATAATCTACTTAGCTGTTTATGTGATGTTAGGAGGATGTTGGTGTGATGAAATTTCTTGAAGAATTGAAGAACTTAGTGTTTTTCGCACACTGTTCTTCATTTTCTGGGTTTACTTGTGTTTTGGCGAATTTCATGTTTTCGGACCGAATAAGGGTTTTCGCGGGCCAGTTATTTTGCGAATTGGGAGGGAGAAAGGTTATCGCGGGCTGAAAACAAGTTTTCGCGGGCTGAGGTATTTCGCGAACTGTGAGACATCACGGGCCGAAAACCAGTTTTCGCGGGCCAGAGAGTTCGCGAATAACAAATAGATGCGGACCGAAAACCAGTTTTCGCGGGCCATAGAGTTCGCGAATAAGAAATAGATGCGGGCCGAAAACCAGTTTTCGCGGACCAGAGAGTTCGCGAAAAGAAGGTTTTCGCGAGTTGAGGTCTTTCGCGAACCATGAGACATCGCGGACCGATTGTAGGTTTTCGCGAATTAGGTTTGGGCTTTGACCGAAAATATTTGGGTTTGACCAACGAACTTATTTTGAGCATTTGTCCTATTTTGACCCAATTCTTTTAAATAAAATTATTTTCAGCCCAAATCTTTTAAATTAAAATGTTTTCGGGTTTTGATTAAATTCCCTGGTCAACGGTTATTTCATTGTCAGCTGTAAGTATTATTTTCGGGATTTTAAAGGGTTTCTGGATTTTCGGGTTTTACGAGATGTGGTTGTTATTCTGTGCGACTTGTATGACACGCATTGCATATCACGACATATTGAGGTAAGATTGGATGACCGTATTGATACGGTGACACCTTAAGGTGTCGTTGAGCGGGGTAGAATGTGACCGATGCTGGTTGTCGACTCGGAATCGAGTTGAGGTTGGTACTAGTTGCACCTGACGGTTGGTGCCGTCGAGATGGGCGGTTGGTGCCGCCCAGCTTTATTTATATAGACGGTTGGTGCCGTCGTGATTAGTGGTTGGTGCCACTAATGAGTATGGACGGTTGGTGCCGTCGAGATGAGTGGTTGGTGCCGCTCGAACTTTACGGTAGGTGCCGTAGGGTTATTTATGAGGTGCATTAGTCCAACCTAGGGCCCTGTGGTTGAGATAAGATGAGATGAGGTCGTGGGACGAGCGTGCATAGCATGGTAAGGTGTAGGGATTGGGGTTGAGTGCACGCTGCATTCACGCATATTTTCACCTACTGGGCAATCGCTCAGATTTACGTGTTGTAGGTATTACTGAGCCCGACGTCGAGGTACGTCACGACTGAGGCAGGCTGATGGCGGTGACTCCACGGACTTTTGAGGGCAGTGCGGTACATGGATGCGACCTGTGGAGAGCGTAGGAACTTTTGGATTTTGTTTTGGGGGCCGAGGCCCGTGTAAAGATGGTTGTGCTGTAAAAATGATATGTATCTTAGTTTGTTTTAAAACGTTTTTGTAAAATGGGTCTTCCGCGGCTTTCGTTGCGAAAACCCGCCAACTATTTATATTAAAAAGTGGGGTCGCCACAGAAGCAATTGGCATTATTCACCAAGATGGTCAACAAGAAATATTTCAGAAAGAAGGGATCATCCCCATCCAATAAACAAAGGTTTACAAGCTCTCGAAATAAAGAAAAGCAGGGAGAAACATCTCAGCCAAAACCAATTGACAAACAATCAAAGTGTTTCAATTGTGGAAAGCCAGGACATTTTGCTAAGGACTGCATGCAACCTAAGACAAAAGACAGCAACTACTACGGTAAAAAGCTTCAACTTTCTAAACAAAAGGAAGCAGGCATTGCACTAATGGCAGAACAAGACTACTGGCTAGAGAACTCTTCTGACAGTGAACCAGAGAATTGTGCACTCATGGCAAAACTTGACGATGACTCCGATGCAGAAAATCCAAGCGCTTCCGACACTGCGTATGCATCATCGGACGAATCGCAGGTAAATTCTCACACACCTTATTTACTTAAACAGATAAAAGCATTAAAAGAACAAATCAAAATCGTCAAAACCAAAAGAAAATTAGACAAAGAACAAAACCCAAAAGGTCAGCAAAATGACAATATACAAAAAATTCTCGAACAAAAAGCCATTATATCCAATAAATGGAAAATTGAACAAGAGAGAACAACAGCTTTAAACTCCAAATTAGAGCAACAAGAACAAAAATTAAAAGAACTAACAATAGAATTATCAACATACCGAAATGAAAATATAAATGTTAAAGCTCAAAATAAAATCCTCCTCGAACAACGATGTGCCTTATACACAAAAATTAAAGTAATAGAGGATCAATTAATAAGATGCGAAGAATGTGAGTTACTTGTAAAATTTAATAAACCCAAAGATAAAAGATTCTATGATCCAAGAGCAGGATTAGGATTTCAAGAACATGAAAATCAAAATGAAAAAACAAGTGACTCCAAATCTATGAATACTGAACTACCAAAACCAATATTATTCACTAGGAAAACTGAGACTGAAGAAAAAGGAGAAGACATGAAAAAGGCAGAAATCCATATAGACTATTCAGCATTAAATGAAAGTCAATTAAAAAATCATCAGTTAATAACCCCCAAGAAGGAAGTCGAAAGCCCTCAAAAGAAAAAGAATGAAGTCACAATAAAAAACATATATACCAGAAAAAGTCTTGGGAACTGATAATATACAACAATTCTAAATACTGAAAGACTAAGGTTTAAAATAGAAAAAGAATTACTTCTTAAAGAAATATCCTCTCTTAAGAATAGTAATATGTCTTCTTCATCTAATACTCCTACTTTATCTACAGATCATCATCTAAAGAATCAAAAGAAAAAACTTGAAGAAAAGACGTATCCAAAGATAGAAAAGAAAGACATATCTTACTATGAGAATTCTCTTATGAAAATTCTAGCCGGTCTACAAAGCAGCCTGTACTGAAATATTCCTTTCAATATAATTCAAAGTTTCTCAAAAGGGAAGGACAGCATTCCAAAACATCAAAGATGACCCCAAAAGAATAAAACTATGTTGGAAACAAAATATTATATCTTCACAATCCAAATTAAAAACTACTAACATTTGGATACCCAAAAAATCCCATAAGATTAACAAACAAAAACAAGAATGGCGACCTAAGAACTATTCCAAAAGGGAAAATCCAAACCTAAAACAAATCCCTAGGTCTAGGACGAATCAAAACATTTGGATACCTAAAAGCCTCCCAAAAATAACAAAAACAAAATGGGTACCAAAAATTCGTTCCTCTAGCAAAGACCAAGGTCATCAAAGGTTTACATTTCACAAAGAAGGACCCATTCAAATATGGGTACCTAAAAGAAATTAATCTTTTCTTCTTCATGCAGCTCCATCATGTGTGGTATTTGGACTCGGGTTGCTCCACACACATGACAGGAAAGAAAGAACTGTTGAGCAACTACATCGAACAATACGGAGGTAAAGTACGATTCGACAACAATAATCTAGCATATATTCGAGGCTACGGCGACATCCATCACAAAAATCTCACGATAAAGGATGTCTGCTACGTTGAAGGATTAAGCCACAACCTATTTAGTATCGGAAAATTCTGCGACAAAGAACTCCAAGTGCTCTTCAGAGCTAACGTATGCAGCATTACGAACCAAAAGGAGGAAGAGCTCTTAGTAGGATCAAGAAAATCCAATCTATATACGATCAACCTACGAACAGCTAAACCATCCTCAGCAGTCTGCCTGTTTTCCGACAATGTCCAACATCAAAACCATGTGTGGCATCAACGGTTTTCTCATCTAAACTACAGAGATCTCCGAAAATTAGCATCCAAAAACTTGGTAAAAGGATTGCCAAAATTGAAATTTAAAAAAGAGCATCTGTGTCCTGCGTGTGAGTTAGGCAAAATAAGAAAAGCACCCCACAAGAGCAAACCAGTTCCATCAACAACTCAACCACTAGAATTACTACATATCGATCTATGTGGGCCCATGAGAGTTGAAAGCATAAGCCGAAAGCGGTATGTGCTCGTAATAGTAGATGATTATTCAAAATACACATGGACCAGGTTTCTAAAAACAAAAGATGAGACCGTTGAAATACTAATAAACTTTGTGAAAACAACACAGAATATGATGCAGAAGTCCATACAAATAATTCGCTCAGACAACGACACTGAATTCAAAAACAAAGCTCTAAAGGACTTCTATGACTTCTTAGGAATTTCACAACAATTTTCAGCAGCACGAACTCCTCAACAAAATGGCGTAGTGGAGAGAAGGAACAGAACACTTGTCGAAGCAGCACGAACAATGCTGATCAACTCAAACCTTCCCTATTTTCTTTGGGCTGAAGCTGTCAATACCGCATGTTTTACACAAAATAGGACAAGCATCAACAAACGGTTTGACAAAACACCATACGAGCTGATCAACAAAAGAATACCAAACGTCAAATTTCTACGAATTTTTGGATGCAAATGTTTCTTTATCGACGATAAGGTTAATCGCGGAAAATTTGCCCCAAAAGGAATTGAGGCTATTTTCATCGAATACTCCTCCGTCTCCAAGGCATATCGAGTATACATCAAAACAGACCGACGCGTACAAGAAAGTATAAATGTCACGTTCGATGAATCAACGTTGGCTTTTGTACACAACAGTACAAGACCCGTGCTTACACCAGAAATGACTTCGGATCACAACAGATCAGGACTCGCACATCCACCAGAAAAGGCTTCTGAACACCCAACTTCAGAACCCGTACAAGTAAATGAATTCCAGATTTCTCCTACTTTAACAATGGACTGGGATTACTTATTTGAGGAACAATTTTTTCAAACAATAGAACCCATACTCGAAGATCCTCAAATAGTCCAAGAAAACACAGAAGATATCCCACAAATAACAGAAGAAGCTCAAAACTCTGAGACTTCACCTGTGACCGACAATAATCTGACAGAAGACATACCACTAGGTGAACCTTCGTCATCTCAAATAAATAACTCTCCAAATGAAGGTGAAGAATCCCCCCAGAATACTGATGAACAACAAACAAATCAAATTGAAGAAGAACAAGAACATCCATCTACATCAGAATCGCCTGAAGCACTGGTATCCAATACAAGAAAATGGACCCGTGCTCATCCAACAGATCTCATCATAGGAGATATTTCCACCGGAGTACGCACTCGATCATCTACAGCGAATGAGTGTCTGTACTCATGCTTCATAAGTCAGAGCGAACCAAGAAAAGTATCCGAAGCATTACAAGACCCTGATTGGATAAACGCGATGCAAGACGAACTCAACCAATTTGAAAGACTGCAAGTATGGCGTCTGGTGCCTCGACCCAATCACAAAACTATAATAGGCACCAAATGGATATTCAAAAATAAACGAGATGAAAATGGCGTTATAATCAGAAATAAGGCGCGACTAGTTGCAAAGGGTTACAATCAACAGGAAGGAATCGATTACGATGAAACATTCGCTCCTGTTGCACGCATAGAAGCCATTAGAATATTTCTAGCCTATGCAGCTCACCAAAACTTCTTAGTATACCAAATGGATGTCAAAACTGCCTTTCTCAACGGCGTTTTAAAAGAAGAAGTTTTTGTCGCTCAACCTGAAGGGTTTCAAAACAGTAAATTCCCTGATCACGTCTACCAACTCCAAAAGGCACTATACGGACTCAAACAAGCCCCACGAGCGTGGTACGACGTACTTACTGAATTTCTACTACGTTCAGGATTTACCAAAGGAACCATCGATACAACTCTTTTCATAAAAAGACACAGACAAGAGATCTTAGTCGTCCAAATCTACGTCGACGATATAATTTTTGGTTCGACAGACGAACGACTATGCAAAAAGTTTGGCAAACTCATGACCACAAAATTTGAAATGAGCATGGTTGGCGAAATGTCATTCTTCTTAGGATTACAAGTCCGCCAAATGCAAGATGGGATATTCATCAGTCAATCAAAGTACATTCAAGACATCCTGAAACGATATGGAATGGACTCGAGCTCATCAATGCCAACTCCAATGTCTCCAAGTTGTAAACTCGATGCGGATATGTTAGGATCATTTATTGTGTTCTTTATATTATAGATGCTTCTGCCTTTGGTGTATTTAGTTCTTTGGTTTAGATGTTATTAGGGTTTGTAATTTACTTTATTATAAGTATTAGTTGTTTGGGCTAATTGGGTTTTGGGCTTGATGGGCTTTAATATACCAACTAATGTGGTATATAAAGACCCACCAAGCCCTAGTTTCTAGAGTGTTCCTTTTGCAAGTATTGTGCCTCCTTGAACAAGCTAACCTAAACACTCTCAAGCTAAAATCATTCTAGGTTGCTTTCTTTGTTGCTTGCATTATATTAGATGAAAAGGGACTTACAAGTGGTATCAGAGCAAGCGTGAGGGAACTTTGAAGCCATTTTTGGAGTTTTTGAGCTATTTTTCGTCATTTTTTTTTGGGCTGTTTTTGAACTACTTTGGCTGTTTTTCTGCCTTTTCTGAGCTGTTTTTGGGGTTTCTCGGCCATTTTCTGGTATTGGGGAACTTATTCCAGCAAAAACAGCATTTCTGGGCAGATTTTGGGCATTTACAGCAAGATTTTCGGATTTTTTTGGGTTTCAGCTTGAAGATCTTCATCCTGTTCATCATTCGCGGAACAGACAAAGAATTCGCGAACCTCTCTGCTTTGCGAACCACCACTCTCGCGAACTTCAATTCGCGAAGTGTTCCGCTACATCCGCGAACCTCAACACGCGAACAAGGATCACGAAGCTCAGGCCACTTCACGAACCCCGCTTCATCCGCGATCTTTCGATTCGCCAACCGTCAGTTCAGCTTCGCGAATCAATTAGCCAACCCGTGATCTCACTTCGCCAAAGTAGATCACGAACCGGTCTTCAATTCGCGAACCAGCCATTTTGCGAACCCTTCGACTTCACGAATCCAGCTCAAGTTCGCGAACCCTTCGATTTTACGAATCCAGCTACAGTTCGCGAACCTCACTAACTTCAAGTTTCAACACTTCAAAGTTCCACACACGTTTAAAGATCACCCACATCTAATATAGTATGGACACACTCGCCATGGGAAGCGACGTCAGACCACCAGTGCTGCGAAGAGGCGAGTTCTCTATCTGGAAGAACAGATTCCTTAACTTCCTGGAGATCAAAGACAACGGAGAGGAAATGATCAGATCACTCCAAAGCGGCCCCGAAACATTTACGACCACACTCCCCGGGGACAACACCGTGACTCCTCCCGTCCTTCCACAGATAGTACCCAAGTCTCCAGCCGACTACACTGATCTGGAAAGACGAAGCATTAGGGCAGACCTCATGGCCAAGACCTACCTCCTACAAGCCATGCCAAATGAAATCTACATTCAGGTAGATAGCTTCCAGACTGCCAAGGAAATGTTCGACGAGATCTCTAAGTTGATGCAGGCACTGATATCGGTTTAAGAGCCAAGAAAGCCAACACATTGGCGGCTTACGACTCCTTCAAGGCTCGACAGGGCGAGCCAATTGGTGAAACCTATCGTAGGTTTATGTTCCAAACCAATGAGCTGCGGAAGATCAGCATCATGAAGTCCAACTTGGAGCTAAATGTAAGATTCCTTACATCATTACAGCCTGAGTGGAAGAAGATTGCCACAAATTTCAGGCAGAACAAGGACCTCGATGAAATTGACATCCACAGCATCTACGAGAGCCTCGAACAGCATTCAGATGACGTAAACGAGGGGGTGGAGGAGCAGAAGAATAAGGCTGTGGCCGACTCACTAGCCTTAGTGACGGACAAGAAGAGCGCAAAGCCGAGCAAAGGCAAAGCCATCAAGATCACAAGCCCCTCCACCTCCGAAGATGACTCAGGCTCGGACTCCGATCCGGAGATGAAGGAGCTCCAGAAGCACTTGGCTTTGGTAACAAAGATGATGAACAAAAAGTTCTTCAAGAAATCATCATCCTCGTCCAACAAACAAAGGATCTCGTCAGGACCCAATCCTCAGACCCGACCATTTCAGCCAGCTGAAACCAAGGCCCCAGCCGAACCAAGAAAATGCTACAACTGTGGCAAACCAGGGCACTTTGCCAATGACTGTCCCCTTCCGAAGAAAAAGAAGGACGAAGAGTATTATCTCAGGAAGCTGCAGTTGATCAGACAGAAGAATCAAGGCAAAGCACTAGTGGCCGAGCAGGACCATTGGCTCGAGGACTCCACCGATAGTGAGCCCGCGAACCTTGCCCTGATGGCACGGCTGGAAGGAGACGGATCAGACGAGGAGGAGCAGCCGGAAGCTAGCACCAGTACCAGCACGAATGAAGTAGATGAACCGTGCAACGGCGAGGAGGTATACTCTTTCAACGATAGTATGCTTTTAAAATTACAAAATAAAATAGAGGTCCTAAGTAAAGAACGTAAAAATACTAGGTCTTTAGAAAAGAAATTAGTAAAAACTCAAGCTATCATAACCATGACACTAGAAGAGGTAGAAAGGTTAGAAAATAGCGTAAGTATGACAGAACAAGACTTAGGAAAATCTAATGATAAAGTTAGTGAACTGACAAATAGGATAGCGATCTTAGAATGCAATAAAAACGAAGCTTCTAGCAATAATTCTAGAATTACAGAACTAGAAGCCCAATTAGCTAACAACCATGCATCCCTCATTAATCGACTAAGCGATATTGGTTCCCTGAATTGTCGATTAGAAGCTGCAAATCTTAGGGTAGCTAGTCGAGATGAGGAAAATGTTAAACTAAATAAAAGACTTGAAGAGTTGACGGCGAATTATAGGAAGAGTGAGAATGAGCGAATAAATAAAACTAGCGAGTATAATCTGATGAATAGCGAACGCGCTGGGCTATATGCGAAGATAAAGAGCCTAGAAGACATTATCACGAAACGAGGGCTATCAGAACTGGTATTAGAACGAACCATGTTTCTTAGTCAGCCCAAAGATACTAGGTTCTACAACCCACGAGCAGGATTAGGCTTCGTCAAGACCATCAAACCTGAAGCCAAGAAAACCCCCACTCGCTACGATGATAGTTATCTGGATCTATCGCTCATACGCTTCATTCAGTCGTCAAAAAGCGAACCAACGACAGGAGAAGGGAGCGATCGGGCCGAAAAACCGTTCGATTACCCTAGCCTGAACGAAAGTTACAAGACAAAGGAAAAACCCTCGATTGATAACTGTCTCCAGGCTAGTGCACCGCCCTCTCAAAAGGTCGTTGAAGAAGCACCGAAGAATTCGAAGCATATGGGAACGTTGCCTAGAGCTTACATCCCTTTTTCGCATAAAGAAAATTTCAAATTACGAGCATCGATGGAATCACTCGAGCAACTCTCTCAACTAGAGAAAGACATTTTACTCGCAGTAATTTCATCATTTAAGGATCAAATAAGCACTAGACCCCAAACGATCCCTACACACACTCCTTTCACTTTGACAACGTCACACACAAAACTCTTCAAGAATAAAGAATTAGATAAGCCGGTTATAGGTCGCACCACGAAGATCACTAACAAGACCTCTTCTGCATCGACAGGAAAAGCATCTTGGGAAAAGAGCGTGAAGTGGAGGGCAAGACAAGACGAGACAAAAGGAGACGTTGCTGTTCACAAAAAGGAGCAAATGAAAACGAAAACTAAAATGTCTCCCTTTTTGTTTTGTAAGAATCGTCTTGAGTGTGTTAATGTGTTGAAAAATGCTGCTAGTGTTATTTCTAAGTCTAAAAGGATTTCTGACCCGAAACTTAGCAGACAACTTATTTCGCAAACCCACACACACACACTAGACTCGCAAACTAAAAGGCACACATCAAAGTCGCGAACTCTGATTTCTATACCTAACTCGCGAACTAACCCTCTCTTTGCACACTTCCCCGAAGTAAAAGCCAAGAAGGTCGCAAGCTCAAATCCCCAACCAAAGGCGAGACCACAAATGCTTCAAGGCTCGAGAAAAAGCCAGATCAAGTATCTCGCAAAAACGAGAAGAAAAGAAGCCCAACGCATTACGTGCCCAAAATCAACGCAACCGCTCAAAACGAAACAAATTTGGGTCACAAAAAGGGAACTCGAATCCATCACGACCAAATCAGGCACACGCCAGATTTGGGTTCCCAAAACAAGTCCAAGCATAGTAGACTACTTAGCTGATTCTCTATTTCATCTATGCTTGCGTGTCGAAAATAACCAAGGGAACCCGACCGTTATCGGGTTACTGACCTCTCTTGATTATTTTTGCAGATCTGTCATGTGTGGTATCTCGATTCAGGTTGCTCCACACACATGACAGGGAGAAAAGAGCTGCTGAGCAACTACAAAGCCCGCTTTGGCGGTAACGTGCGCTTCGGAAATAATCACGCGGCTCCGATCATAGGACACGGAGACCTCATCCATGACAACCTCACAATCAGGGATGTCTCGCTCGTCGAAGGACTTGGACACAACCTCTTCAGCATTGGCCAGTTCTGCGATAGAAGGCTGACGGTCACCTTCCAGTCTGACGAATGCACCATCAGCAACGAGCAGGTAGGGAACTCCTCACAGGCACGAGGAAGACAAATCTCTACACAATCAATCTGAAGACCCTTCGACCTTCATCCGCCATCTGTCTGATGACAAAGGCATCACACCAGCAAAATGACCTTGGCACAGACGGATGTCCCATATCAACTTCAAAACGCTGAATAAACTATACAAAGATAAGCTAGTCACAGGACTCCCAGCATTGAAGTACCACAAAGAGCATCTATGTTCGGCGTGCGAATGGGAAAGATGAAGAAGGCATCTCATTCATCAAAACACGTGGCCTCGACCTCTCGCCCACTGGAGCTGCTACACATGGATTTATGCGGGCCAATGAGGATACAAAGCATAAATGGAAGAAAATACGTATTAGTCATTGTAGATGACTACTCGAGGTACACATGGACGAGATATCTTAAAACGAAGGACGAGACCCCTGAAATCATCATCTCTTTTGTGAAGACGACTCAGAACCTGCTTGAGAGCAACATCCAAGTGATCCGCACAGATAATGGCACTGAGTTCAAGAACAAGGTCCTCAGTGACTTCTACACCTGTTGGAATCTCTCAGCAGTTCTCGGCCGCAAAAACCCCTCAACAAAATGGAGTAGTGGAAAGGAAGAACCGGACCCTTATCGAAGCAGCCCGGACAATGCTAATTCAATCAGGACTTCCACACTTTCTATGGGCCGAGGCAGTAAACACGGCGTGTTACACGCAAAACCGAACGAGCATTCACAAGAGATTTGGGAAGACTCCGTACGAGCTAATCAACCAAAGGGTCCCAAACATCAAATATCTACGGATTTTCGGCTGCAAGTGCTTTGTAGCTAATGACCGAGTTGATCGAGGGAAGCTCGACCCGAAGGCCATCGAAGGAGTGTTCATTGGATTTTCGGCTACTTCGAAGGCCTATAGAGTCTATCTCAAAGATAGAAGGACTGTTATGGAAAGCATAAACGTTACTTTCGACGAAGCGCCAGTGGCTTCTGAATACATCAGTTCAGGACCCGTACTACAACCGAACGCTTCTGTCCAAATCAGGCCAGAACCGGGACTAATTAGAGTGCTGACAGACGATCAGCCCAGTCCTACATTCGAGGAGGTAGCATCGACATCCCACAAGAGCGACGACGCATGGGAGCTGCTTTTCGAAGATCTAGCCATCCACGATCGTCGATCAGCTCAACCTCCTCACCAACCCCAAAATAGTGACGCACCAGCTTCTCCCGTAGGCCAACACGAAGCTGCTGCATCTCCCTCAACGTCACATATTGTGGCGACCCCACTTTTTACTATAAATAGTTGGCGGGTTTTCGCAACGAAAGCCGCGGAAGACCCATTTTACAAAAACATTTTAAAACAAACTAAGATACATATCATTTTTACAGCACAACCATCTTTACACGGGCCTCGGCCCCAAAACAAAATCCAAAAGTTCCTACGCTCTCCACATGTCGCATCCATGTACCGCACTGCCCTCAAAAGTCCGTGGAGTCACCGCCATCAGCCTGCCTCAGTCGTGACGTACCTCAATGTCGGGCTCAGTAATACCTACAACACGTAAATCTGAGCGATTGCCCAGTAGGTGAAAATATGCGTGAATGCAGCGTGCACTCAACCCCAATCCCTACACCTTACCATGCTATGCACGCTCGTCCCACGACCTCATCTCATCTTATCTCAACCACAGGGCCCTAGGTTGGACTAATGCACCTCATAAATAACCCTACGGCACCTACCGTAAAGTTCGAGCGGCACCAACCACTCATCTCGACGGCACCAACCGTCCATACTCATTAGTGGCACCAACCACTAATCACGACGGCACCAACCGCCCATCTCGACGGCACCAACCGTCAGGTGCAACTAGTACCAAGCTCAACTCGACTCCGAGTCGACAACCAGCATCGGTCACATTCTACCCCGCTCAACGACACCTTAAGGTGTCACCGTATCAATACGGTCATCCAATCTTACCTCAATATGTCGTGATATGCAATGCGTGTCATACAAGTCGCACAGAATAACAACCACATCTCGTAAAACCCGAAAATCCAGAAACCCTTTAAAATCCCGAAAATAATACTTACAGCTGACAATGAAATAACCGTTGACCAGGGAATTTAATCAAAACCCGAAAACATTTTAATTTAAAAGATTTGGGCTGAAATAATTTTATTTAAAAGAATTGGGTCAAAATAGGACAAATGCTCAAAATAAGTTCGTTGGTCAAACCCAAATATTTCGGTCAAAGCCCAAACCTAATTCGCGAAAACCTACAATCGGTCCGCGATGTCTCATGGTTCGCGAAAGACCTCAACTCGCGAAAACCTTCTTTTCGCGAACTCTCTGGTCCGCGAAAACTGGTTTTCGGCCCACATCTATTTCTTATTCGCGAACTCTATGGCCCGCGAAAACTGGTTTTCGGTCCGCATCTATTTGTTATTCGCGAACTCTCTGGCCCGCGAAAACTGGTTTTCGGCCCGTGATGTCTCACAGTTCGCGAAATACCTCAGCCCGTGAAAACTTGTTTTCAGCCCGCGATAACCTTTCTCCCTCCCAATTCGCAAAATAACTGGCCCGCGAAAACCCTTATTCGGTCCGAAAACATGAAATTCGCCAAAACACAAGTAAACCCAGAAAATGAAGAACAGTATGCGAAAAACACTAAGTTCTTCAATTCTTCAAGAAATTTCATCACACCAACATCCTCCTAACTCACATAAACAGCTAAGTAGATTATAGAACTCATATGTTGAGCTCGAACAAGCATCATAACACCTCAAAAACATCACGAAAGTACCAGAAATTCAAAACTAAAAATCGGGTTTAACGAAAACATTTACGTGTTATAGATGAAATCTTCACCTACCTCACGTCCAAGCTTGATTTTGATGGGTTTGTTGAGATTTCCTTATTTTCGGTTGTTTCGTTTTCTCCTTCCTCTTCTTTTCTTTTCTGCTTCGCTCGAGTGATAAGAGATAAGTTTTCTTTCTTATCTTTTTGTCTTGTTTTAATGTGTGCTTTTCTCTTTCTAGTCGTTGCTCCTTACCAATGATAAAAGATGATAAGGAGGTGACAAACCCATTACGTGGTTTTCCCTCATGTCTAAGTTATCATTCATTTGGGTCAAATTTGAAATTATACTTGGGCCATACTATTTTAATACTTATGTTATTGGATTTCTATTAAGTTGGGCCGTTCGAATAATTCCCGTATTAAAATTTTACGGGTATTACACATATAGAAGTCACTATTTTCCCTGAAGCCTCAACTGAAGAAGACGATGAAGACATTTCCCTAGACATAGAGCCTAACTCCCCGATCGAAATTTCCAGCACTCCCGAGACAACAGGTGAAGAACCCGCACAGGACGAGCAAGAACAACCTCTCCCTCATCAAAGGAAGTGGACTCGAGCCCATCCGACGTCTCAAATTATTGGAAATCCAGACCAAGGAGTTAGTACAAGATCATCAACAATAATGAAATCTATATGCCTGCTTTCTCAGCCAGGCTGAGCCGAGCAAAGTTGGAGACGCGCTAAAAGACCCAGACTGGGTAAACGCAATGCAAGAGGAAATCCATCAGTTCGAAAGACTGAAAGTGTGGAAACTCGTACCGAGACCTCAAGGAAAGACGATTATCGGTACGAAGTGGGTATTCAAGAATAAGAAGATGAAGACGGTGTCGTAATTCGCAACAAGGCAAGGCTAGTCGCGAAGGGCTACAACCAGCAAGAGGGAATCGACTACGACGAGACCTTCGTACCCGTAGCGCGAATCGAAGCAATTCGGATTTTCCTAGCCTTCGCAGCCCACAAAGACTTCACGGTGTATCAGATGGACGTCAAGACAGCCTTCCTCAACGGCGTCTTGAAAGAAGAAGTCTACGTGGCACAGCCTGAAGGATTCGTAAGCCAAGCCCACCCTGACTATGTGTACTTCCTCGAGAAGGCACTTTACGGACTTAAGCAAGCACCCCGAGCATGGTACGAGGTGCTATCTGACTTTCTGATCGAGTCAGGCTTCAGTAAAGGGCAAATCGACACCACCCTCTTCATCAAGCGACGCAAGTCTGAAATTCTACTTATTCAGATTTACGTTGACGACATTATTTTTGGATCCACAAACCCCATATTGTGCAAGGAGTTCGGGGAACTGATGAAGACAAAGTTTGAAATGAGCATGATGGGAGAGCTCAACTTCTTCCTTGGACTGCAAGTCAAGCAACTCCCAGAAGGAATCTTCATCAGTCAATCGAGGTATATTCAAGACATACTTAAGAAGTACAACATGGAAAATTCCCCATCTAAAAGCACCCCGATGTCGACTTCGTGCAAATTAGCCTCAGATCCATCGGGCAAATCAGTCAACCCGTTTTATACAGAGGAATGATAGGATCGCTTCTGTATCTGACATCAAGTCGGCCGGTGTAACGACCCGTCCCATACCGGCTGTTACTGGTAACATTCGTCCTACTGGGGACCAGTGGGGTTGGGCCCACCACACTCCTACTGATAGTCTGGCCCCACTGTACCACCATTTATACTTAACCTTCCAGCGTGCTTTGTCCTCACTCGCACGCACCCTGAGCTGCTTCCCAGGGGGTCACCCATCCTAAGATTGCTCCAAGTCAAGCACGCTTAACTTTGGAGTTCTTATAGATGGACTCCCGAAAAGGTAGGTCGACCTTGGTGATATGAGTAGTACTATCAATTCTCTTATACGATTCTTAGACCGACACGCCCATACATTGCCAGCCTCAGGATCCCCTCTCATTCGGGTGTGGGATCGGTTCATTCATGTACCCCTTCGCCTAGAAGCCTGCCAGGAGCCGCGCCTTGTCCGTGCCCTCTCTGGCACCGGCGATCACTCCCCGCCCTCATTGGCCCCGGGCGTCACAGCCGGATATAGTCTTCTCCACCTGCCTGTGTGCGCGCTTTCAAGCCGATCCGAAGGAGTCGCACATGCTTGCAGTGAAGAGGATCTTACGCTATCTCAAGAGCACACCGACACTCGGACTCTGGTATCCTAAGAACTCTAATTTTCAATTGCTTGGTTTTACTGATGCCGACTTTGCAGGTTGTAGGATGGACAGGAAGAGCACCTCGGGTGGAATACAGTTCCTAGGTGACAAACTAGTAAGTTGGTCGTCTAAGAAACAAAACTGTGTGTCCACGTCAACCGCAGAAGCAGAGTACGTTGCTGCGGCCAGTTGCTGCTCTCAAATCCTGTGGTTGCGAACGCAATTGCAGGATTACGGGTTTGTGTTCAATAACATTCCAATTTACAGCGACTCGAAGAGCGCAATTGCCATTACCTGTAATCCCGTCCATCATTCCCGCACTAAACATATAGACCTTCGATATCACTTTATAAAAGATCATGTCGAAAGAGGCACAATCACAATGTACTTCGTTAACACCGAAGTTCAACTTGCCGATCTTTTCACAAAGGCTTTGGATGAAAAACGTTTCATGTTTCTCGTTTCAAAGTTAGGCATGTTGAATCGGGAAGCATAACGTGATTTTGCCTATTTTAATCTTTTATAAAGTTTCAAAGATGATCACCATTCCAAAAATTTAGGGGGAGTAATTTTTTAGTCTTCTTATTATACTTTAACTTGAAATTTATTTTCTAAGAGTGCATATTTTGAGGGGGAGTCTAAGTTAAAAATTGAGCCCACAATCACTAAAGCATTTGAGCCAATTCGCAAAATTCAAAAACCAGTTTTGGGCCTTCTTTTCTCATTTTTCGGCCCAGTTCTTCAACTTCATTTTGATTCGTGAATTTAGGGTGATTCGCGAATTATCAATGTTGGGCTCCTTTCATCTTCCTGGCCCAGTTTGATTCAACTCTACTTCGCGTACTCAATGCTACTTCGCGAACTCACGCACGCTTCGCGAACCTCAAACGGGCCCATCTTACTTACGAGGCCCAAACCTTTTTGGGCCCACGAACTTTTTACCTCTTAAAACCCTAAGTTTCACGAAGTTACAGTCGCCGTCAATTCATAAATTAGGGTTTACACTGTTCAAAATTCTCTCGATCTACTGTTCATCCGCAAGATAAAGCCACTCAAATCACGACGAAACCTGCTCCTTAGCTTCCAAATCTTCTTCTCTCGTGCGTTGCTGTGGTAAGAATAACGTTGAATCTTCATTTTCAAGCAGTTCTATACTTATCTGATGATGATTTTGGCGAATCTGGAACTTTCTGCACTTCGCGGATGATGAACACGATGAATCTTCATGATTCGCAAACTCAGCCCCTTTTTGATCTTTAAAGCGCGACTTTCGAAGTCTCCAACCTGTTTTTCGCGCATTCGTCTTAGCCCATGAAGTTCTCCATGATTCGCGAACTCTTCAAAGTTCGTGAACTTGTTCCGCATTCGCAAAACTCAAAATCGCGAACCTCTTTCAAAATTCGCCAAACCCTCAAGTTCGCGAACCACTCTAAATTCGTAATCATTTTTAAATCGCGAACTTATTTCTCAATTCGCAAACTTCCAGATCGCGAACCCCATGGTCTTTCGCGAATCCCTTCATGTTTCGCGAACTCAATTTCACTTCAATTCGAGAACACAATCTCAATTCGCAAAGTATTTCAGTTCTCGAACCTATTCTAACATTCGCGAAACTAGGATTCGTAAAGCTTTTAGCGAACTTACCAAACTCTCATATCGCGATCCACACTTAATTGTTTTTATCATCTGTTTCGCGAACCTTTACTTAGAATTTTCTTAACGCGCTCTCACTTTTCACTTCGCGACATAAAGACTTTGAAATTTTTAACTAATGCGCGAACTCTCCACTTAAGAAATTTTCTAAGTATCAAACTCATGATTTAAATGGGCTGAAACTGTTTTTGGGCCCAAAATCAAACATTAAATTTCTAAAGCCCAAAACACTTGAACAATTTTTGAACTCTAACTTGTTTTCACCTATTCAAATCATGTTACCTTCTGCTTCATATTACTGTATAAACTAATGGTTACTCTATCATCGCAGGTTTAACGAATCCAGGTGTTCGGAACAACAAAAAAAAGAAGAAAAAAAAAAAAAAAAAAAAAAAAAAAAAAAAAAAAAAAACAAAACAAAAAAAAGAGTCGCCCCACTCAAAAAAAAAATGAGTACAACACCAACAGATCTGATATACCCAACGTCTAAATGGGTCTTTCCGAAGGATAATAACTTCCAACTTGACTTGGAAGTCTTCAAAGGGAAGGAACCCATTATTCCTGCCATATTGAGACACCATCACCTCTGGTACGCCTTCTCGGCCGCTGTACCAATCCCCTCCGTTTACCTTCAACAATTTTGGGGGACGCTGCAGACGAAGGTGGCACCAGACAATAGCTTATACTACGAAGCAAAACTCGCGGGCCAGACTGTTGAGGTCACCCGCGAATTAATCCGCCATGTTCTCCGCCTGCCCAGCCGACCGGAGAATGAGTATGAGGCTTCTGAGGATGAGCTTCTCGAGGATATTCGAAGAATGGGCTACTTCACGCCTGTCAATTTCCTCTCTCAGATCCAACAGTCCATGCTCCCGCATCCATGGCGGACACTTTTTGCGCTTGTCAATAAGTGCTTCTCACCAAAGCACTCAGGGCACGACAGGTGCAACATCACGATACTGCGGATCTTCCACGGCATTGCCTTCAACAAAAACGTAGATTATGCCAAGCTCATCATGTTGGACCTCGACGACCAAATGATGCAGCGAACGAAGGGCAAGAAGACGCAGTACCTTCCATATCCCAGGTGGTTCGGGCTAATGATCCACCACTTTATGCAATCACTGCCTGGGATACCAACCCGGCCCGCCGACGAATATGTCACCCCGCCAAAGCTCAGTACCTTCAGAAGGGGAAGGTCGATGAGAAATACGCACGGCGGCCGATGCCCATCCCTTATCCCTCTTGTCATTGGCGGAGCAGCATATGATAGAAGACTAGCCGCCATACAATGTATCGTCCCCATGGTTCGAGAAAACCCCCTCGAACCTAACCCCGGGGCCCCCACTGCCGATGAAGGTCCTAGAACCGGGCCGGAGGCAGCTTCCTCATCCATTCCTCAGTCATACACTCACCAACCAGCCATTCCATCAATTACCCAATCATCCACACCACCAACACCTGTGAACAACAAATACCGTTCGACAGCCCTCACCACCACTCATCACACCCATCCCACCACCATCTCCTGTCAGCCGCACATCGCCAATCCGCCGACTCGCGTGTGATCTTCAACGACAAATGTTGAGCGACGTCTCCGACTCGGACGGCGAAGACGGGATGCCCATACAACGCCCACCGTCCCACCACCCTCCACGAGGCAGCCGTCGCCGCTCCTCAACGCCAACAAATGAGCGACGACTCCTCTGACGACGACGATGACAGCACGCTTATCCATAGACGTCGTCGTATTCCTCCAATCCCCACTCCACTACAAGCCGGGTCACCCCTTAGGATAGAAGCCGCCGACATCGACCCAACGGCGCATACCACGAGCCTTAGCCATTCGGCCGGTTCCCAACAACCGGTCGTCTCAAAAAGCCCCGACCCTCAACCATCACGTCCTCGCCTGTCACCGAACAGGCCACAACGTCCATAGAGGCGCACATGATTGAGGCGCTTCTAGGATTGGACGGAAGTCCCGATGACGACGACCCCACATCGTCCTCGTCAGAGGGCCACCGTCCGAACATCACGATCGGACGCGTGCCAACGGGACGCCTAAGTGGCCCCGGTGAGAGCTCCACCTTCGCCCGTCTGTGTGACGTGGCCCTAACGACCGGAGCGGTCCTTCTTCGTGAGGAACCGCAAGGACAGGTCGGAAGTCCAGTGCCACTCGAAGTCCCATCGATTTCCCGCGAAACTGGCCACCCCACCACTTCGGAGGTGCAAACGAAAGGCCTTCGTGGCTCCGGCGGTGATTCCCCGCACGTGACGGCGACATACCTAGAACGGAGACTTGCCGAATTTCTCGAGCAAGTGGCTGTCCCGCGCATGCAGTCACTCATTACGGCTGCTGCGTCGGACAGAGGCAAAGCTCCAGTTGTCGACGAAACCCCGTCACGTTCCCCACTACCCCCACCTCCTCATCCGAACCCCCACACCATACCACTGCTCGACCTATGGGACATCTTCACTGCCCGTCTCATAGGAGAGGACCCGAAGCACCCCGAGCTCATGACGGTCCGAAAGATGCTGATCGCGCAACAAACATACCGTCAACAGACGTGCCGAGACGACACTCAACAATCCGACGACGGCACGACGATCCTGACGACCAGGATCGCCGTGAGGGGGAGAAGCGTCAACGCCTATCCTCCTCCGGAGCATCTGTACGACGAAGCACACCATCACAGGGCAGATCAGCAGCAGGCCCTACAACACAAACCCAACAACCCACACGAAGAGGTTCTCGAGGAAGACAAGCGGCGCCAGGGCCGAACCAGACACTCTTCCTTGGCGAAGCAACGTCGACCTCGGAAATCCATACACATACAGTCCAAAGAACCACCACCCCAAATCCTCCTTCCACCACCCACGAAGCCAGAAAAAGCCGAAGCCCACCTCTTTCGCCCTACATTGCTACACAACCGGACTTAGAGCCATTCAACCTCGAAGATTACCTCCAACCACACACTGAAGTGGAGGCGTACATTATGAACGAAGGATGGCTCAAAAGACCGGTTACAGAAGAGTTCTCAAAGGCTATGTTTGATAACGCTCGACAGCTCCTAAGAATGCAGAGGTTGAACTTGTCAGAATAGAAGACAAGGAGCTGGAAGAAGGGGAGGACTACGAAGCAGAAATCCCCGAACTTCCTGTTCTCTTGGAGCACGCCAACCGATGGTACGACATGTACAACCCTCCGCCAAGAGAGACCCCGAAGATTCCGGAGCTCCCGTGGGAAAATGCCAAAATCGTGGCACCTTACCAGGAAGAGTTTCGGAAAGAATATGGAGGAAACCCGAGCGTATCACCAAGCCTGATGAACTGGAGCTGAGTGGGATGACTCATCTGACGGGACGAAGGGCAAGATTCTATGTCCTAAGTCTGCGAATGATGATGAGTTTCAGAGGACGAGGCGACAATCTGGATCGCCTTCGAAAAGACGAATCAAGGAAGAAACTGATCAAAAGGGTGACGGGAGTCAGAGTCGAGTACTTCAACCAAATTCCCTATCCAGTTTACAAAGTTGAAAGGGAGGACGGGAAGGTTGAAGACATCAGCGAAGCGGACCTAATCTACATTAGACACCCTGATGTCGAGAGAATATTCTCGACGTACAGGTATCTAGGACAGCTGAAAAAGGACCCTGCTGTGAAGATAGGCCTTGTTACACTCAAAAGGTTCATGTTGCGCCAGATCATTATAATGCTTCCCACGACCTTCAGATGGCACTGGAAAGCAATATGAAGAAAGTGAACCTCACAAAGCCTAACTTCGAAGTCCCGGATGACCCCAACATCTCTGAAGGAAACGTCTTTGAAGGTGAGGACCCCTCGATAGTCTACGTCAACTACAAAGGTGAGAAGAGATTGATGAAGACCTCGGAGATCCCAAAGTTCTCCGACGGGACTCTCCAAATTATTTCAAGAAAGTTGACAAGGATTATCCAGGAGATGGAAGGAGAAGACCTCGATAGCCAGATGAAGTTCAGATTACTTCGAGGGAAGATCGATGAAAGACTGGCTCTTCGAAGGTGGTTACGTAACTACGAAGTCAAGCTCGGACTTCGAAGCTCTACGTAGACGGTGGACCCCAAGGTCGGAGCATCCAAGCAGAAAACTTAAAAAGAACACAAAGGGGGAGATTGTTAGGATCATTTATTGTGTTCTTTATATTATAGATGCTTCTGCCTTTGGTGTATTTAGTTCTTTGGTTTAGATGTTATTAGGGTTTGTAATTTACTTTATTATAAGTATTAGTTGTTTGGGCTAATTGGGTTTTGGGCTTGATGGGCTTTAATATACCAACTAATGTGGTATATAAAGACCCACCAAGCCCTAGTTTCTAGAGTGTTCCTTTTGCAAGTATTGTGCCTCCTTGAACAAGCTAACCTAAACACTCTCAAGCTAAAATCATTCTAGGTTGCTTTCTTTGTTGCTTGCATTATATTAGATGAAAAGGGACTTACAGGATATTACGGGAAAATCAGTAAACGAAACAGAATATAGAGGCATCATAGGGTCACTTTTGTATCTCACCTCAAGTCGACCAGACATAGTCTTCTCCACGTGTCTCTGTGCTCGTTTTCAAGCCAAACCAAAGGAGTCGCATTTGCTCGCAGTGAAGCGTATCCTTCGATATCTCAAAGGAACACAAAATTTAGGATTGTGGTATCCAAAAAATACCAATTTTAACCTAATTGGATACACTGACTCTGACTATGCAGGATGCAAATTAGACAGAAAAAGCACTTCAGGAAGCGCTCAATACTTAGGCGATAAGTTGGTCTGCTGGTCATCCAAAAAACAGAATTGTGTGTCCACATCTACAGCTGAAGCAGAATACGTTGCTGCTGCTAGCTGTTGCTCACAGATACTATGGATGCGGACTCAACTTCGCGACTATGGTTTGATTTAATAATATTCCCATTTATAGTGATTCTAAAAGTGCTATAGCCATTACATGCAATCCTGTGCACCACTCACGTACGAAACACATAGATATTCGCTATCATTTCATTAAAGATTGTGTTGAAAAAGGAATCATTGATATGCATTTTGTGAAAACTGAGCTACAGCTTGCCGATTTATTTACCAAGGCTTTGGATGAAAAACGCTTCAAATTCCTTGTCTCTAAAATCGGCATGCTAAACCTCAGTTTGATTACCTTCATGATTTCTTGTGTTTTTTTTCCTAAAAACTATGCTTTAATTGAGGGGGAGAATTTTTCGTAGTATCTTATATAAATAAATGTAACGAATTAAGGGGGAGAATATTTAAAAAAAAAAAATAAAATTATAATGCTGAAATTGAGGGGGAGAAAGTTTAACAAAAATATGTGCATTTGTACCTATTTGCAGAATAAAGATATGATTTAAGGCCAAAACGAAAATATTTCTTTTTCGGTGCCTTTTCTGCATTTTACCATTCTCACTGCATACGAGAAATACTAGAGATTGTTTTTCGTATCAGTTGATACGAAAAACCAAATCACTCTTCCTCTTTTTCGCACGACTGTTTTTTTTCGCACTACATTTTTCGCACGATTCATCGACGATTTGTCGAACCCAAACCACAGAGAATCCGCAAATCATTATTTGGTAAGAAGATTCAACGTTTCCTTCTAATTTCATTTGATTTAGTGCTCGTGATTCTTGATTTCAGAAATTAAACCCTAGTTTTGTTCGATTTCAAAATCGCCAGTTTGATTTTTGCATTCAAATGATTTCAAAACTGTTTTTTAATCAATACGAATTTATTAAAAGTGCTTTGATTCGATGCGAATCTCGTTAACTATAAATCAATTCGAAATTAAGTTTTCGCATCGATGTTCTTCGTGAAAAAGGTTTTCGTACGCATCAGGTTTTCGCACGCAGTTTTCGTATCAGCTTTTAAGTGGTTTTTTTCGCATCCATCGCCGTTTTACTCTGTTTTACTCTGTTTTGCTGTTTTTTCGATCAAAATCATTTTTGGTACGAAAATACCTTGCTTCAAAGATTTCATACGAAAACTTTGACGGAGTGATTTCGTACGCAAAGTCAACACGACAAACGACTTTCGTACGACAAAGTTTAACACTTTTCGTATGAATATTTTAATGTCGAATATTCTTTTCAAATAAAACGGATACGACAAACTTTATGAATAAGTTTTCGAACGACGTCTTTATCATACGCAATAGTAACTTCATACGAAATCTACTGTATATAAATTTTCGGACGCTAGTGTCAATGATACGAAAACATTTAAAAGTTTTTCGAAAACTTTCGCATACTACAGCGACACGAAAACATTATCAAAAGTTTTTCGAAAACTTTTTCGCATACTACAGCGACACGAAAACATTTATCAAAAGTTTTTCGAACTAAACTTTTTCGCATACTACAGCGACACAAAAACATTTATCAAAAGTTTTTCGAACAACTTTTTCGCATACTACAGCGACACGAAAACATTTTTTTTTTCGAACGAAAATCAATTTTCGCACGCTACAGTAATCTTTTGTATGAAAATTTTCGCACGCCACAGTATTCATACTTGGTATTTTTTATCAAATGAAAAACCTATTTTCAAACGATATAACATTCATACTTAGCAAAGTTTTCAAAAAAAAAAAAAAAAAAAAAACACTTTGTCTAGAACTATCTTGTTTCAAAAAAAATTGTACTAAAATTCTATTTTTGTTTGACAGAGTTAAAATGGCTTCCATTGAAGATATATATCCTACACACGAATGGATAGATATTCGGGACAACAACTTTCAACTAGATCCCGACACACTCAAATGTCCCGATCCCATCATCATATCCATTCTACATGGGCACCCCTTATGGCCGGCATTCAACATGACGACACATGTACCCATGATGTACCTACAACAATTCTGGGCCACCTTGAAACGAAGGGTTGCTGGAAACAACTCAATCTTCTTTGAAGCACAACTTGACAACACAAAAGTGGCAATCACACAAGAACTCTTCCAGCGTGTGCTACACCTCCCCATATATGACGAATATCAGGAGGTTCCCTCCGAACAAGAACTTCTCAAAGACATGCTGCTCATGGGACATACGCCTCCACTTGCCAGTATATCCTCCTTTCAACTTGGAAAGATCCCTCATCCTTGGAAAACTCTCTTTGGGCTGGTCAATAAGTGTTTATCCCCAAAACACACCGGCTTCGATAAAGGCAACCTAACAATTTTACGCATCTTCCATGGATTGATCTTCTCCAAACATTACAACTTCACACAACTACTTTGGAGCGATCTTGAAGACCAAATCAACACTAGGGGCCAAGCCAAACGTACCAAATGCGTCCCCTACCTACGGTGGTTTCCACTCCTTATCAAACATTTCATGGCGGTCAATCCAGATATCTACCCGATCGAGCGATGAAGACTATATCCCGCCAAAGATGAAGTTCATCCAGAAAGCCAAAGCCGAACCAAAATGGATGAGTCGCCCAATGCCAATTCTTGACGACCTTCTTCGGCTGGCTACCAGGGAATCCATTCTGGTTTACTGCGCCACACAACACCGGCCGCTCCCTACGTTTCTGGACAACCCACCAGAAACTAACCCCGGGACAAACCTGAGCATTAGTGAGGGTCCTGAGAGAACAATCGACCCGGCCCCGCACCCTTCGACACCCTCTTCAGAACATACCCAATCTGAAGAGTTGGTGACTCAAACGGCCGTGGTCACCACTCCTTCCTCACAAAACATTCCGTCCCCAACCTCTATAGGAACAGAGGCTGATACGTTCAGCCTCCGGGTAGAAGTCGCCGCATCTGGGGCAACGGCGCAAGCACAACCGAACCTTGCCCATTCGATCGTCTCCCAACAGACGATCGTCTTAGAAACTCACGGGGACCCACGTACGCTATCTATGTTTCCTTCTGAAGCAGCAGATATTGAAGAAGGTGGAACGCAGCCCCCATCCACCACCATTCCTTCGCTCACATCGAGTCTAGTGTCCACCATCCAAACATTTTCAGATTTTTCTAGGACACCGACACTTTTGACCCCGCCCACACTTGGTCTTCGTGATCAAGTCAGAACTTCTATAGCCACATTCACTGAGGATGTGCCGCGAGGATCGGAAGGAAGCCCCGACACGGTCAACATCGAAACAGCCGTGCCATCGGGCCATTTGCAAGAGATATTATCTCGGCGAATGTCAATGGGAAGCCTAGGTGGCCCCGTCTTCAAAAGTCCTCTTGTCACCTCGGTGACAACAGGCCACACATCAGACATCTTTTCTGATGTTGTGACGACAGAACGCCTTGGTGGCTCTGTCAGGTTACCTTTTGTAACACAGGACTATCTTCACCAGTGCCTGCAGTCCGCCTTTTTCAAATTTTCCGAAAAACTAGATGAAACCATTTCGGAAAAGGTCCAAAGCGCCGTTCTGGCTGCTACAAGGGACAAAGGGAAAGCCCCACTGGTCGAAGACCCTGTGTTACCCCTCCCCATATCTCCGATAGAACAACCAGCCGATATACCACCAAACCCTTACACTATGCCCATAGAAGAGCTCTATGACCTGTTTCTGTCTCGACTTCTTTCCGGGACAAAAACCCTGAACGCTGAAATGCAAGAGCTACTCCACCTTCTGACCCACCAACCGACCGCTTGCCGTGAGGACCCCCCTGCTCGAAAACAAAGACATGACGATCCTGATGATCGCCCTGAGGGGGAGAGCAGCAAACGAGCCAGGGTCACACCCCAACCTACCCCACCAATCACAAGGTCGAGACGAGGACGATCATCAGCAACCACCTCGTCGTCTCGACCTACCTCATCATCACAACCGCCACCATCTCAATCACTACCGCCACTTCCCTCGCCTTCACTTCCATCACCACCCATCATTCCATCATCATCCACTCTACCACCTCCACCGACAGAAAATCTACCACCACCGATTCCTTCAACAACCAATCCAAGGAGTTTGTCGACGAATACTACTAAGAGATTGGATTGCGTTGACTGAAGATGAAGAAGCTGCCTTCCACCAAATCTACAATGCAAGAACATTTCTAAAGTCTGCAGTACAGATGTTCAGAATCTCAAATGACGAAATCAACAGCGAAGTCTACAACTGGAACACACCGGAACTGACACGGGCAATGAAGATGCTTCACGAAGACAAGACATCAGAAACTAAAAAGAAAACAGTCCCTTGGGAGAATAAGAAAGTCATGGCTCCGTTTCAGGAAGAGATTCGCAAAAGGATATGGCGTCACGAGAAGAACATCAAGAAACTTGACGAACTGGACCTAAGAGGCTTGAGTCATCTCAAGGGGACCGAAGCAATTGGACATATATACATGCTCACCAAGACCAAGGTCGGCCCTCCGAGAGACAAGAGCAACAGGATAATTATGAGGTCTAAATCCAGAATCGAAGACATTGTGGAAGTCGAGCACCACAATGTTGGAAAGACAAATTATCCAATATATAATGTGGTTCGTCAAGATAGCACCCAGGAAAGAATCTCCGAAGCAGATCTAGCAGATATCGAACCAAACGACATTCTCCAAATGTTTGGAGTTTACAGGAAATTCACCCTAAAAGAGTTCAGATACCGTTTGGGGTTCGACACCATCAAAAGATATATGCTGCGTCAGATCAAGTACTACATCGCTCAAGACCTTCAGATTGCTCTTGAGAGCAACATGAAGAAGGTAAATCTCGTCAAACCACGCATCCTAGGCTCAGATCAGGATCTAGAAAGTTATCCAAACTACCACATCTTTGAAGAACCTGAGCTCAGCCTAGTGTATATAAGTCTCGATGGTTCAAAGAGGTTGATGTTTCTTTCAGAAGTTGATAAATTTTCTGATGGAACGCTGAAGATCATCCTCAAGAACCTGAGAAAGATCATTGACGAGATTACTGAGACCGGAGAAATTTCCATGCCAGAGGTAGCTGAACATGTTAGAACGATTAAAACACTGACCGAGACGGTGATATCCAAGATTGTCGAAAGGCTCGACATTCGAAACACGCTGAGAGGATATGAAGTTGCCCTCGGATTCAGAAAGTCGTTCTATTCCCGACAAAGATAGCGAAGCTCATCTGAGAAGAACACAAAGGGGGAGATTGTAGAAGATACTTTAGTTGTGTTCTATTTGTAAGCTATCTTTAGTATTGGGCAAGTGTGTAATATTATTATAGTTTAGGGACCTATTTGTAAATATACCAAATATATGGTATATATAGCTAAGTAGCTCGTTTGGTCCATGTACACTTTTCAATTCCAAGCTTAATGATACACACTTGATTACTTTTAGCTTGAAGAACACTCCACACTTTATCTTTCTCAATTACCTTCAAACCCTAACTTCAAAATCCTCAAGGTAATTCAATATTATTGAGTGTTATCATCCTTAGATTGTCAAGAACGGACCTAACATCTCTCTTTAGTTATTTGTTTTAGTTTTAGTTTAAAGTCAGAGATATTCAAGGAAAGAGCAGAGCTGGAAGAATTTACCTCAGAGTTTGCGTCTGATGCGACTGTGTTTGAGTCAGGGGATTGTTCATCCTCGAGGTCCTCGTCTTCAACTTTGACCATCAAGGCAAAGTTCTCGGTGTCGTTTTCTGTGGTATCTTCAAGCCAATGGTCTTGCTCAGTCATTAATGCCACTCCAGCTTCCTTTTGTTTGGAAAGTTGGAGCTTCTTGGCATAGTAATTTGTGTTCTTCTTCTTTGGCTGGCGACATTTGTTTGCAAAGTGACCCACTTTGCCGCAGTTATAGCATTTTTGAGGCTCGGGGGCAGTCCTAGCTTCTGAGGTTTCAGGCACACTTCCTTTATTTTTGGAAGTTGAGGTTCTTTGCCCATTTGACGATGAAGAAGATTTCTTTCTATAAAACTTTTTCTTCATCATTTGAGTGATGAGGGCTAGCTTTTTTTTCATGTCTTTAATTTCTTGGTCCGAATCCGAGTCATCATCATCTTGATCAGAAGAGGAGGTTAGGATGACCTTCTTGTTGGACTTAGAGACTTTCTTCAGCTTCTTGTCAGTAAAAAGGGCAACTGATTCTTGAGCTTCCTTGCTTTTGCTTTCATGTACATCTTCAATGTGTTGAGCAAGGTTTCAAATACGGCATGAATGTTCATGTCGTCCAAATCCTTGTTTTGCCTTATTTGAGTAGCTAGCTTCTTCCACTCGGGCAATAGGGAGGATAAGAACCTTATATTAATCTCCATATTTGTCTTATGGATATTAATTTTCCGCATCTCATTGATAAGTGTCTTGAAGTTCTTCACCTGTTCTTGCCTTGAATGAGTCATATGCGGTTAAGGTATTTGCTTTCTTAGCTTTGACACCCACCTCTGTGCCTTGCATCATTCGACTGATTTCATCCCACATGTCCTTAGCAGTAGACATGCTATCTATTTGCATATAGATGTCATTCCTAGCTCTTATTTTCTCTGCTTCAGTGTATTCACTAGGAGTGTTTCTTATTCGAGATTCTTGGATTGGAGGGTCATTATCGGGGTCTCCAGCTATGATCTTCCAGAACGTAGCTGGTCCTTCTTGAATGGAAGTTAGCATTCCAATTGCTAGATCTTTTCCTTCAAGGAAATTTAGGAATCGATTCTTCCATACATTCTATTCTCCTCTCTTAAGGATTGGTGGCCTCATGTCGTTTCCTAGTGCGTATGCATCCATTTGTGTTGTGTTGAGATTCTTGATCGTCTTGCTTTGATTGAGTTGGCTTAATTAAGAGAAATATCAAGTATTAATATACGGGTTTTACTATGAATATATGTTTGCGAGCTGATACTTTAGTTTGCGAATAACTGATATTCGTAATCTGTTTCATTTGACAACAGATTCGTAAACCTTTAACTCTGTGAGTTTACGAGTGAGAGATGGATTCGTAAACTCTAAAGATTCGTAAATGATAGTTACGAACGAAATTTATTCGTAAACTATAGACAAGATAAGGTTTACGAATGGATTTGATTCGTAAACGCTAAGGTTTCGTAAGTGATAGTTACGAACGAAATTTATTCGTAAACTATGGACAAGATAAGGTTTACGAATGGATTTGATTCGTAAACGCTAAGGTTTCGTAAATGATAGTTACGAACGAAATTTATTCATAAACTATGGACAAGATAAGGTTTACGAATGGATTTGATTCGTAAACGCTGTGCTTTGAGTAGTTTACGAACGTAAATGATTCGTAAACGTGAGCGGATGAGGTTTACGATTGAAATAGTTCTCGAAGACTAATTCTAGAATGGTTTACGATTGACAGGGATTCGCAAACTTAAGGGTTCGTAAATTGGAAGGTTTACGATTACAAATGGTTCGTAAAATCTTTTTAGAAAGATTTACGATCGAATATTATTCGTAAACCCAAACAGTATACCTTCACGAATGAAAACTATTCGTAAACAGGGATTTAGAAGTTTACGATCACCACAGATTCGTAAACGTCAATTTGACACTTTACGATTGGAGAGGACACGTAAACTAGATTTCAGGTGTTTACGATCGAAATTCGTTCGTAAACACTGATAATCTACGATTCAGTGAATCGTAAACACAGTTTAGCTAGGTTTACGATAGAAAATCGTTCGTAAACTCTGAGATGAGCAAACTTATACCCGTAAACTATACTTTGACCGTAAAGTTATTTTGTTGGCTTAGCTGTATAAACAGATCATCAACGCTCGTAAACAGCTCAAAATGACAGTTAATTATGATTTTAATCGTTGTTCTACGGTCGTAAACCTAGTTCATCATTCGCAAACCAAGTTCATCATGCGTAAACTATCAGAAACAGACAATTTGATCAATCTATGCCTCGTTTAAGCTAATTGACATCAAAATATCGAACGTAATGTTACGTAACTCAATGCCTAACACTCAATTAAGAGTATCTAACACAGATTAACCGTGAGTTAGCTAACACAGTGTCGGCTTAGTTTTCGAACGTCGAATAGTTTCCGATCAAAATCACAGCAAATCCAAGCAAATTAATCTCAATTCGCTAATCATCAATCACGCAAGTATGCTCTGATACCAATTGTAGGTCCAGAAATCCATCAACACAAGTAATTAACACACAGTCTCGGTTCGAACTTTACAGAGAACTCGCGGAAGCTATTTTTGAACCTTATCAAATGCAGAGCAGCTTGATCGATGCAGTGTGGATCCAAACTCTGATTGATTATTGAGCAGCAAATCCGATGATAATCAATCAGTCTTCAACAAAGTTTTCGATCGAAGATTGGTTGTGTGTGAGGTTTTCGCGCGCGTAAAGTATAAACGAAGGAGAGAGAATTTTGCAAAAATGAATTTTTCGATTAAACCTCAACTTTACGTGCGTAAAACAATTTTCCAAAAACCTACCGAAATGAAATGAGGACCTAGACTATATATACCTTTCTACTTTTGGTATATATTTACATTTTGGTCCTCGGACTAACTAGTATTGACAAACTAACCAATTACAAGAGGAATACAATGATGAACACAATAAATATTCCTAACAATCTCCCCCTTTGTGTTCATCTTCTTCTTTTAGCACCTCGTCCTCTTGTCCTTGGGCGATCTCGAAGGTAGAAGGATTTGCGTAGACCGAGAATTATCTCAAACTGCCTGATGTTGTTTCTCAAGTTGAGCCTTTCTTCAATGGCAGTGATGACTTTCTGGGTAAGACGTTCTTCTTCGAGATCTAGTTCAGATTTCGGTTGCTCCACTCTCTGCAGGCCATCCAGTTTCTGACGTAGACTTTGAAGAACCTTCTTGAGTGTCCCATCGCAATACATGTTGAGTTCTGACATGAGCATCACTCGTTTTTGGCCTTCTAAGTCTTCGTAGATTACAGACAGCTCGGGTTCGGTGAAGATGAAATTGAGTTCAAACCCATGAGCTGAAGCTGTTCGGTTGCTTGGGCCTGGCAGGTTGACCTTCTTCATATTGTTTTCTATTCCAATCTGAAGGTCTTGAGCAGCATAATACTTGACTTGCCTTAGCATCAGCCTCTTCAGCGCGTCCAACCCGAGTTTATAACGGTATTCCTTCAGGGTGAACTTCCTGTAGAACCCGTATATGTTGATGATGTCTTGAAAACGCAGAAGTGGCAAGTCAACTTCCGAAATCCTCTCGACTCTTTCTCTGGATGAGTCGAAATCAACGAACTTGACGATAAAGATCGAGAATTGTACACTCCGGCCATAGCTGTGGTGCTCGACCTCAACTAAGTCCGTGACTTTTCCTTTGTCCCTGATCCTCATTTGGTCCTGTCTGCGGTCCCTCAATGGGTTTACGAACTTCTGCGCCAGCATATATAGATATGCTCTTGCTTCCGTCCCTTTGAGATGCGTAAGGCCCCGCAGATTTAGTTCGTCAAGCTTCTTTATTTTCTCCTCCCTTCTCCAAATCCGGTGCTGAATATCTTCTAGAAAAGGAACTACAACTCTTCTGTTCTCCCAGGCTGTTTCCAATTGTCGAGTCCCTGTTGATCGTCGGGGTTGTGGGTTGACATTTTTGGTCATAGCCTGTTGGAGCTTGGGTGGTTCGGTGTTGTAGTCTTCTCCTTCTTTAATTTCTGACGGCTCCATTTGGAAGATGTTGAAGATGGACTGCTTGATTAGATCTCTGATCTTCGCATTCTTAGTGCAGTCTCATCATTCGTTTCTGCCCTTTTTGATGATTGATCTTGGAGCACGTACTCTTCGATCACCTCGTGTAGGTCGACGTTAGGCAGGGAGGAGGAGGTTCCAGCAGCTTCTTGATGTGTCTGAGAAGGCCCAAAGTCTGCTGCCGGTGCCTCTTGGTAGGTTTGGACTGGTGGAGAGGAAGGCCGTTGTCTGGTTGTTCGTGGTGTTGACCTTGGACGACCTTTTGAAGAGGTGGATGGGGTGGTTGATTTAGTGGTTTGGGTTGTGGTGGCTTGTATGACGCGGGGCCTCTTCTCCCCCTCAGGGCGATCCGGGTCTTCTGGATCGTCATGTGGTCGTTTGAAACCCTGAGGTTCGTCACGGCAAGAAGTAGTCGGAGGTGGTTGGGGTGATGGGGATTGGATTCTCTTCAAGAGCGCAATCATGTCAGGGGTAACGTCTTCTGACATGAGCCGGGACATGAGAATATCCCGTAGCTCAGGAAGAGGCATGGTGTATGGATTGGGAAATGATGGTGGAGAAGGGAGGATGGGGATATTTGGTGGTGATGACAAAGAAGTTTTGAGGACGGGGGCTTTCCCTTTGTCCTGAACGGCTGCGGTTATAGCAGCACGTACTTCTGGCATCAAGGAATCCTTGAACGATGCCAGAGCATACGTCAGGCGTTCCTCGAACCGCGACTCTGTCATGTAGGGTAAGTCACCGCCGGGGCCACTTAGGCGCACAATTGACGTGACAGTGGAGTAGGTATCCACTGCACGGCCTGTTGTCACAGCTGTCGTGGGGTTGACCGTGGCAGGACTTCTCTCCAATCCTCGAATGACTTCTTGTATAGAAGCATCTATGGAGATTCTGTCTTGGTCACGAAGACCAAGAGGGGTGGTGGCAAAAAGAGGTTGTGTCCTAGAAAGATCAAAAAAATTTGGGAATGTGGACACTAGACTCGAAGTGGTCAAAGAAGGTGCGGTGGTTTGGGGCTGGGTACCACCTGATTCAATACCCGCTGCTACAGAATGAGGCAGGGATAGCGTACGTGGCTCCCCGTGCATATCTGAGACAACTATCTGTTGGGAGACAGTTGAATGGTCTAAGGCAGGTTGTGCATGCGCCGTCGGACCTGACGCGGCGACTTCTACCCGAGCACTGGTCACAAAGACTTCAGTGCTTGTACCTATAGGGGTGGTCCTAGGTGGTGAAGTGACTATAGGGACGGTCACCACCGTAGTTGGTGGAGTGACGGTGACCGTTTCACTCACTGACCCCTCACCCTCTCTTTGGCTGGTACTCCCGGGGTTAGGTTCAGAGGGGTTTGTCTGAGCCATGGGAGGAGTGGCAATGCGATGGCGTTGTCGGTATGCTGCAGCCATTGTGGGGTCCGTCATTTGTAGTAAGTACTCAGGAATGACCATCGGTTTGAGGGATGGGTTTTCCTTCGCCTTTTGGAAAAATTTGATCTTTGGCGGGGTGAAATCCTCACAAGGCTGGGTATTCGGAACGGTTGAGATGGCGTCCATGTATCTTCTGATGAGGATTGAGAACCATCTCAGGTATGGGACATACTGCGGCTTCTTTGTACGATCTCGAGTGTGCAGCTGATGATCGAGATCGTTCCAGATAAGTTGGACATAGTCTATTAGGAATATTTTCTAGGAACGATCAACACGTAAAGTAAGAAAAGAAATGTTCCTAGAAAAGAAACATTCGTAAAGTTTTCGAATGAAAATCATTCGTAAAGTAAGAAAAGAAACGCTTAAATTGAAAAATTGCAAATTAAAGTAATCGTAAAGAAAAAAATCGTAACGATCAACACTTTACTTTCATTCGAAAACTTTTATTTGTCCAACACTTTACGGCTTCTTTACACTTTACTTTCATTCGAAAACTTTTATTTTCTAGGAACGATCAACACTTAGGAATATTTTCTAGGAACGATCAACACGTAAGTCCAGAAATCGATCAACACATGGTAATTAACACACAATTAGGTTCGAACGTGAATATAAATGCGCGGAAGCTTACTTCGAACCTTTAACGATTGAATTACTTTTCGATCTGAGCAGAGTGGATCCAAATCCTCTTGATTATCGAGCTGCAAATCCAAGTGATAATCAAGTGGTCTTCAATTAATTCTTCGATCGATATGTTTGTATGTGTGTGAGGTTTTTGCGTGCGTAAACTGTAAGCTCTAGAGAGAGAAAGTTTTTCAAAATGATTTTCTATTAAGCTTTAAACTTTGCGTGCGTAAAACTCTTTTCCAAAAACCTTCCGAAAATAAATGAGGACCGGGAATATATATACCTTTCAACTTTTGGTATATATTTACAATTTGGTCCTCGGACTATCTAGTATTTACAAACTAACCAATAACAAGAGGAGTACAATGATGAAAACAATAAATATTCCTAACAACGGTGAACAGTAATTTCATCAGTCGTAAACACATTCATCATTCGTAAACATTCATTCATCATTCGTAAACATTAGCAGGGTTCGTAAACATGATCCTAGCCTTAATAATACTCAGATTAAGCAACATAGAGAGCATTTTAGTGCGCAAATACAACATTCGAACACAAAATCACCATATACAGTATTTAGAACATCGATTACAGCAAAATACGAAAGCAATCGAAGTAGAAAAGCATTCATTTGATGCGAAAATCGTGAACCTACCCAAGTGAATGAAGATTTAAGGGTAGTAGGCTTTCATTTTGGGTGATTTTGCAAAGAAATCGAAAGGATTTTGAAGGAATTTGGAGATTTGCGAAAGAGGGGTTTTTCGAAGAGAGAGAAAAGGATTTTTAGAAAGAGAAAAAAATGGAAACAGTAAACACATAGGTATTTAAAGTTTGCGAACGAAAATCGTTCGTAAAGTAAGAAAGCGCTGAAAGTAAAGTTTTCGAATGAAAATCATTCGTAAAGTAAGAAAAGAAACGCTTAAATTGAAAAATTGCAAATAAAAGTAATCGTAAAGAAAAAAATCGTAAATATATATATTTTTTTTAATCTCTCTTGCTAAGAACTCTTTCATCATTCACTCCCCCTCAATAGTAGAATGTGGTATTTAAAATTTTTATATAAGTACTCCCCCTCAATTAGTGAGGTTAGTTTTCAAACTTGTAATATTTTGATCTATATAAAAAATTGCATATTGTCCCCAAATTTTGTACTAAATTTAGGCATTACATAAGAAAACAAAGACTCAAAAAAATATAAAGATCACGCATTTTATCAAGTAGAGAAATTAAGCATGCCTAACTTAGAGAGTAGGAATTGGAATCGTTTTTCATCCAATGCCTTCGTAAATACGTCGGCAAGCTGTAATTCCGTGCACACAAAGTGTAATTCTATATGTCCTTTTTCTACATGATCCTTAATAAAGTGATAACGTAAGTCAATGTGCTTTGTACGTGAATGATGCACAGGATTGCAAGTAATGGCAATAGCACTTTTAGAATCACAGTAAATGGGAATACTATTTAGATCAAACCCATAGTCGTGTAGTTGTGTACGCATCCACAATATTTGTGAGCAGCAGCTGGCAGCAGCAACATATTCTGCTTCAGCTGTTGATGTAGAAACACAATTTTGTTTCTTGGAGGACCAACTTACCAGTTTGTCCCCAAGGAACTGTGCTCCTCCTGAAGTGTTTTTCCTGTCCATTCTACATCCTGCAAAATCAACGTCAGTGTAGCCAACAAGGTTAAACGCAGAATTTTTCGGATACCATAGACCTAGTGTCGGTGTTCCTTTGAGGTATCGGAGGATTCTTTTAACAGCGGCAAGATGAGATTCTTTCGGATTAGCCTGAAATCTTGCACAAAGACATGTAGCAAACATAATATCTGGTCTACTAGATGTCAGATAAAGCAATGAGCCAATTATACCGCGATAGTTTGTATTATCTACCGACTTCCCAGATGGGTCGGAATCTAATTTGCATGTAGTACTTATCGGGGTAGGAATTGATGAGCAATTATCCATACCATATTTTTTCAATAGGTCATGGATATACTTAGTCTGACATATAAAAATTCCATTTGGTAATTGTTTGATTTGCAATCCAAGAAAGAAATTCATCTCTCCTATCATGCTCATTTCAAACTTTTTAGTCATCAGCTTACCAAATTTCTCACATAGTTTTGGATTCGTAGAACCAAAAATAATGTCGTCTACATAAATTTGAATTAGCATAATATCCGAACCGTGATTTTTAAAGAATAAGGTTGTGTCTATATGTCCTTTAGTGAACCCTGATTCAACTAAAAATTGGGACATGACATCATACCAAGCACGAGGGGCTTGTTTGAGTCCGTATAGGGCCTTGTCTAACCTATAGACATAATCAGGATTATCCTTATCTAGGAATCCTTCGGGCTGAGAGACATAGACTTCTTCCTTAAGAATTCCGTTTAGAAAGGCTGTTTTAACGTCCATTTGAAAGACGGTGAAATTCTTATGAGCTGCATATGCTAGGAACAGTCGTATAGATTCTATTCTGGCAACTGGTGCATATGTCTCGTCATAGTCAATGCCTTCTTGTTGGTTGTAACCTTTGGCTACCAACCTTGCCTTATTCCTTATTATAATTCCGTCTTCATCTCGCTTGTTCTTAAAAATCCATTTTGTACCTATGATAGTTTTACCCATAGGTCTTGGTACTAATGTCCACACATTTAAGCTCTCAAATTGGTTTATCTCTTCTTGCATGGCTATTATCCAATTTGAGTCGGATAAGGCTTCTGACACTTTGGTAGGTTCTATTTGACTCAGATAACAGGAATATAAGCAGTCATTTGAAGTTGAAGCTCGAGTTCTAACACCGTGAGTCACATTACCTATAACTTGGGAGATAGGATGAGCTCTTGTCCATTTATGTAGTTGCGGTGTGGAGCTTTCCTCATTTTGGAGTTCAGAGGTTATAGGTGGGCTTTCTAATGCTTGAGACGTTTCCAAATTTGGATTGGAAGTCTCATCGTTCAAAGGGGGATTTGGTGAAGAAACAGGAGTTTCGTTTACTGATGTAGAACCTATAGAGGAGGTATTGTCAAATGATTCAGTAATGTCATCATTTTAAGTATTAGATTCAGTGGGGATAGGAATGTCCTCATCTAGAGTTTGGACTTCAGGTATGTTGGTATTATTCCTATAGACAGGCTCGAATAGTGAATCTAATTCAATTAAGTCTTGTAACTCAGATTTAGAAAGAACTTCTGAGTTATTAGGTTGTTGACTTTTTGTCAACTTTCCAGTAGGAACATGTTCTGATTGGTCTTGATCAGAAGCTATCAGTGGAAGTGCGGGTCTTGAACTGTGTTGTTCAAGAGCCAATTATGGTGGATCGGGTCTTGAACTGTTTTGTCCAAGAACCACTGAGGTAGGTTCGTCAAATGTTACATCTATGCTTTCTATAATAGTTCTATTTTCTTTGAGATAAACTCGGTAGGCTTTAGAGCTAGAAGAATATCCTATAAATATACCTTGAATGGCTTTGGGATCTAGTTTACTCCTATTGTCTCTACCGTCTTTGATAAAACAAATACACCCAAAGACTTTAAGAAAGGAAAGGCTTGGAATTCTTTGGTTTATCAATTCATAAGGAGTTTTACCAAACCGCTTATGAATTATCGTGCGGTTTTGTGTAAAACATGCTGTGTTTACAGCTTCAGCCCATAAGAAATGTGGAAGTTTAGCAAATATAAGCATCGTGCGAGCTACTTCCACTAGAGTTCTATTTCTGTGCTCAACCACACCGTTTTGTTGAGGAGTTCTAGGGGCAGAAAACTGTTGGGTGATTCCGAGAGACTCATAATACTGACTTAAGTCATTATTTTTTAACTCTGTTCCATTGTCAGTGCGGATAATCAAAATTTTGCTTTGAAGTTTTCATATGACACGTCTTGTATGGAGAAGTTTTCTAGAACTAAGCTACCATAGCCTAATATAGAGGCAGAGTTATTGTTACCAAAACGAACCTTACCACCGAACCGTTCGGTGTAGTTGCTCAGCAGTGCTTTGTGTCCGGTCATGTGTGTGGAGCAACCCGAGTCTAGGTACCACACAAGATGGTTCTGCAAATGAAGAATCTAAGGTGATTCAGTGTCCCATGTAAACATGGGATTTGTAACAATGTTAGAGAGTAAGTCTAATTTTGGTGCAAGCTTAGTTTTTGGTACCCATTTCTTAATTAATTGGGTTTGTTGTCTCTTATCTCTTTTGATCACGCAAGTTTCTTTTATTTCACTAGAAGCTTTTGATTTAGCTACCCTCTTTGGTGTGTATTCTTTAGCAATTTTCGGGTTAGCTATCTTCTTTGTTTTACTTCTAGTTTGACTGTCTGATTTTGTTTTGCGCTGTTCATTCTTGGCGAGTTCATTTTCTTTGGAGATCTCCTTAATTCTATATTGTTGTATTTTTCGTTGGGAATTAAGGCTTTGAGAATCAGTATTCTTGATAGTATTTAGCTTTAGTATCGAAGAAGAAACAACATTACATGACTGGACTAAGGTACTTTTCTTATCTAAAGAAGAAGACTTAGAGGGCTCTTTTATTTTCCACTTAGTCTCTAATTTGACTTCCTTTTCTCTTTTCTTCTTTACGGATTTTGCCTTTGCCTTCAGCTTTAATTTCGTCATTTCCCCTGCTAGTTCATTTGGAGACGAATTAGAAGAAGACAACTCCTTTTTAATATAAATCCTTTTGGAAGGAGTATCGAGATTTCTAAGATCTTCAATTTGTTTTAGTAGACGTATTTTCTCGTTATAGAATGTCTTCCTTTCCTTTTCAAGAGTAGATTCTAAGTCTACAATCTTTTTGATTTTAGCAGGTATGTATGTATTTGACTTTTTATCTTCTATCTTGTTCTCTTCTTTTACTAAGTCATCTTTGTTTATGGGATAAGTAATTACATTCTCATTACCTGAAGATATTACTCGTGTTTTTGTAACTTTCGTTTAATTCCTTATAATCGTAGGAGACTTCAGTCTTAGCTTTCTTATTTCTCTTTTCTTCTTCGATGGCATTAATTTCTCCCGCACTCGTGAAAAGCATAAGGTCCATCAACCCTATGTCCACATGTCCAAACTGGTATAATTGTTTTCTTCGTGCTTTTTGTAGGTTGCATGGGTTAGTAAATCCTAACCCTTTGTAAGGATTATAAAAATCAACTAGTCTTGGTTTATTTAAGTATATTGTTTGCTCAGTATGTCTATATTTGATAATAATATCATCTAGTTCTTTAATTCTGGCATATAATTGTTTTCGCTCGTCTGTAAGAAATTTAATTTGTGATAAGTGACTTTGATTTTCAGCATCACTAGCATTAAGGCTTTTTGTTTATTCTTGTATTTTGTTTTCATTGTATTTAGCCTTCGATTCAGTATTAGATATTTTTTCATTTGCTATTTGAAGTTGTATTCTAAGATCAGCTTCTGCTAGTAAATGTTTTCTTAAGACGGCTTCATTATTAGATAATCTTTCCTCTAAAGTTTTAATTGTTTTTCTCTCTTTAGTTATTTGTTTTAGTTTTAGTTTAAAGTCAGAGATATTCAAGGAAAGAGCAGAGCTGGAAGAATTTACCTCAGAGTTTGCGTCTGATGTGACTGTGTTTGAGTCAGGGGATTGTTCATCCTCGAGGTCCTCGTCTTCAACTTTGACCATCAAGGCAAAGTTCTCGGTGTCGCTTTCTGTGGTATCTTCAAGCCAATGGTCTTGCTCAGCCATTAATGCCACTCCAGCTTCCTTTTGTTTGGAAAGTTGGAGCTTCTTGGCATAGTGATTTGTGTTCTTCTTCTTTGGCTGGTGACATTCGTTTGCAAAGTGACCCACTTTGCCGCAGTTATAGCATTTTTGAGGCTCGGGGGCAGTCCTAGCTTCTGAGGTTTCAGGCACACTTCCTTTATTTTTGGAAGTTGAGGTTCTTTGCCCATTTGACGATGAAGAAGATTTCTTTCTATAAAACTTTTTCTTCATCATTTGAGTGATGAGGGCTAGCTGTTTTTTCATGTCTTTAATTTCTTGGTCCGAATCCGAGTCATCATCATCTTGATCAGAAGAGGAGGTTAGGATGACCTTCTTGTTGGACTTAGAGACTTTCTTCAGCTTCTTGTCAGTAATAAGGGCAACTGATTCTTGAGCTTCCTTGATTTTGCTTTCATGTACATCTTCAATGTGTTGAGCAAGGTTGTCAAATACGGCATGAATGTTCATGTCGTCCAAATCCTTGTTTTGCCTTATTTGAGTAGCTAGCTTCTTCCACTCGGGCAATAGGGAGGATAAGAACCTTATATTAATCTCCATATTTGTCTTATGGATATTAATTTTCCGCATCTCATTGATAAGTGTGAGGAAGCGTTGATAAGTGTCTTGAAGTTCTTCACATGTTCTTGCCTTGAATGAGTCATATGCGGTTAAGGTATTTGCTTTCTTAGTTGATGCATCAATCAATACCATGAAATATCTAAATGGTCCACACGATGGATGTATCGGTCAACAAATATGACCTTGTATACGCTCCAAAAATCTTATGGATTCATTCTTTATTTTTACTGGTGACGGCCGAATAATCAAGTTCCCTTAGAGCAAGCAGCACATGATAATTCATTAGTTTGAAGAATCTTCTGGTTCTTCATTAAATGTCCACGTGAATTTTGAATTATTCTTCGCATCATAATTGAACCGGGATGGCCCAACCAGTCATGCCAAACAACAAATGTATTATGATCAGTAAACTTCTGGTTTACGATAGCATGCGATTCAATTGTTTTAACATACGTGTAATACAATCCAGAGTCAAACGAAGGTAATATTTCGACAATTCTTTTATCATTCGAAACCACTTTTGTAATGTGCAAATATTCAATATTTCTCTTTTCTGCAGTCTCAATGTGATATCCATTATGTCGAATAGCTTTAAAGCTCAATAAATTTCTTTGAGACTTAGGAGAATATAAGGCATTATCAATTATTAGCCTTGTCCCTCTGGGCAGTATAACATTGGCTTTTTCGGAGCCCTCAATTATATTTGTGCTACCCGATATAGTGATAACACTTGTTTCTTTCATTTTAAGATGGGAGAAATATTTCTTATTTCTTAGAACCGTATTAGTCGTTGCACAATCTGCAAGACATAACTCCCCATTGCACATGCTTGTATCCATTGTATTGATAAATATATAATAACTAGTATTATTAAATAAATAAGCGTCAAAATAAAATTATATATATATAAAGATAAAATAATAAATAAATAATGCTTAAATAAAATTTATAACGATGTATCAGTTTTCTTTATTTGGATCTTTAACAAAAACCACAATATTCAAATGAGCATAGGATCTAGCACCAATTTTCTGAAATATCGTAATCTTGAGCAAAATTTAATTTCATCGACACTTCACTTTTAATTGCTCTTTATAAAGATCAACGGGATCTTTGGGTGCGAATAATAACCAATGATAATATATAATAATCTTTATATTGCTCAATACATCTTTCTCAATCATATACTAGTTATCCACTTTGGGGGAAATATTAATAATAACCACGGTAAATATAATGTTCACGACCACTTTTATTGTTTGCGAAATACATTCACTTCAGGGAATGCAACATAATCATTTAGTCGGACTTATGCTTTTCATTCATCCATCATAATATTTTATGATCATTTTCTCACGATATTTATTCGTATTATATTCGATGAACTGAACGTGGTGAATGCTTTATGATATACCGGAGTAACTGTGTAAATCAGTAGCAAGTATAAAATCGAGAGTGATAAATCAAAGTTTTGCAAAATTCAATTTATTGATATCATGAAAATAAAATCATCATTAAAATATTGAAAGAAAAATTATAACTATTCTTCTTTTATATCTTCTTTTGTAAAAGTTGTAATGAAAAACGATATCCACATCCAAATAACTGTCGCCATAATAATAAACATAGGTAATAGATCAAACATCGGACAAAGCGTCATTCTTCAAAATAAAATATATTTCAGTAATTATAATATTAAAGAAAAATTATAATTAATAATTATATTTTAAAAATATTGGTAAGAATAATATCCACATAGCCGTAAGGATCACCGTAAATAAAGTAAGCAACAGAAGATCTATCTTTGTATAAAACGACATGATTCTATAACATGAAAAAGAACATAATAATCAGATAACATATAAATCAATGATAAAATATATGAATTGTTTTATAAATCTCGTTCTTTATTATTTCATAATTATTATCCAAGCTCCGATAAGATTGTGGTAATAAAAATTGTCCATTGTCCAAAATCTGTTCGATTCAATAATTACTTCAAAATTGCTCAATAAATAAATTAATAATATGCCGCTACTGAGGTGGGGATAACCGCAAGGCCTCGTGGGCTTTTGGTGTGTGTACGTGTATAAATAAAAAAAATCGTAAATCAAGTTAAATAAAAATCCACACGCCACTATAGGGAATCGAAATCTGGACCTCCTGTTAGGTCCGTTTTTATCATCCAACGAAGAACTCGAGCATAGATTCGATAGATTTACCTCGATGATAATGCGAGCGGAAGCTTAAGGATTAAATCAATCAAATCTTCATCAATCACAAACTTTCTCTACAAATATCCTCTTTCTCTCTCTACAATTAACCCTAACTTAGATAGTGATTAGAGAGAGTGTTTCTAGTGAGAGAAAGCTAAACTCAAGTTGTGTGTATTTTACACACACTTGCCCTATATATACCAATCAATATTGGTATATTTGCATTCTAGTCACTAACTATACATATATTACAATTAAGTCCCTAGACAAAGATAACTTGATTATTGAATACTATAAAATACTTCCAACAATCTCCCCCTTAGTGTTCAATTATAATTGAAGCTTCGGTTGTCTTTGTCTCTCGAATCTTCAGTCTTCATCATCAGTTGAACACAACAGAATAATTTCCAACAATCTCCCCCTTTGTGCTCAACTTTGAATTTGACACGGTCTTTGTTGCTGTTTGAAGAAATATCTGAGAGCGTCTGGAGAATCTTCAGTCTCCCCCTATTTACATGCACCCTCATTTTCTTCTTTGCAACTTGAATATTCGTCACATTCTTGCATATATCAGAGTCGCGCGGATCATCAGCATTGACTTGTCGTGTATGCTCGAAACATGGAAAGAGGTCTTGTTTGTTGTGGTTCAGCACGTGCGTTGAAAGCTTGGCTTCTTTAATGAGTTCACGTGCTCGGCCTCCTTGATATACTTCTCCCCCTCATGGCGATTCATTTGTATCGTCATGCTGTGTGATCAAGGTGATCCTGTGTACGCTGAACGTGTTGGCGTTGAATTCCGGATGAAGTACCTGAAAAACGGGACAGACGACCGATCATCGTGAAACATCCCTAGATGTCACTCTTGGTCGTTGATGCAAAGTCACACAGACTTGCATTTGAAGGGACTACGGGGCCACATAGGCAACCCGTTGACATCATTCTAGAGTCGTGCTCCAGAAGATGGCCTGCTACCGTTGTTGTTTTGATGTTGCAACGGCAGGACTTCCTTCTGATCATAGAAGCACATCATTTAATGATGCGTCTACAGAAGTTCTGGCAAGGTCACGTAGACCAGCAATATGTGTGTAAAAGAATGTATGTGTCCTAGAAAAGTGGAAAACATTTAGGCGATGAGGACACACTAGACATTTACGTGTTCAAGAAAGTCGTGGAATGGGGTTGTGGACCACTTAGTTCAATATCTCCCGTTTCCAAATGAAACGGTGATAGCAGATGCGGTTCCCCGTGAGATATTGAAACATATGTCTTTTGGGAGACAAATGAGTAGCGAAGGAAGGTTGTGCATGCGCCTTTGGACCAGATGAGGCGTCTTCTACCCGGGATCTGATAAATCAGTCTTGTACCTATATTGGTTGTAGTCCGGATAGTTTGTGGTTGAGTTGTAAGGATGTCATCGTGATACGCTCAATACCCTCACATACACTCGGGGTTTGTTCCTAGGTTAGGATCAGTTGGGTCTACTAATCCTTTGGAACAGGTATGTGAACAACTCTTTTGTATCCATGCGTTTTATTGACATTTAGGTAGCACTCCCTCTTAAAAGCATGAAGTTTGTATTCAGGGCATTCTTCCCTTAAGCTCTAGCGCCTTTTCATTGTAACACTCCCCCTAAATAGTTGCGCTACTTCTAATATGATGTCCTTGCTCCCCCTAAAGTTGTGCGCTCTTGTAGATTTTTGCCTATTACTTTCCTCCAAGTTATGCGCCTTTTGTGATTGAAGCACACTCCCCTTTTGAACATTGCGCGCCTTTTTGATATTGCGCTTATGAGTATTACTTCCCCTAAAACATATGCGCTTTTTACAATAAACTATGGTAATACGCTCTTTTGAAACTCTTGCACCTTTTCAATCCACTCCCCTCTTCTTCTTTTTTTTTTTTTTTTTTTTTTATGGCCTTATTTTTTATGGCCTTATTCTTCTTTTTTTTTTTTTTTTTAATGGCCTTATTTTCTTTTTCTCCCCTTTTTTTTATGGCCTCCTTTTTTTTATGGCCTTTTTTTTTTATGAACAGAAAAATAAAACTAAAAACAATGTCAAATCAAGAACGTTGGAATAGTCTTGATTTGGTTTGTTTGCTCACGTCACATACCGATCACGTGTGTGGAGCAACCAGAATACCACACGTGTCGGGGTCTTGTGCGACTGCTCATCATCGCACACCGACCATACATGTGGAGCAATCGTCGTCTATTTACCATGTATGATCGGGATCCTGCAAAACAAATTATCGGGACTTTGGTACCCATTTTTGGACGGGTCCTCCCTTATTAGCAGTGAAACAATTATGCATATAAAGTTCAAATTTGAAAGCAAAATTATCACATAAAGCAGTCATAGGAATCCACATTTGTCGAGGACTACTTATTTCCATTTGTAGCTTAGGTTTCCAAATTTGTTGTACCTTTTTGAATTTTAACTTTTCGGCATCGGTGAATGTGTGTCTTTTTGTAGAAGAGAAAACTTTCTCTTTCGCCAGTCGCTTAAGATGCAATTCGGACTTGACTTTGACCGGGTACTTGAGAGAGGAATACGAGCTTATAGAATCAATAGCATTAAGTATAGAAGTGTCGTATTTCCTACCTTCTAGACTCACATCATTCACTTTGTAATGTGTACTAAATGAGCTACTTTTGTTTAGACAATTATTACTTTTGGACGTTTCAGTTTTAATAGAGAATGTGTAATTATTGTATCCTTTAGTTTTAGTAGCTTCTTTCTTTAATTTTGATTTTAGAATGACTTTGGGCATTTTTGGATTAGGAATAGAGGTAGAACCAAATTTGGTCGTGGCAATAGAAGATAATTTGTCTTCCTCTATTCTTTCTTTCTTGATAGCTTTAGTCATTTTTGCGCCTTTTTGAGAGGAATATTTTAGAATTAAATTCTCCTTTAAAAGCTTATCCATTTGAGCTCGAAACCCATTTTGTTCGGAATCCAGAAGAGAGTGTAATTCATCGAGCACTTTCTGGAGTGTAGCAATCCTTATGTTCGGGTTTTATAGTTTGTAAAGAATGTTCCTTGTTTGGCACGGACTCAATTGTGTGAGTCGACTTATTTAGAGACAATATAGTTTCTTTTATTTCGCGTTGCTCAGTTTGTCCTCGTTTAGCTAGAACATCTTCTAATTCTTTAATTTTTGAATATAATTGATTTCTTTGTTCAAGAAGACTTTTATTTTGGGCTGCACTATTTATTTTTTCGTCTCTACATGTAGATAATTCTTTTGTAAGTTCGCTTATAGTTGATTCTTGTTGTGCGACCATTGTCTTTAACTTCGTCAGCCTTTCTTGTTCTATTGTTAGTTTATTTTTAAGAATAGATTTTTCTTCTAGACTCTTAACTAAGCAGTTGTAATTATTTTCTAGCGTAGCTTCTAATTCTTTGATTTTTATCAAGTAGTTGGCTTCCATATTTACTTTCTGGGTTGGATGTTTTTTTTTTATCGTTATCGTGTTTTTGAATTGATATTAAATTTTGGATCAATGTGTTCGAATAGATTTTCGAATGATTAAGTTTTCAGAAGTTTAGGTATCAAAAAAAACTTTTGAAATGATTAGAAAAGAAAAAAAACTTATACCGAGAATAATTTTTGTACCGAAAAATTTTACCAGTCCAAAAACAATTTTGTTATCCAAAACTTTTTCGAATGAACCAGGAATCTTTTTAAAGCAGGTACGCAAAAAATCTCGTAGCTAAAAACTAAAAATTTTAGGACTTTTTTTTTGTTGCTACCTAAAACTATCGAAAATTTTGTGTTCCGAAAATCTTTTTCCCATCATAAGTTTTCGTATGTGTATAGAAATGTCTGTCGTATGAGAAAAGTTTTTCGTATGAGATAGGATGCGAAATCTTTAAAGAAATAATAGAATATTTATACGAAATTTTTTTGCAAAGGTTTTCGTATGGAATAGTGTTTTCGTATCACAAAACTTTTCGTATGGAAATCAGAAATTTTTTCGTATCAGAGGTAAAAGTTTTCGTATTGACTAAAAGCGTACGACAAAAATAGATTTCGTACGAAAGTAATGTTTTTCGTATATGTTTTCGTACGACAAAAAAATATATTTCGTATCAAAGCATTTTTCGTACGAGAAAAAAATTATTTTTCGTATACAAATACTTTTTCGTATAGAGATCTTTTTCGACTCAAAGTCTTTTTCGTACGAGAATCAGTTTTCGTATGTGAATTTTTCGTATCTACAGTGTTTCGCATGCTACAGTATACGAAAAAAAAGAAAGTCAATGCGAAAAATACTGTGTATGTGAGAGATACGAAAACTTTGGTCAATGCGAAAATAACTTTGAAACGAAAATTATCTTATGCATGGTGCGAAAATATTGGTGCGAAAAAAAACTTTATTTCGTGCGAAAACGTGATTTTATATGCGAAATCTTCAAATAACACTCAAATTATCACTTTAAGCACAGTTAATCGATCGAAATTGACTGGGTAATCATATAAAACACTCGATTAACACGATCGAATCCAAAATATAGTCCAATTAAGCAATTTTGCGTGAAGAACAGTTTGAAGATAAAAACAATTTTCGATCGCTGATTTGAAGATTACGCTCAATTAATCGAAGATAATCGCAATTAACATACAGCAAATGATTCGCAAACAGATTTCGTTCAGAATCATGAGAAAACAGCAAGCAAAATAGCATACGAAAATCATATAGATCATGCGAAAAAGCTATTGGCGCGAAGAACAACTCATACGAAAAACAAATTTCAGCAATCAAAAATTGATCAATTCACACGATTTTGGCTCTGATACCAATTGTTAGGTCCGTTTTTAACATCCAACGAAGAACTCGAGCATAGATTTAATCGAAATTACCTTGAACAAGATTGAGCGGAAGCATTTGGGTAATATTCAATCAAATCTTCATTAATCACAAACTTTCTCTCTAATTACCCTCTTTCTCTCTCTACAATTAACCCTAACTTAGATAGTGTTTAGAGAGAGTGTTTCTAGTGAGAGAAAGCTAAACTCAAGTTGTGTGTATTTTACACACACTTGCCCTATATATACCAATCAATATTGGTATATTTGCATTCTAGTCCCTAACTATACATATATTACAATTAAGTCCCTAGACAAAGATAACTTGATTATTGAACACTATAAAATACTTCCAACACCTCCCATCAATTTTAATGACGGTATTCCGCGAAACCACTCGAGCTATGGCGTTTCGTTATAAAACTTTTAAATTATACTTTTATAATATATATTTTTAAATTAATCACAATTAATATACGATTAGTATAAACTAAAAATTAAATTACCGTACCTCGACTAAACTTGTACGAGATCTTCGACGGAGGATGATCTTGACGACGGAGAGCGGTCGTGCTGATAACGTGTTATAAAAATATTAATTGTGATTAGTATTATATTAAGATTATTTTATTATAATTATACTTATATTAAGATTATAATGATAATATAGCTTATAATAATAAAGAGAGAGAGAGATTAGAGAGAGATTAAGTATTTCAATACTTGGTGTGTTTTACAATGAACTCTAATCACCTATTTATACTACAAATCATTTACTATTACAACTAATCACATTAATTACAATTATACACCTCACACTAAAATACAAACTTTTCAATTAAATACCTCATCTTATCATCTTATCATCTCATCAACATTTAATACAATACTTCCAAATCATCAATCGTTTAACTAATATTATTATTTAAAACATCCGCATTAATATTATTTCATAATATATATATTATTTTATATTTAAAGAGTAATTTTAAGACTTTTTTAATAGATGAAAATTTTCTTGACTTTCTCTGAGAGCTTTTTCTCTCGACTACATCGAGGGTTTTCTTTTCAGTCCTTCGTGAGTGGTGCTTCAAGGATTGATTAGTGAAAGGCACCGATTCATCCAACATATGATAAACTCGAGCGTAGAATTAATATCAACTACCATGTTTATTAATGCGCGGAAGCTTCGTGGTAATTCTCAAACAATTCTTCGTTCAAATTCAAGCTTCTCTCTACAATTTAGTGCTTTCTCTCTCTACAATTAGACCCTAATGATAATGATGAGAGAGCTAATATAGTGAGAGAAACATCTACTCGGGTTGTATATTAATCACACATACTCTCCGTATATATATCAATTACATATTCCCTATATTTCACAATATTACAATAAAGTTCCTAAACAAAGATAACTAGATTATTGAACATAATAAAATATTCCGAACAATCTCCCCATTTGCGTGAAATCATCATTGAAGCGCCGATTATCTTTGTCTCTTGAATCTCCAATTATCTTCATTGCTTGAACACAATAAAATGATCATAACAATCTCCCCCTTTGTATTCAACTTTCAATTCAGTACCGGACTTCTTGTTGATATTCATCCATCACCTTCTTGTGTCGTCTTTGTCACTTCAGCATTGACTTCTTGTGTGTGTTCGATGCATGGAAAGGAGGTATTGTGATTGTGCGGCGTCACATGCTATATTCTTCTATACTCTCCCTTTATATTATCAACATGTGCTCTATACTTTTATATGACATCATCTCTCCCTTATGGATCATGGACTGTACTCCTCCTCATGGGGATTTAGAGTCATATGAATCGTCATGTTGTCTTATCAATCTTGACGTGTTATTGCTGGATGGCGATGAAGTATTAATAATGGGACTTCCGACCGATTATCGTGAGACATCACTATATGTCACTCTTGGTCGTTGTGGCAAGGTCACCATGACATGCAATAAAAAGGACTACATGGCCGCTTGGACTTCATTTTGATCCTTGAATCAGATCTTTAATAGAAGTGTCTATAGAAGTTTTGACTTGGTCACGTAGACCAGCATTTAAAAGTGTGTGTGTCATAGAAAAAATAGAAAATTTAGGAAGTGAGGACACTAGACTCTTTGTGATCAATAAAAATTCAGTGGTGTGGGGCTGTGGACCACTTGGTTTAGTATCTCTCATTTTCGAATGAAATAGTGATAGCATATGCGGTTTTCCGTGATATATTGAAACATTTGTCTATAGGGAGGCAAATGACTAGCTAGGGAAGGGATCTGATAAAACCAGTCATGTACCTATGTTGGTTATGGCCTTGATATTTTCTGGTTGAGTTGGAAAGTTCAGATATTTGTATGCTCAAGACCCTGGCATACTCTCGGGCTTGTTCCTTGGCTAGATTCAACTCGGTTTGTCTGAACCATTGGAATTTGTATGATGTGTTTCATGGCGGTAATAAGTAGCAACGACTTCAGACTTTGAAGCAAGGCGGTTGGAATCGGCATTTGTCGCATATGAAGGTCCTCCGTGACGTTTTGTTGTGCCGACAACCTTCGTCAACTGGAAATTGCTACCACCCAAAATCTTAGATCAATCAAGAACTTCTACTAGCCGAAAACTTCAATTTGTCGAGAATTTAGGTCGAGCTAAAGTGAATTTCAACCATAAACTCGTACTTCAGTTGAAAATACTCCTCCTCAGTCAACGCGCTCCTGAAAAAATATCACTCCCCTTCAATAATTGCGCTTTATTCATGATAAGTTAGGATATTACGTGATTTTTATACTCGTTAATTTGCATATTTGGTCGTTATCTATTTAAATAGTCTCGAATATCTTATCTTTGTGTGTTATATCTTATTTGATAGATATAAGAGCAAAAGCGATAAAAAAACGGGGAGTTACGATCACTTTTGAGTCTTTAGGGCATTTTTGCAATTAGTTGCAAGTTATGGGCAGATTCTGCAATTTACCAGATATTCAAATTTGGAAAGCATGCCATACGTGAAGTAGGCATAAGAGAAAAAAGGAGTAAAAGATTTGTTTTCCTTGGAAGATATTTTAAGAGGCTATATAAGGAAAGAGTCAAAGAGAGATTCCTTTTCTTTAGGAAATTGAAATTTCTTCTGCAAACATCCACCGAGATATACGCACGGGACAATATAATATTTCTATAAGGACTGATGTATATAAAAAGACCCTCATGCACGACTGAAAAAAGAGGAGGAAGGAACGAGAGGAGACGCATACGAATCTTTCGACGGCTATACACGAAGACCTCGCCCACGCAGCCTCACCATCACGCACATAACACGAGGAGGGCAGCCACACCATTGATGGACTGCTGAAATAAAAACAGCGAGCACACACGCACACGGCTGGGGATAAATCTGAGAGCCAAGGAGCCGATCGCGAGATCGCTGAGGGCATTTCTTCTTCCAAATCACGACGGAAAGCGCCGAGGCAACACGTCATAACTCGAGCACCGTGAAGGGACGTATTCTCTACCTTTAATATTTCGTTTTCAACAATATTTTCTTTTGATTCTTTGATTGATTTCGTTTATTAATATGCTAGCCTAAGTTCTTTTGTGATTAAGATCGTGTTAGGCCGAATTATGACTACGTATTAATGTTATTCGTATTTTATTCAAGCGTATGAGTTGAGTTATGTATTCTTTGTTTGTGCTTGATGTGCGTACGTTTGATTGACTACCATACGTATGATCTTAGATTGGTTTATGAGACGGACTAAGTGATTAGACCGATTGAAACAAAAAATTGAATACCACTACGTAAAACCGACTAGAGATGAAATTCGATTTCGTATGTGTGGTTTTCGAGATCTTAGGCGCCGAAATCATCTAAACTCGGGGAATTTCACTAAGATCGAATGCACGTGTAGGAACTACAGTCATATAGACATATAGGGATTGGTTCACTATTCATGTAGGGTTGCTAGACGCGTGAGTAACGGATAGTACATATATTAGGAAATTCTACCTTGACTATGATTCATATTTTGATTAAATAAGATTGATTGCATGAAGACGTAAGAATGATTCGTGCCGAGCATGTGTCTTGATCACGTTTTCCGTTAATTGATTCATCGTTATCTTTATTTTATATGCTTTTTATTTATTATTTGCATTTTTATCTCGTTTATCAAATGATCAAAAATATAAAAATCCTTTTTATCTAAATTAGAAGTAGGAATAATATCTTAGAATTAATCGAGTTGTCTTCGTGGATCGATACTCGGACTACGTCCGTTTTACTACTTGCACGACCTAGTACACTTGCTAGTATTCGAGCGTGTCAATTCACGTAAGAATTTATCCCCCCTCTCAATATACGCTTACTTGAACATAGATCCGTCTTGAAAGCATGCGCTTTTTGAATCTTCACGTCTTCATAACGCATGCGCTTTTTCAACTTGAATAACACTCCCCTTAAATTCACGCAGGCTAAGCTAATAAGGACCATTCCCCTTTGAAATTGATGCATTGAAGCATATAATGTTCACTCCCCTTTAAAGCATAAAAAAATATAAAAACTCGTGATATTGGTCTTCGAAGAATAGTTTACAATCAAAGACTCTCTCGAGAAGTGTATTTTTAGGTTCCCAAATCCAACATATATGCAAGCAGAATAAAGAGATCGATGTTACCGATTTGATACGTGAATTGTTGTGTAGCGGTTTGATCAATCTTCTTCAATCAAAGCACTTGTGTATATAGATCTTCAAGAATAGATTACACAGATGACGCCTAGCACTCTCTCTCTCTCTCTCTCTCTCTCTCTCTCTCTCTCTCTTCTCTCTCTCTCTCTCTCTCTCTCTCTCTCTCTCTCTCGATCGAAAATCTAACCTGCTTAACTTGTATGTCTAATGACAAAGCCCTAACCTATTTATATCAAACACACTTGGTATAATTACATAATGACCCCTAGACTTTCGATATAATTCAATTCAGCCCAATACAAAGATAATATTTTAATTAAACACTATAAAATATTCCTAACAATTTCCCCCTTAGTGTTCACTTTGGATGTAGCTCGGTTATCTTTGTGGTTATCTTCGTCTGCTTGGTCTGGGCTAGGCGACATCTGTGTAATCTATTCTTGAAGATCTATATACACGAGTTCTTTGATTGAAGAAGATTATCGAACCGCTACACAACAATTCACATACCAAATCAGTAACATCGATCTCTTTATTTATCTGCGTGTATAATTGCTGGATTTGGGAACCTATAGTTGTCTTTGTCTCTTGAATCTTCAGTCTTCATCATCAGTTGAAACACACGTCTTTGTTATTATTGAACGACAACACATTCCGCGCGTCTACTCTGTTTCACCTTCATCCGACAGCATGCCGATCTGGATCTCTCCAATCGCCATGAGGGGGAGATGATGATGTCATGAGGGGGAGATGTATATTAAAGAAGCAATGCACGTGATATTATTAGAAAAGTGAAGCTGGACCGCACGTGTTGAACTACAACAACAAGACCTCATCTACATGCGTTGAGCGAACACGAGAAGTCAATGCTGAAGATCCAAGCGACAACGATAAATACGAGAAGGTGATAAATAATCAAGTAGCGAGAAGAAAAAGATGGTGATTGTAAATAGGGGGAGATTGAAGATTCTTCAGAAGCCCTCAACTAGAGTTCAAAGTCCGTCATCAACTAATCGTCCCAAGAGTTATAAAGAAAAAGAAGATCATTATATAAGCAATTAAAAAGGGGGATATTGTTTAAAGGGAAGATTGTTAGGACTACGACAATATTTTCTTAAGCAGCAAAGAAGACCGTGTTGAATCCAAAGTTGAAAGTTGAACACAAAGTGGGAGATTGTTAGGAATCATTCTGTTGTATTTCAACTGATGATGAAAGATTCAAGAGAAAAGACAAACGAAGCTTCAACAATGATTGAACACAAATGGAGAGATTGTTAGGACTATTTTATTGTGTTTTCATAAATAGTTATCTTTGTCTAGAGACTTGATTGTAATATATGTATAGTTAGGGACTAGAATGTAAATATATCAATATGTGTATTGATATATATATGTAGAGTGTGTGTGATTAACACACAACTTGAGTAGAAGCTTTCTCTCACTAGAATATCTCTCTCACCATTATCTCAGCTGGGGCTTAATTGTAGAGAGAGAAATGACTTAATTGTAGAGAGAAGGTTGGTGATTAATGAAGATTTGATTGATATAAACCAAAAGCTTTCGCGCGTGTTTATCTTCAAGGTAATTCGATCAAATCTATTCTCGAGTTCTTCGTTGGATGTAAAAACGGACCTAACAACTGTATTCGACGAATATTGGTCTCGTTGTATTTCCATATATTTGAAAAATTTTCGTTTGCTTTATAATTACATATTAAATTTTCATGAATAAGACAGAAACTGATTAATAATATTGTATTCAAATAATTATGCTTATATTTGATGACAAATAGTCCCCTGCATCGCACGGGGCAACATATAGCATACAAAAATTTTATTTTTAACTGAGAGATATATTTCAGTCATTCAATAGTATAAAACCTCTCATTCAATCATTATAACCTGTAAAGAAATTCTCAGATATTCATTCTCATACATTCTTCCAAGGCTGACAATAAAAAAAATTGGGATCTTTCTGTCTCAAGCACGGACCATCTTTTCTAACAAACCATATGCAAAAAGTTCCGCAGAGATCATGCAATCTCTTAGTAAACACACCGTACTGTCCATTTCCGTGCGGCGTGTAAAACTCGCAGTAAAATTTTGTGGTTCCCCCAAAGTTCTCACGGAAACTCCACGAAAAACTTTCACGGTAGCTTAGTTCGTGCGATCCAAGGTCGGACTCTGATGAGTAGCAGTTCGCTCGCATGTTTTCATTAGGAATCGAATTCGCAATTGTCACAAGTATTCTTGGAAATATCGAAACTTTAGTATCATTTGCCTCTGATGGTGAGGATGTGGCTGGCTTGACCATGAGGATCAAAGCTAATAGGAATGATGCCCTCGGAAGATGGCGGCTAGGGTTTGTCATGTTCAACGGTGACGACGTTTATGGTTTTTTATTTTTCCAAATGGACATACGTAAGAGGTAAGGAGTGTGTGTATATATAGGGTTTTGGTGATTAACTGACCAGTGTAACATAGATATTTGCAGAGGCTTATTGCAGATTTAGCTCTATTTAATGATGTAATATATAGTATTAACAGACTTGAGGATAGAATATCCTCAATCCCTTATTAAAAGAATCAAGTCCATTAATTTGCTTTCATTCAAGCAGGATTTGAAGATGAATTTTGGAAGATTTTATTTAAATTAGTTTTATTGCACGATCGTGCATGGAAATCTGAGTTTGATAAGTATGAACAGATTACATTCAGTCTTATTTTATTGCATATAAATGAACATTTTTTATTTACCAGGTGAAATTTTCGAAAGTTCGATTTATAATAATTTTATTGCGGTTTATAATTGGAAATCTGCATGCTTGTACTTCCCGTTTTTCTTTTCCCTCTTTTAGGATGTTAAATTGTTAATTGCATTATATAATATGAATCAATAATACATACAACATAGAGTAGCATTACTTAATTAGAAAGAGAAACACACAGATTAATTCTTAACGGGTCTTATTTTGGCAATATTTGTTTCTATTTTGTGTGGAGGTGTTTAGTAGCTTTGGTCCGAGAGAATGACAAAATTAGTTAAGTTTTTAAAATGTAATTACAAAAATAGTTAATTTTTTAAAATTATTACAAAACTAGTTAACTTTTTTAATTTTAAATATTATTATTTTCAGTTTCATCCGAAAACTGTTTAAAATTGAAATATATCACTATTATTGTTTCAATTAAGCAAAATATTACTAATAATTATATTTTTAATCCCAATATATTTTTAACAATATTTAATCAAAAACATTATCACATCTAACTACCACGTGTATCTTATTATTATTACTTTATTAATAAAAAATAAATAAAGAGAATAATAAGCATTGAGATATTAATATTATTTTATTAATTAAACAAACAAAAGAGAAGAATAAAGAATGAGACGTGAACCCTAAATTCGATCAATTGTCATCCTCTAAGAGAGGCACTGCAACACCAGAAAACGAATTCGAATCCTTCGGTTTCTTCCCACAGCACAACCTTTTACTACTTTTATCAGGTCGGTTTCTCGAGTTTTTGTCATGTAATTGAGTAATTTTTTATTTTTCAAGAATCGATTTTCTTTTTTGTATGTCGCAAAGTTTTAATTCGCATTGTTACTAAAACTTTGGTTTTCAATTTGCAGAAATTATGTCGAAATCGATTATTGTGACGCTATATTGGGGCGGCAATTTAATCACAGTTGGAAATCACACAGTTTATGATCAAGCTCCAAAAAATAGTGGATTATTTTCACGTGGTATTTCATTGGATGCGATGTTAACTCATTTGAGAGAATCTAGTGGATTGCATGACAATTTATTGAAGATATATGTGCAGTATATGGAAATAAATGATACAAATCATGTTGCGTCTTTTTTCCACGTCATAGATAGTGATGACATGCTTACTTACGTCTTTGATATGCAACGGAATGCAACTGGGATAAACATGTATATTGAAGAACTTTCTTGTACAGAGATTCCAGGTGCATTTTTGTTATAGTTTATTTATTTGTTTTTACTTTCTTTAATCTTAATATTTAACATCTTTTTTATTACAGACAGTGGTCATTTCGACATTTCTGTTGAAGATCAACCAGTTGAAAGTGAACCACAAGTTGAGACACCTACAAACGCTACAACAGAGAATCATACATCATGGAACCCAAGAAATTTATTTACGTCTTCTGTGCCTCCTATATTAGCAGATTCCATTGACATTCCAAACAAGGTTGACAATTGTGCTGTTGAGAAGGGATTATTATTTGATACAAGTATATGCTTTGATACTAAAGAGGCTTTCCTGATGGCAGTTCAAAGATAATAGAAGTAACTAGAAGGTCGTATATTGTGAAAACTAGTACTCGAAAAGCGTGGGAGGTGCGTTGTCCACAAGAGAAAGGTATACGGCCTTGCAATTGGAGAATTAGAGGTATATTGAAGAAAAAGTCACATGTTTGGCAGGTCTCTATGTAGAAGGAGAGCACAAATGTTATATCAGTATTAACATATCTTTAGAGCATAAGAATTTAAGTGTGAGATTGATAGCCTCTGAAATACTTAGTGATATATCTTTAGAGCATAAGAATTTAAGTGTGAGATTGATAGCCTCTGAAATACTTAGTGATATAAAGGGAGATCCTGCCATCACTATTGCTGAGGTCTGAGACTAATTAAAAATAAGTTCAGTTTTGATATTAACAGCTGCAAAGTACGGCGATCAGTAAGTTAAGCGGTGCACGAAATATATGGAACATGGGAAACATCTGTTCCCAAATTATCGTGTTTCCTTCAAGCGGTGCAACGGAAAAATCTAGGTATTACTTTATTTATTATAGTTATTATAATTATTGCACTTTATTTTTTATTATTATGATCTTCAACACCGTTCTTAAATTTCATATACAGGTACCGTTGTTAACTATGACAATATCCGTGTATTGAAGCATACAAGCATTGCCAGCATGTTATTACAGTTGATACGACACACTTGCACTCAAACTACGAGTGCAAACTTCTAATTGCTATTGCTCTAGATGCGGGTGGTCATATTTTGCCATTACCTTTTGCTTTTGTTGATGAGGAATGAAAATACTCTTGGCATTGGTTTTACGATATCCTTAGCACACATATTGTTCAAGGGCAACGAAAGACATGTTTGATATCCAATCGATGTTCTTGTTTAATAGGAGCTCTACCATATATCCCTGCATTCTCCGAACCAGAGGGCTATTATAGATTTTGTATGCGGCATGTAATGTCAAATTTTATGGACAAATACATAAGTTCTCTCTTGAAGACCATGGCGTGGAGAAGATGTAGGCAAGTTTGATAGCATCATGGAGAACATTCGAAAAATAAATGAAGGAGCATATTAATGGTTGAAAAAGATAAATCCAACACGATGAATACATATTATTATTATTATTATTATTATTATTAGTTGCTCTTTTTCTTTCAGGTTTGCAAAGTTGATCATGTGAATATGTTCCAGATGATTTTGGAATTGCAATTTTGGAGGCGACATATTCTTATCGATTTGAGTGTCCATTGGATTTCGAAAACCTGGACCATCAGGGGCTGGGCGGTTTTTTCTGAGGCGGGTCGGGGCAGCTAATTACTAGCCAAATAGAAACACACATAAATAAAACTTAAAGACGAAGACTTACAATCTTCATCATCTAAAGTCTAATACATAATAAACAACCATTATAGAGAACATAAGTAAAAAAAAAAAAATGAAATATAACGTTATTAGATAACATTACAGCACTGGGACGAAGACGGAGAGCTTAAAACCGGACCTTTAACATCCGCCTCCTCCCCGTTCATCTTACTACACTCCTCATCGGTCCCCGACGCCTCACCTTGTAAGAATTCGTTCGTATCAAATGAGTCCTTATCGAACATGAGCTCTATATTTTCCTCAAACCCCTTCTGGTCGAGCAATTCGAACTCAATGTTCGAATTCTCCATAAAGGGCATTTCCGGCATTTGAAGGGAATTGAGCCCTATGAGATCGATACACAAGCTCCAAGGGTCTTCATCATCTTCCCAAGGGTCCAAAATGGCTCGTGAATCCATTGACTCTATGGCTTCTACTTTCGGCTGAGCCATATTTTCTTGATGTATTTTCTCTTGCGGTTCTTCCTTCACGGGCTCGGGCGAGATTTCGTTTAGTTCATTTTCGTTGGACTTCTTCAGCTTGTCGGCGTAGTTGCTGACGTCGAAGTTTGTTACCGCGTTAGGGCCTCGGAATTCTATTGCCGCCCGGTCATATGCCGCCGCCGCTTCCTCTTGTGTACCTATAAATTACATATATTTTTGAAGTGTCTACTATGCAATATTCTTACTACTGATACCAAAATAATTTAAAAAAAACAAACAAGTACTATCACCATAATTATTACTCATCAAGCTCAAACTCAAATAAATAACACTTCAATTCAAAAGGGGAATATTTCTGAGTCCTTCAAATATTTTATCTCAATCATAATCTGCCATTTTGGCTTTATAGAAAAATAAAAATTCCCTATTTAATTACTTTTTGTTTGGTCGACAAGCAGAGATTGCTTTCCAAGTATCAGATCTCCATACCATGTATATATAGCTTATCTCGTGGGGTAGGTAATTAAACAATTCCATATTTTATTGCCTACTTTATTATAAGTATTATTAATTAACCTTTCAATCTAAACCACCCAAACATCTATCTCATGGGTTCAAGTTTCCTCATCACATCTCCATTACTCTTATCATTTACATATTAAATCAATAATAATCAAGAATTTAATGGAACATAAATAATAATAGAAATTAAGAACAAACTTACCAAAAGTTCCCAAATACAGATATTTATTCCCCCAAACGCGACCAATTCTTGCCTCCCACCGGCCATTGTGATGATGCCTATAAAAAAAAATTAATAATTGAAAAATTAATGAAATTTTTGAATTGGTAGACATTTTAAAATATTGCATTCAAATTTCTTCTTTTAGATGCTGTGGTAAGTCTACTACGGGTCATAATATGCACGCATACGTTATAATCACGATAAAAGTCACTTTTCTTTCCCCTCCCTCGATCACAACATAAATTCCACCACACACGATAAAATGGGAACCCAAGTGGGGCCCAACTAAAGATTTGCATGAAAAAAAAAATTACAAATAATGTATATGTAATAATATTAGAATTTTTTTTAAAAATAATTATTATATAATTTTCCCTTATTAATTAATACCTTGCTACGCCACGATACTTGGAAACTCCTCTCGCAAATCCACTGCTTCGCCTTCGAAGGGTAGCTAGATACTCTTCCTTTGTTAACCTTTTCATCTCTTCAACCTCTTTGGTGTAGGTCTCAACCTAGCCCATTATTCGATATTTAACTACACATTAATGACTAATAATACTTTAATCTCTACAAAAAAAAAAAAACAATTTAATGTAAAAAATCGAAGAAAACAAACAATAATTGAACCAAATTGAATGCATGAGAAAATGGAAAGCACATGAGTGCATCACTCGACAAATACATTGCATTTACAGCGTAATTGACCACATTGCCCCTAAACTGCATAAAACTGTTTGGGTAAATTATGCAATATCCTCACGTGGTTATACTAAAAGTTACAGAACTATCCTATAATTTTTTTATTGCACAAAACTCCCTCGTGTTGTCTAAAACATAGCACAATGTCCCCAATATTGTTTAAACTTAGCACCGTACCCCCTGTATTGTCTAAAACTTAGCATCATACCCCTTTTCCTGCCTAATACTTAGCATTGTACCCCCAATTATGGGGTGAAAATGACAAAGATGGAATTTTATGCTATTTATTAACTATAGGAGTTTTGATGCTTATTTTGTAAATCACAAGTGGGTTATTTGCTATATACCCAAACTGTTTTAATGAAATAGTATGTGTGTGTATTATATATATATATATATATATATATATGAACAAACCGGAAAATTGAGGATAGTATTGGGTCCCCAATATTTAAGGGCGGCCAAGTCGTAAGTATGAGCGGCGTCTTCTTCATTATCATACGCTCCTGCAATTAACAACGGAGAAAGCAAAATAATTAAACGAATAATAATAAAAAATTTTAAATTTAAAACAAAATTTAAAAAATAATAATAAATATATTAAAGGTGCATCGCCATCTACTCATACTTACCCAGATAAACTGTACGGCGGTAAATGCATTTGGTTTGGTCCAAATTCATCATCAGAGAATAAAACACACAAGAGTCAGAGTCAAAACTACTGTAAGAGATTAATATTACTTGAATTTTAATAAATAAAAGCATTTAAGTACTAGCTAAGAGCCAAATAATTAATTAATGAAACCAAGATCCCAAATCTCCTTGATTTTCCAATTAACCGATTAATATATTTATCAAACTTGCTCAGTAAAAGCTGAATAATTAAAATATAATATATAATTATTCTACATTTTTTTTTATAGTTTTTTATTTTTTAAAAGGAAAAAAAATGAAGAAAATCATACTTTGTTTTCCTTTCTTGTTCTGAACACTGTTCCACGAAGTCTTGTCCCATAGATGAGCTTCATATCTCCCAGTCCACCTATGCCTGAAATATATATATATATATATAAATGTTCATATAATATATTTATGGCATGCATGCAAGTGCTACAATGTTGTGTGATTTAATTGATGAATTTAATGTAATGTGAATATAATTATTGAATTATTACCTGGTGACACCTCTGTAAATGGAGCTTCTTGATTTGGGCACAGCTGCAGATTTATCGTCGGCGCCAACACCGTTTTCTAGTGTCTTGCTTCTTCTAACTCTCTTAGGCTTGGGCTTAACGCTTTGCTCACTGTTGTTGCTAATTTCTTCAACTGGCGATGGCTCAATCAGAGAGGAGGATGAAGAAGATGAACAAGAAGCTGACACAACACTGCGTTTCCTTTTCATGGCTTCTTCGTTATTGTTTAAAAAGCTAAAATCAAATAAAATAAAAAGAATTGTTTGATTTGTAGTCTCTCTCTCTCTCTCTTGAAGAAGAAGAAGAATCGAACGATGTAAGTCTAAGATGATATGGTGGGTTGGTGTGGAAACACACACAGATAAATATTAAAGGAGAGAAAATAAAACTTGTTTTATAGTGAGCAAAAGTGGTTTACCAAATTATATGAAGAGTAGGAGAGAGAGAGAGAGAGAGAGAGAAAAGGTTGAAGAAAATACAAACTTCTCCAGCTTTTGAACTAAAAACCATTGTCTTATTCAGTTCATTTTTTTTTCTTTTCTTTTATTACATCACTTGTATTCTTGTATTTTTGTTGAGAGAGAGAGAGAGAGAGAGAGAAATGTGACAGAGACTTGAATGTGTGTTCTATGTAAGGTTAAGTACAAAACTATGGTTGAGGAAAGAGAATGGTTTGTGACACTTGTCTCAAACACTCAGCCCATGCATGCTTACCAATTGGCATCATTTCTCAGTTTCACACACTCTGTGTGTGTGTTTATGATGGGGGAGAACATTAACATAGCAGCAGCTTAGTTCACAAAACATCACAAGCCAAAACATTTGGATCCATGATATATATACACAATCTATATGCATCTGATATTTTAATTATTACACAAAATTAAGCAACAAACATCACTATAGTTCAAACATATATGCTCCCTCCAGGGCTATCTTTATTACAACCAACTATGCATCATGTCTATTAAAGTTCTGCAGAAAATACTAATAATGCTATGCTCCAGGGCTAGCTTATTACAACTAAATATCATTTTCATTAAAATTCTGCAGAAAAGAAACTATATTACTTGGTAGAACTGCATCTCAATGTTTCCAGACATACCACTAAAGTCCGATTTAGCAATCATCGTAGAAAGGAGACTTACAGTGATCGTAGTCGACGACAACATCTTCATTACTGAACGGCACATCCAATCCTGGATCATTGTTCTTGAACTTGATATAGTTGTCATAAAAGGACATGAGCTCAGAGATAGCTCTCCGGCCCTCCTCTGGTATCCCAAGTTCAGACAGATCAGAGCAGATCGGAGGATTATTGCTCCCCGACGGGGGACAAGAAGATGGCACAGGGCAATATGTTTGCCGCTCATTGTTTGATTCATCCCTTTCGTTGCTAAACCGGTACGGACAATTGATCTGGCTGTTGTTTCTCTGTATGCGGTCTTCGAATTCCATACCATAGTCACTGTTTGGACACTTTGGAAACTCACATTTGTACACTTTTCGATCCGTCTGTTCTTCAGTTGCTACGTGTTTCCTTTTCCGGGTAAAATCCATGTCAGAAATCTGAGTCTCCAGCCGAAGCTGCTTCTCCTTAACCAAAGAAGTTTCGAAATTAATAAGATTTCGATCAACCACACCATCACAATCCACTACGTCAATGTCATACTCACCAGCATCATCACTAACCAAAGCCAAACCATACGAAGAAGCTCCATGAAAATAATTTTGATCCATGTTTCTGCACAACGCCCCCTCTTGATTGATGATTCCGAGAAATATTGAGCTCTCTTTAGCAGTCATTTTGTCCTGAAGGGTCATAGATCGCGAATTGGGCCGACATGGTGGAGCAATGCCCTTGTTTAGCAGAAACCGCCTCTGCGGAGGATTGCAGTGTTGCATCAGATCGGACAATCCATGAGTGGTGTCTTGGAGGTCTTGAAAAGCACAAAGTATCGAGGTGAATGATGAATCCTCGATGTGATGTTGCACTTCGGATTGAGGATTCATTATGATCGAGGCGAGCGGCCCATTATGACCGAACCGAACTTTCTCTTCCCACCACGATCGGAGGTTGTCTGAGGATCCAATGGTGGGCTTTCCATTTTCTAAGATTATACCATAAACAAACCCTCGGGCATTGAATGTTCCCATCATCTTGAGCATGCTCTTTAAGACCCCTTCTCGTGCACGTGACAGTCTCTCGCTCTTCCGGGCTTGTTCTTGGCTTTCTGCATCGGTTTTTGGGTTTCCCTTTTCTTTGAGGAGCTTCTTCAAGAGGATTCGGTCTCTCCACATTCGCCTTTGTAACTCATCAGTGTCCATTTCTTCGTTGATTTGATTTGTGGGTGCCTTCTTCAAAGGAAAGAGAATGAAAATGGAGGTTGTAGGGAAGAACCGTTCTCTTCGAGGCTACTGTTTTTTGCTATTGATAGAGGCATTCGACAATCCTATTTATTAAAAACACTCTCTGTAAAGAGCAACAAGACAAAGTCTTGAGTTGGAACTCTATCTCTTCACCGCTCAAGGAAACGTAAGTACTCAGACTTTTTTTCTTCACCGCTTGATCAAACGCAAGTATTCGGGCTCTTTTTCTTCACGGCTTGATGAAACTTGCGTGTTGAGTCAGAATTCCATCTCTTCACCGCTTGATAAAACTTATCTCTCGAATTCAGATTCTATCACTTCACCGCTCGATAAATGCAATACACGAAAATCATAAATATTTCAAACTTTCTATCTCTTCACCACTTGATGAAACGTAAGTATTCGGCCTCTCTTCCTTCACCGATTGATGAAACTTGCGTTTGAGTTACGACTCTATCTCTTCACCGCTTGATGAAAGTTGTCTCTCTAATTCAGATCCTATCACTTCACCGCTTGATAAATGCAAGACAAGAAAGTCGCAAGAACTTCAAACTCGTTTTCTTCACCACTTGATAAAACTTATGCCTTGAGTTTGCATTCTATCTCTTCACCGCTTGATGAATGCAGTCCAGGACAGTCATAAGTAATTCAATCTCTTTAGCTTCACCTCTTGGTAAAACTTCTTAAAACCTACGTCTTGAGCTTGCATTCTATCTCTTCACTGGTTGATAAATGCAATACAATAAAGTCACAAGTATCTCAAACTCCATCTCTTCACTGCTTGATTAAAGCAATACAAGAAAGTCATATGTATTCCAACTCTTTCTCCTCACTCTATGATAAAAGGCAATACGCGAAAGTCGTGAGTAGGCTTTTACATGGAATTGTAGCATAAGTTGAGTACGCTTTTACGTCTCTCTTCCTCCATCACTTCATAAAAAGATCAGATACTGTTCACACATGGAAATGTAGCTCCAATTCATAAACAATTATGCAAATCACGTGAAAATCAAGCAAATCATAAACCTGATCAAGCAGTAAAGGAAAAAACATCAATCTAGTATATCGCGAATATCAAATATCTGGCAAAATATCCGAGATTTCATTAGTTACAACCAAAAAAACGTAAAAGTTACAGAACTGAGTACTAAAAACAATAGCGGAAGCAAGAATTAGAGGTAAAATAAAGCTATGAAACAACAGCCCCATCATGTAACACAACAACCAAGAACCTCCCCAAGCACAATCCATTACTTAAAAAAATCGCACTCAAGAGTGAAAAGATACAAAGGAAAAATTGCAGTTACATAAAATTGTTCCAGAGATCGTGCAGCTTCACAGAGCAATACTCTTGATTACCCACAAAGTGTTTCAAGCAGAATTTGAAGAAAAGGAAATGAAGTTTGCTTCTGAAAAAAAAATAAAACAATACTAACTTCATCGAATTCGAGTTTTCTCCTCACTCCTCAGTACACAAAGCTTCCTCATCAGCGTTCTTTCGCTTTAAAGAGTAATTAGGAATAAGAACTAGTAAACAACATCTTGTGGTGGATGGATTTTCTTTGTTTGAAGGTCCAATGAAAGGGGGAAAGTAAATCGATCACAGTAAAAAAGTAAGAATGGTTGAGGTAAGTTTTTTCTTACCCACCCACTTGGGTATGGATTAAGATTGTGACATGTGTCTCAAGTGGATTAAGATTGTGACATGTGTCACACCTTCCCAATTCAAGGTGTTGATCTCAGCACCATTTTTAGGATGAGACACATGTCACAATCCCAACCCACTTGAGTTATACCCAAGTGGGTAGGATAGCATGAACCGTTGAGGTATGCATTAATTATCTTCTGTTCTTTATGCTAAATTTATATTTTTTTTAAAGAAAAATAGCTTATATTACTGAATATCGCTCGACAAAAGGTCGACCATAGTTTGGGACAAAGGAGACCAACCATCACCATTATAGCCATGATGTTTGGCTAGATAATGAGCCAATACATTACCGTTTCGACGTATGAAAGTGAAAGAGACATATTGGAAAGAACTAGCCAAAGATACGCAATCCTCTAATATAGCTCCAGCATTGCTAGATCCCGCATCTCGATTGCGAAGCTTATTAATAATGACTTGGCAGTCTTCTTCAATAACTATCCTTTGCCAACCTAGTTTTTTAGCTTCATTAAGTGCACAACGAGCAGCCAAAGCCTCGATAGTTTCCGGATGGAAATCTCCTTAGTAGAATTTGGTCCACCACCTGACACACTCACCTTCATAGTTACGCGCCACGACCCCTATCGAGGCTCCATTCCGAGCTCGATGTAGAGCACCGTCGAAATTAATTTTAATGACATTGAGCTCCGGTCGGGTCCATGATATCTCACGATGTCCTTGCCCCACAACTCGCCCATCATCCTCTTCAACTGAAACATCCGCCTCAAGAACACGTCGAAGCATGAGCCATGGTGATAACTTCACTCCTTCCATCACCCACTTATTTCGTGCCGCCCAAAGTACCCAGCAGTGGTTCAGGAACGACGCAAATTCCCTGGCCTTGCTTATCAAGTGAGCGCAGCCACTCGTCGGTCGAACCCAGCCATCTGCGAATTAAGCTAAAGGGAAAGGATGTGTTAGACCAAAAAACCTTTGACTCCCGACTTGTAACAAACATGTGAAACTCGTCCTCTTCATGCTGATCACATAGCTGACAGGTTGCATCGAGCACACATTTCCGTCGACTAAGGTTGCATTTAGTGGGTAATAAATTTCTTCCCAGCCTCCATGCAAAAATTTTTACTCTCGGTAGCACTCGCGCCTTCCATAAAAATTGCCACGACGGAGGATTCGAGGATGACTCTATAAAGTCATCTCGAGCTAACTTCCATGCACATGATAAGCTGATTTAACTGAGAAGAGACCATTCCTTGTGTGATGCCAAATAATTTTATCGGGAATATTCTCAAGGCTTAATGGGCATCCCATGATATCAGCCGCATCGATTGGAAGAAATAAAGCTCGGATAAGAGAAGAATTCCAGGTCCCCGACGAGGCATCTCGCAAGTTCGCCACAGTCATGCCTTCTAGATTCATCGCCATCGGTGTAATGATCCTCCAACGAGATTCTCGTGATAGCCATGGCTCACCCCATACCCGAACAGATTCCCCTGAACCGATTTGCCACCGGTAACCTTCCCGTATATATCGCATGCTCCATGAATACCTCGCCATGACAATGACGGCTTTGTTCCAAGCTGCGCTTAAAGGAGATCATGTGACGGAAAATATTTAGCCTTATAAATTCGACTCACCAAACATTCCGGTTTACAAGGAAACGCCATGCTTGCTTAGCTAGTAAAGCCCTGTTGAAAGCTCGAAGGTCGCGAAAATCCCTCCCATGGTCTTTGGTACACATCTTATTCCACATCATCAAATGTAGTTTGTGTTGATTTGAGGAACTTCACCAGAAACAAGAAATCAACCTCTGTATCTCACGGATCAGCTCGATAGGTAAAGCGAAACAGGACATAGCATACGTCGGAATTTATTGAAGCACTACCTTTATCAACACTTCTCGACCTGCTTGGGACAAAGCTTTCTTCGACCATCCTTTCACCCTTTGCCATATATGATCACGGATGAATCGAAATATTTCTTTTTTATTTTTCCCAACAATCGATGATAGACCCAAATACATGCACTGGTTTATTTCCGGACTCACACCTATAACCTCACATCATGAAATACGAGAACTATTATTCACATTTGGAGATAACGCACATGAATATTTGCTGAAGTAACCTCTTGCCCTGAAGCTCGTCTGTAATCCAATAAAATACGAGAAACCGTGTGCAACTCATTCTCTGATGCCTTTGAAAAGATTAAAGTATCATCAGCAAACAAGAGGTGTGAGATCCGTGGAGCGCCGGGGCATACCGATATTCTACTCAAGGTTTCCATATCTTCGGCCTCCTGTAATAGACTGCTAAACACCTCTACACAAAATAGAAATAAATACGGAGACAAGGGATCACTTGGCGTAGCCCCCTTTGTGGGATAATGCTGCCAAAGTTGTTTCCATTTAGAAGAAACGAGTAATCGACTGAAGTAATGGGTGTAGTTAACTTATGGAATTGCTTTATAGAAGAAATTGGGAGTTTTTCAGTCATTGCACTAATGGAGGTTGGACTTGGCAGCACAAGTTGTTCATTTTTCGGAAGATGTCGATATATCAATGGCCTTACATTCAACATATCTTGAATACTTCAACTTCTGGATTAAATATTTAAAGCGAGGGGAAAATACTTAAATTTTAGCAAATAATTGGAGCGAGTAAACTAAGACAAAAAAAGTTGATTTCATTATAAATCTTACATGGCAATGACATCGATCATCAACAACATGAAAAATGAGTTTGTTCCCCGCTTCACATTCAACGCATGTTAAATACTAGGACTCCTGGGTTAAATACTTAAATTGAGACTAAAGTAGATTAATTTAAGCAAATAATACCGATATTTATGCAAACAATACATGAACATTGGAGCGGCATTATGCAATTCTAAATTAATATTCAAGGAAAAAATATGTTAACTGACTGTAGCATACAAGCCACAATATACAACATTCAACAACTAATGTTAGCAGACCACAGTATACATACCACAATATACAGACCACAATATCCAAACATTAAAGAACTCATACGGTATACCACACTATACAAGAAAACTCAGACGTTAAAATAACTCATAAGATGCCTTTCTAAATTAAGATTCAACAACCAAAAGCTTTAATAATGATAAGTTAGGATATTACGTGATATTTATACCCATAAATTGGCATATTTGATCGTTTTCTATTTAAATATTCTCGAATATATTATGTTTGCGTGTTATTTCTTATTTGATAGATATTGGAGCAAAAACGAGAAAAAACGGAGAGTTATGATCATTTTGGGAGTCTTGGGGGTCCTTTTGCAATTTTCAGGAGTATTGGAGCAGCTTTGTAATTTACCAATTAGTGAAATATGGAAAGACTGTAAACATGGAAGAAGAAAATGAGAGAATAAAGTGCAGGATCCTTATTTCTTTAAATCAAGAAGAGGATAGTTTCCATATCAAGATCCAAGGATACACACATGGAAAGAAGGATCTCATGTAATCTCCCATAAAAGGGCAACTCTCAACTCTAATATCACCCGGACGGCTGCCACCTCACACACGCTCAAGGCCACACACACGTAGAATTGGGGCAGAGCAACCAACCAGCAACCTCTCGGCCGCACGCTGCCTCACCTCCAAGCAGCCACCTCTCGGGACAAGCATCTCCCACAGCAAGAAAGCACGCAGCTCTCACCACACGGTTGCCTCACCTCATGCTGCCCTCTTGCTGCCTCACCAAAAGCAGCCACCTCCAAGCAGCTCTCGCTCTCACCCTCACGAAAGAGCAGCCAAGCACACACCTTAACCTTGAGGTTGGAACGTCACGCACACGAGCAGCCGGCTGAGAGGCGGCTGAAATCAGAAATCGACGGCCGAGAAAACACGACGGGAAACTCCGAGGAGATCTCGACGACTCGACATCGAGAGGGACGAATTCTATCTCTATACCTTTAATATTTCGTTTTCAACAATGTTTTCTTTTGATTCGTTGTTGATTTCGTTTATTAATATGCTAGGATAAGTTCTTCTGTGACTAAGACCGTGTTAGGCTGAATTATTACTACGTATTAAGGCTATTCGTGTTTTATTTAATAGTATGAGTCATGTTACGTGTTCTTTGTTTGATTTTAATGCTTGTGTGTGCCTGATCAACATATGCATGATTTTTGATTGGTTTATGAGACGGACAAAGTGATTAGACCGATTAGAACAATAAGCATCGAACACCACTGCGTAAAACTGACCAGACATGGAATTCGGTTTCGTATGTGTGGTTTCTGAGATCTTAGGCGCCGAAAGCATCTAAACTCGGGGAATTTCATAGAGATTGAATGCATGCGTAGAAACTACAGTCATATAGACATATAGGGATTGGTTCTCTATCGCATAGGATCGCTATTGCGGGACAAACGAGTAGCGATTGTTTTAGGAAATTTTACCTTGACTTAGATTCATGTTGATTAGATAGAATCGATTGCATGACGACGTAGGAGTAATTTGTGCCGAGCATGTGTCTTGATCACGTTGTCGCTTATTGATTTTCAAACCATTATCTTTATTTGCTTTTGTTTTCTTATTTGCATTCTCTTTTAATTCATCGTTAATCAAATCTTTAAAAAATCAAAAAAACATATTTTAGTCTAAATTAGGATTAAGAATATTTTCTTAGAATTAATCGAGCTGTCTTCGTGGATCGATACTCGGACTTCGTCCGTTTTACTACTTGCACGACCTAGTACACTTGCTAGTATTCGAGCGTGTCAAATAATACAAAAAATAAATCACATATGCATCTTTTGCGTTGGTATTTTTTCATAGCAATCAGAAATAAATCATATCATCGACGTTTCTGATGCGAACTCGGGATGAGATTCGCACGTGTCGTCCTTGAAAGATTTGACTCAATAGAATGAACTCGAAAAATAAAAAGATAAAATAAAATAATATAAAATACTAGATACGAACCGGAAAATGATAGGATGCAATTTGGAGGACTCGAAATGTGCGAGTTGGACACGACAAAAATAGGATAAACCTATCTCCTTCGGATCACAACGAACATTTTTCGGTATCCTATTCCCTCACCCGAATTCGGTCCTCAAACAACAATATTAGGACGGAGCTTAACACCTTTGCATTACGGACTGACTTGGGATGAAAGTCTTGACGTCACAACTAGCTAAATTGTACGAGAAATACTAGTTGATAAGTCGAAGGAATTGCAAAGTAAAACCGAGCTAATTTGCGAGAAACTAGCGAAAGAAAATAAACTCACAGTTTATTCGAAAATCCAGTCTATCTTCTTGCACATGATAAAAAATGAAATTTAAAGAAAATAATAGTAAAAAAATCAACAAAAATTTAAAACATAATTAACTAGGTCTTAATTACTAAGTTTGACTTGAAGATTCCCTGTAGTCAAATTTCTTGATCGAAAAATCATGCAGTCAAAGGTGATGGATGATGCTTAACCTTCTATAGCCATGTCTCTTAATATTTCCTTGTGTTTGGGTCGACATTTGGGCTCTCATGGTTTGGTTTGGTTTGGGTCGAGGCTAATACTAGGCCTCGGGCTCTCATAGTTCTTTGATCCATTCTAAAATGTTGTAGCATTTAGTTTGGCCCTCTTAAGTTGGAATGGAATCCTGATCAATGATTCGTTGGATTAATCCGTTCAAGGCCTCGTCCATTTGCTTCTTTCTTGAGCGCGTCATTGGTCCGGTTATGTTGTGAAGCGGGTCGTCGGGTGTCTTCGTATTTTCTCGTCTAGCCGTAGTCGCACCCTCGCCGTCGATTTGTACACTTGCTTGTTTTGCATCAGTTTCTTACCAACCAAAACAAATCAGACAAAAAATACTTAATGCACAAAATAGTTTCTCGTAGATCTTTATGGCATCGGTTGGTACTTTGAACGGTCGCCTGTTATGCCCCGTCGATGACATCATTTAACACGTTTTTCAACTTGAGAAGGTAGTCACCTAATGAGTAGAGCCGACGCCGTAATTAATGATACAAAAGATCGTCGAGTTTGGTCCTATTTGTTTTGAGCTAGATAGATGAATGATGAGTTTTTCTTCACCTTTTTTGTAAGGTGAATGAGATGAATCCCTCTTTAATTTATTTTTTATTTTTATTATTTTATTTGGGAAAGAGAAAAGAATATATGGTAATTTTATATACAAGGGAGATAAAATAAATTTTTTGCCTAATGGCAGTAGCTATTCACAAAAGTAAACTGGCTGATCAGTAGCAAGTGTAATCTCCAATCAGGTATGGTTCTATAAAAAAGAAAAACGCCCTTAATTTATATTGAATAGATATTTACCTAGTAGTGTGTTTTTTGGTCGATTATTCATTCACGTTGACAATAGAATATTTTTTGGAAGAAAAGTTTGTCTAATCTGCAAAACAAGACGTTTAGCTTCTTTCTTTGTTACAAAAGTCATTTTTATATACCCTCAAATTAGAATCTTTATATATATATATATATATATATATATATATATATAAAGAATCCCATTATTATACCCACAAAACTAAGCCTATCATTTATAGTATTAGATATGCTTCCATTATTTAATTTGCATTCTACTCAACCAAGTTTCTGCATTGTGATTCATCCAATTACAATTTTAACAAGTTACGTACAACTTTTTAATATTGGTTGCGGATAATATAGAAATTAATACGACCAATTTGAAAAGCTAACGTAAAAGTGTTGGCGATGCAAATGGGCTGCAAGGCGACGCAATTAATATTATGATCAATTTGCATGTACCAAAAAGTATATTCATGGATTTGTTTGATATTGATTCGTATATGTGCTCGACTCGACATTGAAAATGATATGTCATCCATTGTGGAATACAATTAGATATCTATTTATATTTGTATGAGGATTTATTGAAGATGATTAGACGTCCATATTAGTATTTGGTGCTCCACTTTTTTATCGACCTTTTTCTTTTTGCCAGCTTGTTTAAGCTTTTAATTTAAGCGTGTTAAGATTCTCAAAACTTTAATTTTGGAGTGTTTTTCTAGAATTAAGTGAAAATGACATTGATTATTGAAATGAAATTAACAAAAACAAAGACATGATGATGATGATGATGATGCATGCATGCATGCATACATTATGACACTACTATAATAACCTATTTTTAGCATATAATTATAGTTCATATTTTACCTTCCGGGCGTATATAAGTGTTAATGTAGGTATACTGTATTTTCTTCGTCTTCTTTATTATACATCGTGTGCTCTTTATACATGCATACTAAGCTCCATGCTATCTATAATAATTACAATTAAACTACACAATTAATAATAATAATTACAAGCTCGTGACTATAGCCGAAGATGAAGCCTTAATGTATTCCATTAGCCTCCCTCAAGAAAGACGTGGGATGGGAACCGACTCGTAGCTTTTCATGAAAAAATTCAAAGAGCGGACGATGGGAGCTTTTGTGAAGATATCTGCAATCTGTAAGTCAGAAGATATGTCCTGCGTGTGTAGGCGCTTATTGAAACAAGCTCACGAATAAAGTGAAAATCAATATCGATGTGCTTAGCTCGCTTGTGAGAACTCGGGTTTTGACTTAGAAAAAGAGCACTACTGTTGTCCGAATATAGAGCAGGACAACATGTAGGTTTGATGTGAAGCTCACGAAGAAGTTGGAGTACACATACAATTTCTGAGGCTGCATTAGCAAGAGCGCGATATTCAGATTCACAACTTGAACGAGAAATTGTAGGTTGTTTCTTAGCGCTCCAAGAAACTAGATTTTCACCAAGAAAAATAGCGTATCCGTAAGTTGATCGTCTCGTTTCTACAGAACGAGCCCAATCAGCATCAGAATATGCAATAAGAGTAGGCGACAAGCCACGAGTAAAAGATAAACCAAAGGCCGTTGTACCCGTCACGTAGCGAATAATTCGCTTCACTGCCTGATAATGCTCAATAGTTGGATTTTGCAAGTGTTGACTAACCAGATTCACGGCAAATGATATATTCGGGCGTGTAACCGTGAGATATTGGAGAGCTCCAACCAAGGATCGATATAAAGTATGATCATCAAATGGCTTTCCATCAGTAGAAAGCTGACACCCCGCCGGTAATGGAGTAGAAATAGGTTTTGCATCTTCTAAAGATGCCCGTTGAAGTATGTCACGGGCATATTTCGCTAGGTCCTTAACGGGTCTAAAGAAGTATAAGAAACCTCAAGACCTAAGAAATAATTTAGTTTCCCTAGGTCCTTAACGGGTGATGAATGGTCGCAAGCTCTCTGTCGAATTTCCTGTCAGAATGAAATCATCAGCATATACTAAAAGATATATAATTGATAATCCACGAATATAGATGAATAGTGACGAATCAGTACTCTTACCCTCGGTAATTCCTGCAGTAAGAACGTCCCGAGCACCAAGAGCATCGCGCTCGTAGTAAGTGTGTTACTCGGGCAGAAGACGAAGCGGACTGCTCGGGCAGAATACGAAGCGACAGGAAGACGTCGTTACTCGTTGAATAATGGTCCTTATTCGAGCATTATGGCGACAGGCGTTATGCTATATTAATAGTCATAATGGACTGAAATAAGGGGCATTTATCCGAGCGGTTACGAAGTATCATCTATATATAGAGCAAGACAGAATCATCATACATTTCTCTGGTATCACTATACATATTCTCTGCCCATTTTTTCCCGAGAGACACTCTCTCTCGGTACCTTTTAGAATCCTCACTATACATATTCGTTGAGGGGGTCGCTTTTTCTGAAGAGGTCTTTTCTTTCGCCGAAGGGGTCGTTTTTTCCTTGACCACCTTTTCCTTGTCTTTTGCGAAAAATGCTCTTTTGCAAGTTGAACGGCCTTGTCCATTCGTGCGCCTACGAAAAAAGGAAAAAATGGTTATAACCAGTCTAAACTAAAACATAAGGATATGGAGATGTACCTATGTCCGCTATAGCTGAGGTCGCCTTCGAGCAGAATCCAAAGTGATGAAGAAGGTCGTTTTGGATTAGGCTCGAGGCCAGGAAGCGTTTCGGCCCGATAGCATTAAAAAACTGGTCCACTTCTTCTGCAGGGGCAGGATCTATGGGATTCCTAATATTTACGTTCTCGGGCCAAGCTTGGGAAGAGAATTGGGACTCGGCTCTAGACGGTCGGGGCTGTACAAAGACGTACTTGCTCATCCAACCTTTGTGGGAGGAAGGGTTGCCACGAACAAGTTCATCGGCCCGAAGGGAAGAGAAAAAGAACTTGTCGGGCTCTTTTCGGTTGATTTTTAGGATGGAAATGATCATAGGGATAGAAGGAACGAAGCCATGATGAAGTAGCAACATCCCGAGGGAAAGAAGCAGATTGTACGAATTAGGAGCCAATTGACTCGGGTGGATACCAAAATATACGCAGATATCTATAATAAAAAGAGGGATGGGGAAGCGAAGGCCCATTTCTACTTGATTTACAAAAAAGGTCTGGAAACCTAAAGGGGGACGACTAGCCACATAGGCAGGACCAAGGATCTTTATGCGGTAGTCTAAGCTGAGGCAGGCTTTGGACCGAAAATCCTTAAGTTTTGCGGGTCGAAAAGTGGAGACTCTGATTTGATGCCATGGGAAATTCGCCCGAGAACGAAATCGCTCCGTCGCGCATACCCATTGGCTGAGGATGCACCGGCCACAATTGCCGGGGAAAGGATGATCGGGGTCAAAGATAGAGTCAACCTCTTCCCCTTCTTCCTCCTTGGAAGAACCAGCAGCGTCAGGATCGTTTTCAAGATCTAGATGCTCTGTTTCTTCCTCGGGGGCAAAAATATTAGAATCTACGGCCCTAAGGGGTGATACGAGAGGTATCTCCTCGACAGAACTATCCTTCTCATACCTAAACCTAACCTCTCTAACCTCATCACTAGAAGACATTACTAAGAAAGGAAGGGGAAGCAGAACTTACGGGATCTTAACAGGCTGGAGACGCTCGGGCACTTTTCTTTGGCTGGGATGATGAATGAAGGATAAATAAAAAATCGCGTGGGGTATATATAGGCCCACCCCGGAGAATTTGAACCGATCAATTCTAGATTAATCGACGGATAAGGAAAAGGCCACGTCGATCCGATCACTTCAAATAAATGAAGGAATCTCAACCAACGAAGTCCAGACCAATCGACGGATTGACAGAGAGACATGTCATGCGAAAGAAATTGGGAGGGAAAATTCCCGCCCTGAGAATGCACGTGTCACTTTCCCAAAATGCCACGAGGGGCAAAAAGGAAAAGATCGCGTTCTGCACTTTGACGTCCAAAAACTATTTGGACTAATCGAGGGGGGGACTAGTGTTACCCTCAGTAATTCCTGCAGTAAGAACGTCTCGAGCACCAAGAGCATCGCGCTCGGAGTAAGTGTGTTACTCGGGCAGAAGACGAAGCGGACTGCTCGGGCAGAATACGAAGCGACAGGAAGACGTCGTTACTCGTTGAATAATGGTCCTTATTCGAGCATTATGGCGACAGGCGTTATGCTATATTAATAGTCATAATGGACTGAAATAAGGGGCATTTATCCGAGCGGTTACGAAGTATCATCTATATATAGAGCAAGACAGAATCATCATACATTTCTCTGGTATCACTATACATATTCTCTGCCCATTTTTTCCCGAGAGACACTCTCTCTCGGTACCTTTTAGAGTCCTCGCTAACTTAAACATTGGAGAGGGTTCGCCAGCAACTCGCTGGTCCCTTTCTAACCTTTTTTCTCGCAGATTCAAGCAGATCGAAGCCCGACCATCTCACGAGCCCTTGAACTTTCGTCTGGGCCACATCTTCTGCTCGGGGATTTTCCGGCGAACATCAAGTACGATTGCATATAAATCCAATACTCAAGAGAAAGTCACTCAGCCGCTGAAACCATTCACGAGGAACTTGCTTTAGACCATATAACGTCTTTTTAAGGCGACAAACATGATTCGGGTATTGAGCATCTATAAATCCAGGTGGCTGCTACATGAATACTGGTTTCGAGATTACACCATTTAGAAAGGCATTTTTACGTCCAATTGATGAAGAGGCCAGTTATTTAGAACAGCAATAGAAAGCACAATGCGAACTGTAGAGGCCCGAATCATAGGACTAAAGGTATGAGAGTAATCAAAGCCCGTCAGCTGTGTGAAACCTTGAGCGACAAGACAGGCTTTATGACAGTCAATCGATCCATCTACTAAGAATTTGGTTTGGATAACCCATTTAGATCTCACAATATTCTTATTTGTAGGACGTGGAACGAGATTCCAAGTTTGATTAGAGTGGGAAGCAGAAAGTTTTTCTTTCATAGCTGCAATCCATTCTGGCCGTTTTAAAGCAGATTTGACCCCACGAGGTTCGCTAACCATCACAAGAGCATTGAACAAGCTAGTATCAGCATATTGAGTGAAATGCTTCGGTTTGAAGATGCCTGACCGAGCCCGAGTTTGCATAGGGTGAGTAAAAGTGATGCGATATGGCTCGACAAGCGATAGCACTTGGGCAGATGGATCGGGTTGTGGCGGTTAGCCTGGTTCAGCGACATCTTCAACAACATGCTCGATTTGTTTGATCCTGAGTAATGGGCATAACTGGTGGAACAGAAGGCAGGGATATGGGTTGATCATCACATAGTGCAAAGTCGCCTTTGAGAATTTTCGACTAAAATATCTGGTGAACTTGATGGCTTAGACCGTGGACCAACCGTTCTTGTTGGTTCAAAAAATTCCAGAACATGTAGAGAATGTGAGTTTGACCTGTCACAAGAGTTAGCAAACGGAAAAGAAGACTCCACAAATTTAGCATGACGAGAAATATAAATGCGGAAGAAAAGAGATACGTAGCAACGAAACCCTTGATGCGAGCTGTTGTAACCCATAAAGATACAAGCTATGTTTCGTGGCTCAAATTTATTTGTAGTATAGTCTTGAAGACATGGATATACCCGACAACCGAAGGGCTGAAAGTTCTCAAAATTCGAAGCAGTAGAGAATAACATCTCAAACGGAGATTTTTCATCTAACACATTGGAGGGTAGACGGTTTATGACATACACAACACTATGCTATCTATAATAATTACAATTAAACTACAGAACACTTTGGAGGGTAGACGGTTAATATAGGTATAATGTATTTTCCTCATCTTTTTCATTATACGTCGTGTGCTCTTTATACATGCATACTAAGCTTAATGCTATCTATAATAATTACAATTAAACTACAGAATTAATAATTATAATTACAAGCTCATGACTATAGCCTAAGATGATGCCTTAGTGTATTCCATTAATAAGTATTGAGAAATTACCCGAAAATGTCTCCTATTGTATCGTGATACTATACTCCGCATCATAAAAAAGAAAAAAAAAGAAGTTTTCGATGAAATCATAGAAATCGGAATAAATAGATAGATAGCATCGGCAAGTTCGAATATAGTTAACACGGCGCGATCGACAACCCGACAATGCACTAGAAGCATTTGTTGTACCCATTGCTCATGAAAAGATGAAACAAGTATACATACATGTCTCTCTATTTCCAGTTGTAGATATGATTCAGAAGAATCTCCTCAATCATTAATACTTTGTCTTCATTGCATTTTACTTGAAAACATTGCATGACAATTATAGGTGCTAATTAATTAACTACGTTGACCATCATCTTATCCAAGTTAACTTTATAATCTAGTCGCAAGTGTCTATCTGCTTGCTATTAAAGTGGCTTACTGTTTTGTATATTATTATCATCATTTAAAACAATAATAATATAAACAATTAAAAAAATATACGATATGTAATCTTGTAAAGAGTTTAAGGGATCCAATCCATCCGTCCATTATTAATAAATCGATTTAAGGAATGTGACATCTGACGCCATGCAATTAAATGATTCATTTGTTTTCCTACTCAGATGCTTTGTTCTGTTTCCAGACGTGTATTCCATCTTCTTTTCTCGTCAGCATCCAAAAACTAGAAGGGACGACATAATATCGTATTATTCTTTTTTCTTTTCTTTTTACATATATTTTGTTTTTCAGATACTCTCATCAGATTCCACGTTGAACTCAAAGTCACTTTCACCTATTACAAATTGGTTTTAGGATTAAGCCTTCGATTTCCTAATATAAACACATTCAATAACAAATAAGGCACTTTCGTCTATCTTTTGCATAATCAACAAATGTCTTGAGAGCCAATGAGGCCTGAGCCTAGTGATCAAGGAGGAGGCCTGAGCCTAGTGATCATGGAGGAGGCCTTAAGGATTTGTGGGTTGGGTTGTGGGATCGAATCCCCCCTCCCACAATTCCTTGAGTAGTCCCCATGAAATTTATTTTCCATGACTATCGTTGTCAGGTGGGTTTGGGACGTATTCACCTGACCCCGGGGATTTGTCCCACCACTGGAGTGTGTGGCGCAATTAAGCATCCGTCAGGTCTGTGTGGCGCAAGCCCACGGCGGTATTTAGAGGTCATAGCCAGATCGATTGGGGAAACCTCGGGACAAAAAAAAAATGTCTTGAAAAAACAACAAACAAAACTTATCCAAATAAAGGTAAACAGAAAATAATATTCTCCCACCACATGCCATGTTTTGCAACTATAAATAAGTTACCAGCTCGATCATTACTTCCGAAAGCCATTCAAACACAACCTTCTTCGCAGAAATTAAGCACAAAAAAAAGAAAAAAATGAAGAGTGAAAAACGTTGCTCTAGCTTTCTCAAGAGCTCCAAGCCCTACATTGGCATGATATCATTGCAATTCGGCTACGCAGGAATGAACATAATAACTAAAATATCACTCAACGGCGGTATGAGCCACTACGTTTTAGTCGTTTATCGCCATGCCATCGCCACTGCCGTCATAGCTCCTTTCGCATTCTTCTTCGAAAGGTGAACATGGATTTCAATACATCCTCAAATTAGCTCGGATTTCCTCTTCATGGTTTTCTTACTACTGTTGTTTTACCTGCAGAAAGGCACAACCGAAGATAACATTCCCCGTGTTCATGCAAATTTTCGTGCTTGGCCTTCTCGGGTAATTATAACAATCCCTTCCCTGCTTGCATTAAACAAATTTTCTCGTACAAGTCGAAACAAAAATGAATACATTTGCTCGTCGTGCTTTTGTAATAAATAGGCCGGTAATAGATCAGAACTTCTACTACGCCGGTTTGAAGCTCACTTCGCCGACATTTTCCTGTGCGATGAGCAACATGTTACCCGCGTTGACCTTCATCATGGCCATCATATTCAGGTACATATACAATTTCTTTTAATTTTATTTTTATTTTTTTGGGGGATACTGTGATCCATGCCTCAGTTGTGGTCTGAATCATAGTTTTTGCCTTGTTCTTATTTTATTCAACAAAACAGTACTGAAAAATAATATCTTAATAAAACAGAATGGAGAAAGTGGACTTAAAGAAGGTGATGTACCAAGCCAAAGTAGTCGGGACGATCATCACAGTAGCGGGAGCGATGCTGATGACTCTCTACAAGGGACCTCTCGTCGAGATGGTTTGGACCAAAGACCGTGGGTCCGACCAAGCCGGGACCAGCGGCTCGGCGGGCAAGGAGACGAGCGACCGCGATTGGTTCATCGGGTGCATCCTACTCATCATCGCGACCCTCGCGTGGGCCTCCCTTTTCATACTGCAAAAGGCTGCCCTCAAAACCTACTCGAACCATCAGCTGTCTCTGACCTCTTTGGTCTGCTTCATGGGGACTTTGCAGGCCATTGCTGTCACTTTCGTGATGGAGCGCAAGGCCTCGGCTTGGAGCATCGGGTGGGATATGAACCTACTCGCTGCGGCTTATGCGGTAAGCTTCTCCTTCCATTCTTCGTCGTCTCTTTGGGTCGTGACTGAATAATGCTTGATTGATTGAATGAATGAACGAACGAACGAACGAACGGATCATTGCAGGGGATTGTGACGTCGAGCATTTCGTACTACATACAAGGACTTGTAATGAAGGAAAAGGGACCCGTTTTCGCCACAGCTTTTAGCCCGCTGATGATGATCATAGTGGCCATCATGGGCTCTCTTATAATTGCTGAGAAAATCTATCTTGGAGGGTATGTTGATTTTCTTTTTTATTATTATTATTATTTAGCCTTTTTCATATTGAGGAAAATGAAATAGAAGGAATTGTAATGAGTTTTCTTGGTTCTGATTATTACAGGGTTATTGGCTCAGTCATCATAGTTGTTGGTCTTTATTCTGTTCTCTGGGGTAAGTACAAGGAAGAACAAGAAGCCAATCGAAGGGCACTTGAAGAAATACCAGAAGCTATCAAGGATAATAATAATAATAATAATAATAATAATAATAATAATAATAATAACAACCACAACAACTACTCGCATGTGGTCGGGGGGAACATGCAATTCGCCAAGGACTATGAAGAAGGTGGTAATATGTGTCCTTCAGTCGCAATTGATTTGCCAAAGACTCAGAAAAGTCAGACTTGAAGAGAATTTCTTCTTACCGTTGTTTGCTTTTCTTTTCTTTCTTTGTCTATGATTTTACTTCTATTTTCTTTGTATCAATTTTTGTACGTATGAGCATGTTAGCATGTTGCAATTTAATAAAAAAAAATTTAGAAATATATATCATGTAGGTGTAATATCATTTAAATACCAATCAACATAATATATTACTATCACATAACTCCCCGTGTCAGAAAATATATGGTTAGAAACTTATCTTTTGGGCAAAATTTGATGTCAAGAAACTGAGGAATGCCGGTAGAAAATTGGAGTACATTCCACCAGAGGTATCCAATGGGCAACCAACCCATCGGGATGATTGAAGCTACTGAAATTGAAGATGAGGTTGCTTATTGGAGCTCCTCAATATTATGTTATGTGCTAGGTTCCAATCCACCATAGAGTGTGATGAATGGTTTTTTGCAGCGCGTATGATATGCTTATCAGTCAAGAGTTGTTGCGGCTCTACAACAAGAAAAATACTTCTGCAAGATGCTTGATGAAGATAGACATCAAGAAAGCATATGATATGGTGGGATGGAAATTCTTAATGAAGTGGTTGCAAAAGGCTAAAATTTCCCACCAAGTTTATTGCATGGATCCGAGAGTGTGTAACAACAGTCTCGTATGCTGTAGTTGTTAATGGACAGCTAGGCCCTTCATTCAAAGGGAAGAAAGGTTTGCGACTGTCACCTCTTTTATTTGTAATTGTCATTGAATATGTAAGGGATCGAATCAACCCCGAACCGCCCCAACCCTATAAGCCTTGTGGGTTTCCACTCTAAAACCAATTGGCAATAGAGGGAGTAGCCCACAAGCTTATAAACAGCTTTCAAACTTGTTATTTAACCAATGTGAGACTTTTGTTTGATACCTAACAAACCTCCCCTCAAATACAAGACCACCAAACGGGGCCCCCTTTCAACGATAATCATCCAATCGTTATTACAAGGGCCGGGGATATGTCATTCACATCGTATTCGAGCTCTCCTTCGGTTACTTGATTCTAGATCCACGATCGATTTCTTGATCACGCGTTCGATCCACGCTCACCGCACCATTTGTAAGGATGTAAGTAAATGAGTTTATCACGATTTTGTGAGATTGTTGAGTGAGGACGCTTTTGTTGATCGAAAATGGAAATCGAAATCACAATTGAACAAACTACACAAGGATATAACGTGGTTTGGATTTTATGTCAATCCTACGTCCACGGAGCCAAGAACAATTGATTTCATTTATGACATGAGGTTTACAGAGCAATTATCTACCCTCAGATATGTGTTTTCAACTCTCAGTTTCTTACAGAGGTTTTAAGCATACTTTATCTTTTCATCTAGCTCACCGTACAAGAATGCAGTTTTTACATCTAACTGCTCTAATTCAAACACGCGAGAGGAGAGAAATGAGTTCAACAAGGTTTGAAGTGGAGAAGTTCACCGGCTGGAATGATTTCAGTCTGTGGAGGATGAGATGAAGGCGATGCTCGTACAACAGGGGTTGATCGAAGCACTGAAAGAAGAGAAGTCGATGTCGACTGAATTGAGCGCAACTGAGAAAAAGTCCACAATCGAAAGAGCACACAGCTTGATACTTCTCAGCCTAGGTGACAAGGTGCTGAGACAAGTATTGAGAGAGGAAACTGCTGCTGCTCTGTGGCTGAAGTTAGAGAGTTTGTACATGACTAAATCCCTAGCAAAAAGACTGTATTTGAAGCAGGCGTTGTATACGTTCAAAATGCAGGATGAAAAGTCCTTGGAAGAACAACTTGATCAATTCAACAAATTGATATTGGATCTGGAAAATATTGAAGTTGTTATAGAAGATGAGGATCAAGCTTTGTTGCTTCTATGCGCATTGCCGAGGAGTTATCATCACTTCAAAGAAACATTAATGTATGGAAATGAGACTCTTTCACTCGAGGATGTCCTATCAGCACTCCATTCCAGCCAGCTGAATAACAAGATTGAAGTGAAACCACATGCTCCAGCAGAAATTCTAAATGTGCGTGGAAGATGTGAAAAGCGTGATCAAAAGAAGTGGAGAAAAGACAGATCTAAATCAAAAGAAAGATCCAAGGCGAAAGTGAAGTGCTATCACTGTCATGAAGAGGGACATATAAGGAGATTATGCCCTCAAAGATCTAGGGAAAAGTCTGAAAAATTAAAGGAGACAGGAGACTCGAATATGGCTTATGAAGGATACGAATCTGCAGAAGTCTTGAATGTGGAAGAAAGGAGTAAAAACCCACAGAATGGTTGGATTCTAGATTCAGCATGTACGTTCCATATATCTCCAAATAGATCATGGATGGAAGACTTCAGATGGCATGATGGAGGAACCGTACTTCTTGGGAACAATGAACCATGTAAGATAGATGGTTTTGCCACAATTCGGCTCAAGTGTCACACTGGTCAGGAACTGTTGTTAACGAATGTAAGATTCATCCCAAAAATCAAAAGGAATCTTATATCCGTCGGAGTGTTGGATGATTTGGGCTATGAGACAAGATTTAAGGCTGGTTTCCTTAAATAATTAAAGGGTCTAGACTAATAATGAAAGGGTTCAAGGAGAATGGGATCTACCACCTCCTCGGAGAAGCTGTCATTGGATCTGTAGAGTTCTGTGAAAGTCTGGGACACATAAGCTTTAAGGGGCTGCAAGAATTATCAAAACAGGGAATAATTCAGAAGGAGCAGATTCGAGAGTTAGAGTTCTGTGAAAATTGTACACTGGGGAAGGCTCATAGACTGCGGTTTTCTGCTGGTTTGCACTGCTCTAAAGGCCCACTTGAATATGTTCACAGTGATCTGCGGGGGCCAGCCAAGGCATCATCAAATTCGGGGGGAAAGTATTTCATGTCTATCGTGGATGATTACTCCAGGAAACTATGGACTGTAATTCTGAAATCTAAAGATGAAGCCTTCGATGCATTCAAAACTTGGAAAAAGAAGGTGGAGTTGCAAGCAGGAAAGAAGGTTAAAATCCATTTCCCGCATCAATGGACGTTTCGGTAAGATTTAAGTTATTTAATGTTTAATGTCTAAAATCTTTCGTATTAACCATTAATTTTTTTGAAATTGTTTAGTATCCTAAAGTACGACTGATGTTGAACATCGGGGGGACATTAGAGGTCGTCGCTCTTGGGAGGGTCGTCGAGGGACGAACTTACATTCATTCAGTCCCAGTCGCGAGAGACAACATGGTTGTCTCTATTGATATCATTGCGTTTGGGAAGGATGGGTTCCAGCTTCCTGTCTCAACCACAAATCTTGTGACACTGGGAGATGCGCATAATAGCTTCGTACAGTGGCCCAGAGAGTTGATACATTCGCCGGTAAGAAAAACAATATAATATTGATCTTTTGATATTGTTTACTAAAATTTATATTTCTTATGTAGTCACTTCCCTCACCACTAAAGACTTACTCACGGAAAGGGAAGTCACTGATGAAGTCCTCCAATATGCCGATAAATGAAGATGACATTTTATGCCTTGAATCGAGGGTAGTTGTTTGTCTAGGCGGTCATTGTCGTTTTCTGTTCGATGCCCTCTCTTCTCGCGAGGATCGACTACATGCATCTTTCGTATTCGACATGAGAGGTTTATTACAATCCGGGGCGTGAGGAATATCAGACATTCATCGACGTCAAGGACATTCGAGATTTGTTCAAACTGTGAGTTTGGATTCTTCAGTGGTACAACTATTCTTGAGGTATTTTCATTTTGGTTGTAACAAATCATTACAAGTTATTTATTTAGCATTAAAATCATATGTTTATTTTATAATATTTTACAAAGGTATCTTCGTCAAGAGTCATCGGACTTCCAGTGCTTCAATCCCAATATTCTAAGTTTGATGGCCCGTGAGCAAAACGTGGATAGGAAATTAGCAACATGGCTGCATCTTTAAGAGATTTAAGCCAGTCGTGCAGTTATATTTTTGCTCCATATTGTGAAGGGTAAGATATAAATATTTTCTATCATATATTCGTAGTTTATGTAATATTTGATAACTTAATGGTGTTTATTTAGGAGTCATTGAATTTTGTTGGTGATTGAGTTTGCCGCGAACACAGTGTTTGTGTTCGACCCTGGCTCCAAAGCTTGGTGTTAGGAAGATAGGGATACGTGACCGACTAAACTCGTAAGTGATGTTAAATAAAAATTAGTATTAAAATTTTGTTTTTAATATAATAGCCTTGTTACATACTTTTGCGCTTCAGGGTAATAAAGACGGCGACTTTCGTGGGTGGACTTCAAAGTAAGAAGAAGACATCCGTTGTTACTTGGAAAGCATGCAAGGTTAAATTTTTTTTTATGACTTTACAAATTAATTTATGAATTATAACTAACATATATACTATATTTTGTTTATTGTAACATTATTTCCCACAACAACCTCCCGGTTCAGAATTGTGTGGCTACTACGTAATGCGTTATATGTACGATATTATTAGTTCTGCCGGAGGCAACTTGATGAAGGTATGATAATCCAACCAACTTTGAGAATTTTCAAGTAATTCTTATTATGTATTTAGGCTTGAATTGTATTATTCTTATATAATGTTACAGCTATTAGAAGGATATGCTTACAATGATGCATCCATTGAAGAAATACGAGAGTTGTGGGCCGTGTACTTCAATGTCGTTTGTTTAGTCATGTGAGTTATCGTAGTTTTAGATTTTTTTGTTAAACTTTGTGAGTTGTATTATTACTTTGTGGATTAGTTGAATATTTTAGTTATTGAAATTTGTTTGTTGGATTGTAAGATTGTGTTTGGAAAAATTGTTAGGTTGATTACAGGTTTGATGGGATAATCGTAAAATCAAATTAAATATTTAAAAAAAAAACAGTAGAACAACCGTCGCCTATAGCACACTATAGGCGACGGTAATTACTGAAAACCGTCGTCTATAAGTGAACTATAGGCGACGGTTGTCTGTTAAGAACCGTCGCCTATAGTGTATTATAACCGTCGCCTATGGTTTAGGTATGTGCGTCGGGGCTCTGGGCGTCGCCGTGAAACCGTCGCCCATACCCCATAAGAACCGTCGCCTAAGACCTCTTTTGTACTAGTGAATCACAACGATCACCGATGCCGATCTACCATTCCTTCAAAGATCCGACGTCAATCAAATGTTCTACCTTTGCCGGAACTTCGGAGCAACAAAGCATGAATATAGGCAAGGGTATTACGCGATCAAGGGGTTATGCTAAGAGAAATAAAATTCCAAGTGGCCCAAGATCTGCAAATGGCGTTGGAAAATGGAATGAAGAAGGTAAACTTCAATCGACCGACGAGCGCTGACTTCGATCTGGAGAACTGTATCGAAGCAGAAGTATTCCAAGATCCAGAGTTAGCCATCGTCTACCTAAACCCAAAAAAGGAGAAACGAGTTCTGTTGGTGTCAGAAATTCCAAAATTCAGTGATGGCGTTGAAGCTGATCAGAGAAAGAATTGAATACTGGATCAACGACTATCACAAGCCAAGGTCATCAAAAGAAAAAGAGATTGAGTAACGAAACCTCCTGTACGATATCAGAGAAGCAATCGATGAGAGGATCCAACTCCGTTACGATCTCAGACACTACGAAGTCTGTTAGGAATATTTTCTAGTGTTCAATTATCATGTTATCTTTGTCTAGGGACTTAATTGTATTTTATGTAAATATAGGGACTAAAGTGTAAATATACCAAAGTATGCTTTGGTATATATAGGGCAAGTGTGTGTAAAATACACATAACTTGAGTAATTGTTTCTCTCTCTAGGTTAGATTTCTCTCTCATCATTAGCATAATTAGGGGTGTAATTGTAGAGAGAGAGAGTGAGGTATATTGTAGAGAGAAACTTGGATTGCAATGAAGATTGATTGAAGATTTAATCCATAAGCTTCCGCGCAAACATAAAAGGTAATCTCGATTGATCTTAATTCTCAAGTTTAATCATATGTTGGATGAAAAATGTGACCTACAATTGGTATCAGAGCAAACGTGTTAGAATTGAATCGATTTGAGTTGAAATTGAGGTTTACGATGCTTGTTTTGAGCTGAATTTAAGGTTTACGATAGTCACTGTTCATCGCGATTTAAAGCTCATCGTAAACTGTTGATTGATCTTTTGAGCTGCTTGCTTAGGTGTTTACGATGAATTCACTGTTTGCGATGATTAATTGTTGATTAATTTGACTGATTGAAGCTGAAATTGGACTAATTGTGTTGATTTTCGATCGAATTGTTCTTATAATCTTCAAAATGTTCATGTGAAAAACACGAAAATTCTATATGTTTTGCTTTGAACTGGTTTAATCGGGTGTTTTTACATGTTTAATTGCTGTTTTCGATCGATTATCTGAGCTTAATTTGAGAATTTAAGTGTTTTTGATCAAACATATACTGTATTTGTAAAGTTTACGAATAAAAATTTAGTTTACGAACAGAAAACTTTACGATCAAAGCTTTATAGTTTATGGTCAAAGCATTTAAGTTTACGGTCAACGAAAGGTTTACGAAAGCTTTTCAATCGTAAACCTCGTTTACGATCCCAACAGTGGGTGAAGTCAAAGTCTACTTTCGGTCAAATGTTAAAGTCAAAGTTAATTTTAACTTTTACAGTGTGTAAAGGTTTACGAATACTTTTCATTCGTAAACTTTTCTTCACGAAGGAACTGTTTACGAAAGCTTTTCAATCGTAAACTTTACTTTACGAAGGTACTGTTTACAAATAACTTTCAATCGTAAACTTTACTTTACGAAAGTCACTGTTTACGAACACTTTTCAATCGTAAACTTTACTTTACGAAAGTCACTGTTTACGAACACTTTTCAATCGTAAACTTTACTTTACGAAAGACACTGTTTATGAATACTTTTCAATCGTAAACTTTACTTTACGGGTTACTGTTTACGAATCAGTTTCATTCGTAAACCAGTAAAAATAATTGTTTACGAATACTTTTCATTCGTAAATATCAAGGCACTGTTTACGAATCATCTTCATTCGTAAACTCATTTACGAACAAGGTTTACGAACAAATTCTGCTCGTAAACCTAAAAGACCCGTAAACATTTGAAAAGGGTTTCAGTAGCCAAAAAAAGTCCTAAAATTTTCAATTTTTTGCTACGAGATTTTTTTTGTACCTACTTTTCCAATGTTTTCTGAGGCTTAGAAAAATTTTTGGGTAAAGAAATTTTTTTTGTCCGGTAAAATTTTTTTCAGTACAAAAATTATTCTCGGTATAATTTTTTTTCATATAAATCATTTTAAAATCATTTGCGAAAACCTTTTCATACAAACTTAGACCCGTAAACCTTCTATCTGAAACACACAAACAAAATTCGATCGAAAATTAATTGAAGACCTCTTGATTATCATCTGGATTTGCTGCTCGATAATCAAGTAGGTTTCGGATCCACTCTGCCCAGATCGAACGGTTTCTCAAACGATTAAGGTTTGAATTAAGCTTCCGCGCCTTTAACATTTCGTTCAAGCCAAACGTAAACTTCAAAGCTTTACTTTACGATTGTTCATGTTTACGAATCAATCTCAATCGTAAACTTTCACATATCTACTGTTTACGAATATATTTCATTCGTAAACTATCTTTAAGTAAGGTTTACGAATATTCTTCATTCGTAAACAAGCGCTATTAGTTTACGATTAACCTTTACTTCACGAAAGTTACTGTTTACAGTTCTTTAAGGTTTACGAACGATTCTCATTCGTAAACATTCTTTACTCGTAAACCAAAAAGCACTGTTTACAGCTTCTCTTTCATTCGTAAACTAATACAGTGTCAAATCTGAACCGCAAAAACTTACATTCTTTTAATAATATACAAAGTCTAAGATACAATCCCAGCCGATAATTAACATTTGGTATCTAAACTTTGATGTGCTAAAAAGTTTACGAACTGAACTGAAATTAAAAGTTTGCGGTTAATATCAAAAGTTAATTTTTAAACAGAATCGAAAATATTGATCACAAATTAAATCAATTCTAAAACACGTCAACGATCAATATACATCCAACAATTTTATTTGATCAAAATTAAAATCCAACATTCTATATAGAAATTAATTACCAACATTATTTGAACTTAAATTTTCAAAATTCTATATTTGAACTGAAAAGATTAAAATGGATTTATTTCACGAACAAATGATCAAGACACTAGAAACCAGGCTAGTTAATAACGAGCGTGTCTTAAGAAAACATCTAGAAATTGAAGCTAGTCTTGAATGTCAATTGACCAATGCAAAGGATGAGATTATAAGGTTGAAGACTAAGACCACAGAACATGAATCAAAAATATGTGAGTTGAAAACAAGTTTGTCTGCCTGTGATGAAGCAAACAATTCAATGTTGCAAAAATCCTCATCTACAAATAATGAAAAAGAAATGGTCAAGAAATTAGAAGCAAGATTAGCCAATAATGAAGTTGTCCTAAGAAAACATCTATTAGAAGAAGCCAATCTAGGAATAAAGCTTCAATTAGCTAATGAGAAAATAGCTAAACTTAACAATGATCTTGCTAAATCAAATTCTGAAACAACAGAACTAAAGGAAAATAAAGATTATCAAGCTCAAAATAAAGATCTTTCTGAAGAATGCACAAGATTACACTCTAAAATTAAAGAACTAGAGCTTCTTCTGGTAAAGAAAGATCAACTTGAGAAACATTTGTCTCTAAATAAGTCGACTCAAACAATTGAGTCAGTGCCAACTAAGGAACATTCTATACTATCGATAAAACCCGAACCTAAGGATTGCTACACTCCAGACGGGTTTCGAGCTCAAATAGATAAGCTTTTAAAGGAGAATTTAATTTTCAAAAATTCCTCTCAAAAAGGCGCAAGAATGACTAAAGATATCAATAAAGAAAGAATAGAGGAAGACAAATTATCTTCTATTGCCTCGACTAAATTTGGTTCTACCTCCATTTCTAATCCAAAAATACCCAAAGTCATTCTAAAATCAAAAGTAGACAATAATTACACATTCTCTATTAAAACTGAAACGTCCAAAAGTAATAATTGTCTAAACAAAAGTAGCTCATTTAATACACATTACAAAGTGAATGATGTGAGTCTAGAAGGTAGGAAATACGACACTTCTATACTTAATGCTATTGATTCTATAAGCTCGTATTCCTCTCTCAAGTACCCGGTCAAAGTCAAATCCGAATTGCATCTTAAGCGACTGGCGCAAGAGAAAATTTTCTCTTCTACAAAAAGACACACATTCACCGATGCTGAAAAGTTAAATTTAAAAAAGGTACAACAAATTTGGAAACCTAAGCTACAAATGGAAATAAGTAGTCCTCGACAAATGTGGATTCCTATGACTGCTTTATGTGATAATTTTGCTTCCAAATTTGAACCTTATATGCATAATTTTTCACTGCTAACCAGGGAGGACCCGTCCAAAAATGGGTACCAAAGTCCCGATAATTTGTTTTGAAGGTTCCCGATCATACATGGTAAATAGACGACGATTGCTCCACATGTATGGTTAGTATGCGATGATGAGCAGTCGCACAAGACCCCGACACGTGTGGTATTCGGTTTGCTCCACACACGTGATCGGTATGCGACGTGAGCAAACACACCAAATCAAGACTATTCCAAAGCTCTTGATTTGACATTGTTTTTATTTTTATTTTTTCGTTTTAAAAAAAAAAGGCCATAAAAAAAAAATGAAATGAAAGGCCATAAAAAAAAAGGGCCATAAAAAAATGAAAGGCCATAAAAAAAATGAAAGGCCATAAAAAAAAAATAAATAAATAAAGGAGAAAAACTTTTGAGCTACAATGTTAAAAGAAGGCCGAGCCGATTTCTAAGTCAAAAGGTGCTTGAATTTCAGGGTAGTCGGTCTTCACATTTTATTTTATTTAGGAAAAGTGGATAGATAGATAGGCAAGACGCATGAACTTCAAAAGAGCATATTACTATAGTTCTAATGTTAAAAAGCGTATATGTTTTAAGGGGAGTGATACTTATAAGTGCAAAAGGCACATTTATTGGGCAGTGTCACTTCAAATACAAAAGGCGCTTGATTTCTTCGTAATATGCAATTTCTCAAAAAGCGCATCTATTTAGGGGGAGCACGGGCATCACATTAGAATTAGCGCAAGTATTTAGGGGGAGTATTACCTAAAAACAGCGCTAGAGCTTAAAAGGGAATGTCCTGAAGACAACCTTCATGCTTTGAAGAAGGAGAGCTACCTAAATGCCAACAAGCGCATGGACACAAAAGAGTTGTTCACATACCTGTTCCAAAGGTTCAGTAGACCCAACTGATCCTAACTCAGGAACAAACCCCGAGTGTATGTGAGCGTATTTAGCGTATCACGATGACATCCTTACAACTCAACCACAAACTATCCGGGCCATAACCATATAGGTACATGACTGATTTATCAGATTCAGGGTAGAAGACGCTTCATCTGGTCCAAAGGCGCATGCACGACCCTTCCTAGCTACTCATTTGTCTCCCTAAAGACAGGTGTTTCAATATCTCACGGGGAACCGCATATGCTATCACCGTTTCATTTGGAAGCGGGAGATATTGAACAAAGTGGTCCACAGCCCCACACCACGATTTTTCTTGAACACGTAAATGTCTAGTGTGTCCTCATAGCCTAAATATTTTTTCTATTTTTCTAGGACACATACATTCTTTTACACACATATTGCAGGTCTACGTGACCATGCCAGAACTTCTGTAGACGCATCATTAAATGATGTGCTTCTATGATCAGAAGGAAGTCCTGCCGTTGCAACATAAAAACAACAACGGTAGCAGGCCATTTTCTGGAGCACGACTCTAGAACGATGTCAACGGGATGCCTATGTGGCCCCGTAGTCCCTTCAAATGCAAGTCTGTGTGACTTTGCATCAGCGACCAAGAGTGACATCAAGGGATGTTTCACGATGATCGGTCGTCTGTCCCGTTTTCAGATACTTCATCCGGAATTCAACGCCAACACGTTCAGCGTCCACTCAGGTTCACCTTGATCACACAGCATGCCGATACAACTGAATCGCCATGAGGGGGAGAAGTATATCAAGGAGGCCAAGCATGTGAAATCATTAAAGAAGCCAAGCTTTCAACGCACGTGCTGAATCACAACAAACAAGACCTCTCTCCATGGTTCGAGCGTACACGACAAGTCAATGCTGACGATCCGCGCGACTCTGATATGCAAGAAGGTGACGAATATTCAAGTTGCAAAGAAGAAAAAGAGGGTGCATGTAAATAGGGGGAGACTGAAGATTCTCCAGATGCTCTTAGCTATTTTCTTCAAACAGCAACAGAAGACCGTGTCAAATTCAAAGTTGAACACAAAGGCATAGATTTTAAAAAGGGGGAGATTGTTAGGAATCTTTTCTGCTGCAAAGGGGGAGATTGTTAGGAATCTTTCTGTTGTGTTCAAATGATGATGAAGATTGAAGATTATCAAAGACAAAGACAACCGACGCTTCAATGACAATTGAACACTAAGGGGGAGATTGTTAGGAATATTTTCTAGTGTTCAATTATCATGTTATCTTTGTCTAGGGACTTAATTGTATTTTATGTAAATATAGGGACTAAAGTGTAAATATACCAAAGTATGCTTTGGTATATATAGGGCAAGTGTGTGTAAAATACACATAACTTGAGTAATTGTTTCTCTCTCTAGGTTAGATTTCTCTCTCATCATTAGCATAATTAGGGGTGTAATTGTAGAGAGAGTGAGTGAGGTATATTGTAGAGAGAAACTTGGATTGCAATGAAGATTGATTGAAGATTTAATCCATAAGCTTCCGCGCAAACATAAAAGGTAATCTCGATTGATCTTAATTCTCAAGTTTAATCATATGGTGGATCATATGTTCGGTACATCCTTTTCTGACTTAGACTGCAAACTAGTAATCTCGTCTTTTGCTTGGTCAACTGACATTCAAGACCAGCTTCGATTTCTAAATGTTTTCTTAAAACACGCTCGTTATTCGCTAGCCTGGCTTCTAATTCTTTTACCGTTTTTCGTTCGTTATTGTGGATGAGAATTTTTGTAAAATTGTTTGCTTTTCTTCCTCACATTTCATAATTTCCTAATTTAAATTCTAGGCCTGTAATCTTATCATGTGCATTTGTTAAAAGACATTGAAGACTTAGACTCGGTAACGAAATGTTTTCTAAGAACATGTTCGTTGCTGACTAGTCTCTCTTCTAGTCTTTTAATCGTTTGTTCGTGAAAAATGTTAGTCTCTATAGTTTCAGATTGTATGCACTTTTGAGCTTGGAGTTTTTGAGCTTGTTGAGGAAGATGATGAAGATAAAGACTTTTTCTTTTTAAGTTTCTTGTTCATAAATTTTGTTAGGAGATCTAGTTTTTGTTGTAATTCATTTATATCTAGATCATCTTCACTTGAATAAGGGTCCATTTTAATCTTTTTAGCTCAAATATGGAATTTTGAAAATTAGGTTCAAATAATGTTGGGTTTCAATTTTGTTCAAATAAAATTGTTGGATGTATATGATCGTTGCCGTGTTTTATGAATTGATTTTAAATTTCGTCAACGTTTTTTATTCTGTTTAAATTTTAATTTTAGCTAAGTTTTAATCTTCTCAGAACATCAAAGTTTAGATACAGCTCTATATTGAAAATCAAGCCGTAAATAATATTATCGCAAATTGTTAAAGTAATTTTCGGCTTTAAAAGATAAATAGTATCTTAAATTTTGTATATTATTAAAAGAATGTAAGTTTGAGGGTTTGAATATTATATACGCAAACAGTGAATTTTTGCAAAAGTTTAGGTTTACGTTTGCAGATGAATAAGAGACGAAAACAATAGGCTTGCCAAGGTATTGGTTTACGGATGATTTAAAGCCGTAAACATTAAGTTCCGTAAAATAAAGTCTACGTTTGTGTGTCTCAGATAGAAGGTTTACGAGTCTAAGTTTGTATGAAAACTTTTAAAGAATGATTGGTAAACATTGATCAAAAAAATTTTAAAAGTAAAACCGTAAACCTCTAAATCTCTTATAGAAATTTCGAATACAAAAAATATTTTATATAAAAAAAATTATACCGAGAATAATTTTTGTACTGAAAAATTTTACCGGTCTAAAAAAATTTCGTTACCCAAAAATTTTTCATAAGCACGAAAAAACCTTTATAAAGTAGCTAAAAAAAATCTCGTAGCAAAAATTGGAAATTTTAGGACTTTTTTTTTTTGCTACTGAAAACTTTTTAAATGTTTACGAGTCTTTAGGTTTACGGGCAGTTTTTGATCATAAACTTTTGTGATCCGTAAACCCTGACTCTATTTACTACCCGCAAACTTTGTCTCCGCAAAGTTCGATCACGAGCTCGTTTACAGAAGAAAATCTATCCGTAAACCTCTTAACTTCCGTAAATTGGAGTTAATGGGAGATTCTTATCCGTAAACCTCTCCTCAGATTAGTTTACAGAAAAAAAAAACTATCCGTAAACAGTAATATTACGTCCGTAAACTGAATGAATCGTAAACTTAAATGTTTGACCGTAAACTGTAAAGCTTTGACTTAATTTGAAAAACTTTTATTATGTGAGTGGGCCGTAAACCTTTGTGTCCGTAAACAATAAAATAATTTTACCTTATGTGAGTGGGCCGTAAACCTCATCCTTAAGAGTAAAATACTACCAAACCTCCTTATATTTCACTCACTTAGTTACAAAAAGTATAAAATATTATTAGAAACTTTATAATGAAATGATTAATTAGTGACGCAATCCAAAAAATACACGTTGTAATACGATAATCAATGAGATCATATGCTGTCATTCCCTAAAGCGAGATGGGGGATGAAGTCCAACGGGGAAGGCCTTGTCTCTGTAGAACTCGCCAAATGAACGACATAAACTTTTAGATCAGTCGAAACAAAAGTTGAAAGTTATGTCAAAGTTATCGAAGCCAAACGAAGTTTTACTTTTTCTTTTTTTCTTTTTTTTTTTCGAAACGGCAGCTTGAATTTCATAATCACAAACATACATGGGTTAAATAACCCAACAAGGTCTCTCCGGTAACATCAGATTTCGATAGAGAACAAGGCTAACAGACGAGCAACGACAACCAAAATAAAGGGAAGAAGCCGAAAGAAAACAAAATCCGTAGTCTTAGACCCAAAGAACTAAAGAACCTATCACAAAAATGGCTATTAAGCCAAATCTACAATACTCCTCACTTTCTTCGATCTTCGACTTCGAATATCTCATCTTCTTCGGAAAGGGGCTCCACCGAGGGAGAAGAAAGCTCCAACAAGGGAGACAAAGCTCCCTGTCCGAAGGCCGGGAGAAACGAGCTCCCTACTCGGGAGACTCGGGGTGCAGCGAACGGCAGTGGGAGCGGCGGCGGAGAGGCGGCGAGGTGGGCGGCGGAGAGGCTGCGAGACGGACGGCGGTGAGGCGGGCGGGAAGTGAAAAAGAAACAAAAAACAAAAAAAACAAAAAACAAAAAACAAAAAACAAAAACAAAAACATCTCTCCCCGTCCTCACACCGGAGAACGGGGAGCACTTGGTCGACCGCTAAGAGGGAGGTACTGTTGGGGGAGGAAGAGAGATCGTGGAGGAAGCGGTGGTGGTGGGATAACGAAGAAGGCGGCTAGGGTTTGTTCGATGGATCTATGCGGCCTTGTTGATTTGCTTTTTTAAGGTTCATTTAAACGAAGGTTTACTTCAAAGGAAGCATCATTAGTTAATTTCAGTTCTATATGTTATTTTTTGACATGTGCTGTTACTTCATGACATGTTTCATCTTAATTTAAGGCCACAATTTAATCATACTATCACTTCTGGAGCACTTTAATGTAATTTCTAACTACGTCTTTCATGACATATACTAATTATGTAACAATATAACGTGGTGTTACTTCATGATATGTTATTGCTAAATAATACAACATTATATTTAATAGTCTAAATATCGCCCCACTATATCATAAAATAGAAAAATCGATAGGTATATATAACGAATATTCGGAAGAATAAAGATTATAGTTTCTTGTACAACTAACGTATATCCACGTCTTATTTTTCCGGTATGAAACGTTTAGTCCTAATGAAGTCAAGATCGTCCCAAATGAGGTGCATATTCTATTCAATGTGACAGACAAATGTTTATATATATATATATATAAGGCTTAAATATATTTTTAGTCTCGTATATTTGAGAGGTAGTGTTTTAAGGACACTTAAGTTAAATGTGACAATTTTAGTCATGTAAGTATCAAAATTCAAGCAATTTAGGGACACTTAAGTTAAGGGTGGCAATTTCAGTCCTATAAGTATTGAAATTAAAGTAATTTTAGTCCTATAAGTATTAAAGATGCTGATTTGGACTAAATTTGTTTTCTCTTTCCTTTAATTAAACGCCACTTCATAGTCCAAGTCAACATTTTCGGTTCTATGTGTATAAATTTCGGACCGAAATGATATTTTCGGGGTTAACTTTCTTAAAATTGCTTCAATTCTGATACTTGCATGACTAAAATTTATTCTCTTTCCTCCAAATAAGTTCATACTTATTTTTTTACTTATGAAGTGACGATTAATTGGAGAAAAGAGAAAACAAATTTAGTTCAAGTCAGCATCTTTGGTGCCACGTATATAAATTTCGGGCTAAAATTAGATTTTTAGATTTAACTGTTCTAAAATTGCTTCATTTATAATACTAATAGGACTCTTTGGAAAAGAAAAAAAATAATACTAATAGAACTGAAATTGACATTCTTAACTTAAATTGTCCTAAATTACTTCAATTTTGATACTTAGAGGACTAAAATTGTCACTCTTACCTTAAAGGTCCTTAAAACGCTACCCTCTCAAACATACGTAATTAAAAATATATTTAACCCTATATATAATCGACTTACAACTATTAGAAATATTGTGATTCCACCTAAGATTCGATACAAACAAAACTGTCACCATTGAATAGTCACCTTTGCCCTTTACGAAATCATTATTCCTTTTTTTTTTTTTCCTTCTTTTTTTCTCAAAAGCAAAATGATAATTCTTAAAGTTTATCCAATTCCATTGACATCGACTACATAACTAAATAAATAAAGATGAATTTGAAAATAAAATAGAGCCGAGCGAAGAAGATAAAATCATCGCAAGTTTTTCTGTTGCTCTACCACTGCGATCTCCACCACCATCTCCGGTGAATGGTCTGCGCGTCGACTATAGCCAATCAGGTCGGTTTTACTTATAGACGAAGTACTCCTAATATTGAGCATTGTAAGACCTCGTGCCTTTGTGTAGTTGTTTCTGTACTATTACAGCTGTGTTTGTGTTTAACCTCAGTACTTGGTAGAGATTTTCCGTTGTTCAGATTGCTGAAGTTCTTTAATTTTTGTTTTGTATTGTTTTCATCTGCTCTTGGGGTGATTCAGCTGAAGTTTAGCCCATACACCGAATTATTATTCTTTTTTTTTTTCCCTGGAGGGAAATCATCATATCTTTCACTGAGTTGTGTTGTCGTGTCTTCAGTTACTTCAATTATGTAACTGTAGAAGTTCAACCAGGTTTTTTCTTTTCTTTTTGTGTTATTTTCACTTTTTACATTCTCTGATTTTTGTATGCTGTAATAATGGGTATGCTTTGTCTATAGCTTCTGGTTGGGCATGAGGGATTTCAGATCAACTCATTTCTGTAAACGGAAGGTTATTCGCCATCTTCGTATCTTTTTATAAAATGTCAATGCTCTTGAGTTGGGCTTTTTTACTTTTTCATTTTTCATACATTTATGTTATGTTACTGCTGGATGATTTATGTGGTCTGGTGCTTAAATACTTCAATCTCGAAGCATATACAAGTACTTCCTTAATATATTTGTAGCTCCTTTGCACTTCAGTATTATTTTTTTTTATCAATAATGAGAATCCATTGAGACAAAGTCACTAATCTCTTTATGGTTTTGTATATTTTTGGATTGGAAGCTATCAATTCGTTCATTTTTGTTTGATACCTCTATAATTATGAAATATTTCTTACAATAATTGCAGGGTGGTGATTCTTCCTTCCAATTCCACTCTTGCTGGGATACTTGTTATTTAGACCCTGGAACATCTGGTTTTCGAAACATGAAGTGCTGATAATAATAGTTATCTCTGTTTTATAACTAAAACTGGTTCAATTTCAACATGGAGGAAAGTGAGAATCTATCCAAGAACAATTCTTTGAGATTGAAAACTCAGCAGTCATTTCGCAGTCTTGGCTTATGTTCACAAATGACAAATACAAATGTTCAACAGACATCTCCCATTGTTTTCCCAGAAAAGCGTGGTAACAACAGAGGGGAATTGTCTTTAACATCTGTTGATGTAAGTGGCCACAAAAAGGAGCCTAAAGACGCTGAGCAAAGGATAGATATCCCAGATGAACAATCTGACTTATTAGGACATGAAGTTTTGAAGGGTAAACTTCATCTTGACAAAAGGAGATTTAATAATAACTCTGAGATTAAAACTTTGGAGTACAAGGATTCAGATTTTGTTGATGCTAAACTCACGACAGAAACGTTGATATGGGACTCTCATATGTTGCATCTAGATCACGTGGTTTCGGTGAGTTATTAGTTATTACTTCAATGTGGTTTTTGCTTTCTTGAACATATATTATTGCCGCTAATAATAATTTATATGGTGGCAGCTATCTTATTCTGATGGTTCGAGGTTTTTTACGGTGCATGCATATCCATTTAAAAAGGTTTCTTGCTCTCTCTTTCACAAAAGAGGGAGAAGTCGTAAAGACTTTCGATTTATAGCTTCCACATCGGAAGATGCAGTTAGATGGGTTAACGGCTTTGCTGATCAACGGTGCTATGTCAATTGCATGCCCTGTCTAAGTGCCTCTAAGCAGAGGTCAGATTCAATTTTCAATGAGTTTCCCCTTGAGACATGTATAAAGTGTAAGAGTCCACCAAAAATGCTTGTGATTTTAAATCCTCGATCTGGGCATGGTCGTTCTAGCAAAGTCTTCCATGGATCTGTTGAGCCCATATTCAAGGTTAGTTCCTCATACATTACAACACTGCCGCACAGTTTATTTCAGCTCGTAAAAACATACCTGATGGCATTGTTAGAATATACAGCCAAATCATTGTGCTGTTTTTTACGAATTTTTAAGCTTGTTATTTTAACCGAAAGATAAGCCAACGATTGTTGCTTGTTAGAGACAGCTAGTTTCAATGTCTGTAATAATTGAAATGATTGAAGTTTTTCTAATCTCATCGGTTTTTTTACTTCGTAATAACTCGGGTTCAATGGCAAATAGCATCTTCCAAGAAAGGCCGTAGTTTGGCTTTCTAGATCTCCGTTTGAATCATACGGTTCATAAAGTTATTAATTAAAATGATTTATTGTTTGTCTTGTTTTGTGCTTTTTATTACAGTTTTTAAAACTGGCAAAATGCTTGTGCTTTGGCCTTTTCTACAGCTCGCAGGATTTCAATTAGAGATTGTGAATACGACATCGGCTGGTCATGCCAGGAAACTTGCAGCTAATGTTGACTTAAGTGCATGCCCGGATGGTACATTGTCTTTTTTTTTTTTTAAACTTTGTAACTATGATTTGGTTGTGATATCTAAGATTTTTTAGGATAGTTTTATTTTAGTAGAAGTTATTTTATCTAGATCAGTTTGTTTATATTTGGAGATTCATGGATGTATTGCTGATATAATTTCCTTTATTTGTCGACTTAACAACTCTATACGAGAGGCGGAGTTGCTAAGATTAAAAAACACATTTTTGCTTGATTTCATAATTTTCTACATGATCCTTGGATTTGCTAATAGTTACTGTCCTTGCAGGTATCATATGTGTTGGAGGTGATGGTATCATTAATGAGGTTAACACCTAATGCATTTTTTTTTTACATGCTTGTCACTTTGTATCCAATGTAATTGAATATGAATGGATTATATTTGGTGCTTATTTCAGCCCTGGATTTATTCCAATCTCCGAGTCAGTATAGTACCTACCGCTTTGTTAGAAATTTGTGGATGTAAAGAATCTACTGTCAACAAACGTTTTAAACTTCTAGATTAAGCATTAATATTTTGAGATATGCTCTACTATATTGGACTATCCCTACAGTGTAGATGTAAATAAAACTTGTCGATATCAATTTGTGTCAGCTTTTCATGAATTTACTTACAGAATAATTTCTTATATAGCATTATGGAATACATACACACACACACACACACATATATATATATATATGCGCTCCATTTTTCATATTATCGTAGTTGTGATGTTATCCTTTATCAACTTACTTTATGCTTACTGGTTTTATGTATTATTCTTTAAACTGTCACTTCATATGTGCAGGTTTTGAATGGCTTACTTAATAGAGACAACCAAAAAGAAGCAATTTCTGTACCAATCGGTATTATACCAGCGGGTTCTGATAATTCTTTAGTTTGGACCGTTCTTGGTGTTAGAGATCCTGTATCAGCTGCAATAGCCATTATTAAGGTTCAGCAATTTTCCACGCCCATTGCTCTTATGTGTTATAGAATACATAGAGCACCTTGATTTTTCCCCCTTTGTTTTCGCCACCAAATATTTAAGAATAATCTTTATCTGTTGAGTTTCCTACTCCATTGAAGGTTTGATTACCTTGACTTAATTTCTTCTGTAAGTTGATTCTTCTTCCTTGAGATATATGCACTTAGGTACTACATGTCATTAAGTTTGGTACAGTATTTCGTCACTGGTATATTCACTAAACTTATTGAAGTTCGGTTTAGTTCACATTTTGAAACATTGCTAAATGTGTTAGGTTTTCTTTTATTTTCCTTAACCTTCCGCAAAGGAAAAAGATGTTGCTTAGTATTGAATTATAGATAGGAACAATACAATAACACAAGGAAAACAACATTAGAAAGATGCTCATAGGAAATAATAGTCTTGGAAATAATCTCATGTTTAAGTTTTTTTATGGTTATCATATTCATAGGGAGGTCTTACTTCAGTTGACGTCTTTGCTCTTGAGTGGATTCGCACTGGAGCTATTCACTTCGGGATGATAGCGACATACTTTGGGTTTGTGAGTGACGGTAATTTATCGGTTGTCTTAATTTACTTTTGTAACTGGGTTTGGTAGTTGGTTGTTATGTGATGTCTGTTTAAACAAATTCTTTCTGCTTTTAACTGATTTAGCCGATTGTCACTGTCCAACCTGAATTTGAGTGCTTGAATTGGGAAATATCTTCTCTGAGAATAAGACTGAACAGTTTTTTATGCCAAATTATAACATATTAGTAACTTGTTGGTTTTGTGTAGTTTGGTTAATCCATTATCTGTTAAGCCTGTACGTGTATATCTCGTCTTTATCTGAACTTCTAAAATTTTATTAATGATCTGATCTTTGTATTGCTTTTGACATTAACATTGTTTTAACTTTCTACATAGTGTTGGAGCTCTCTGGGAAGTACCAGAAACGATTTGGCCCTTTGCGTTACTTCATTGCTGGTTTTCTAAAATTTCTTTGCTTGCCAAAGTACAGCTATGAAGTCGAATATATTCCCGCTGAAAGCAAACCCGTGGACTCAAAACATTCGACAGATCAACAAAAAACAATTGACATGTCAGAGCTCTACATAGACATCATGAGGAGATCAAGTAAAGAGGGTCTACCTCGTGCCTCAAGCATGTCCAGCATCGAGTCAATTATAACACCAAGCCAAACCTCTGGTGCAGATTTAGACGGCACTGACCCATCAGATTGTGTCCGTGCTATAGATCCCAAGTCAAAACGTCTCTCACAGAAAAGAACTAATACAGCCTGTGAACCCGAAGAAGTTATCTCTCACTCGGTTACTCCCAACTGGGCCAGAAGCAGGTCCAAGTCAAGGACCGATAGGGCCTGGGCCGGGTTGACCACGACCAATGTGAACGACCCGACGAGGTCTTCGAGGGTCACAAACGACAGGGAAGATATCTCATCGACAATTTCTGATCCGGGCCCAATTTGGGATGGTGAGCCCAAATGGGACACCGAGCCCAACTGGGATTTAGAAGATCCTCCCGTTGAGCTACCGGGCCGGCCAGAAGCTTACGAAATGGGCCCGAAGCCCGAAAATAACAACTGGGTGGTGAGGAAAGGGCAATTTCTTTGTGTCTTGATATGTAATCATTCGTGCAAGAGCGTGCAGAATTCTCAGGTGGTGGCCCCTTCGGCTGAGCATGACGATGGCAACTTGGATTTGCTTATGGTTCATGGGAGTGGAAGGCTAAGGCTGTTGAGATTCTTTGTGCTTTTGCAAATGGGAAGACACCTTACTTTGCCTTACGTTGAGTATATTAAGGTACGCTCACGCATCTCTAGTTTAATCAACTTCTTCTCTGACACACACACACACACGAAAATGCAATAATCTATCTTATGACGTCAAAAAATTAATATTTCTGTCTTGAAACAAATTTATGATCTTGAACTTAGAATCATGATGATATGCAGGTCAAGCAAGTAAAAGTTCGAGCCTTAAAGAACACGCACAATGGTTGTGGAATCGATGGCGAATTATTTCCCCTAAATGGCCCAGTGATATGTTCGTTACTTCCCGAGCGAAGCAAACTCATTGGTCGTTCTTCTTCTTGTTCTAGAAGCTGATTTATTGCACGAACTTTTTCTTATGCTGGTTATGAAGTGAACCCAAATACGTTAATCTTGTCTTGTAAAAACGTCGTGTTGTTGTAATATAGATTATATACGATGAATTGTATATGCTACTCATGAATCTGTAGTATGTTTACCTTTGGTTGTGACCAAGTGATTCTTCAACCTGGAATAGTAGTTTGAATCTCAAGCATAAGGCTCGATAAATTCTAGTTACTGTAAAAGTGTTCATATACGAATTTAGGTTAGAATGAGGTGGATTGTCACAATTTCAGCTCTCAAGCGATTTCAATGTTACCTGCATTTTTTTCACTTTGATCAATCATTTGTTTGTCTCCATTCTCTTACAAACTTCGGTTCATGATCTCATTCTCATTAATCTTAGGTAGCTTTTTCGATGATTTTTACACTTGTACCTAATGATCTACCACGCTTTAACTGTGACTTAGACTCTATAGTCTTTGTTTTTTCTGCAGGAACATCAATTTTTGCACGAGCCAACTGATATATGTGAGCTAGTCACTCTTTTAATGTCAGTAAATCTATCTGACAGTTGATTAGCGAAACTTTGTAAAAGAATTATCTTTTGAACTTCTAATTCGCATTCTTTCGTCCGATGATCATAATGATTTAACAATAATTTATTCGATTTATATTTCTCTCAAGCTATTTTTTCTCCCCCTAATGTCGAAAAATTTGATTCATCGAAATCACATTCAACAAACCTAACTGTGAATAAATCTCCAGAGGTTCTAAATATTTTATCAGTGGAAATTTATATCCACCATATATTCTAATCGTCCTTTAAGGTCTCATCTTAGTGCGTTGTGGTGATGCAATTGGAATATATACTACGCATTCCAAAATTCTTATATGAAAAATATCAGGATCCTGACGATAATTCATTTGTATCGTGAAGATATCATTAAACTTGTTGGTTTGATGCGAATTAGTGCCGCTGCATGTAATATAGCATGTCCGTAACAAGATGAGGAAAGTTTCGACTTCATTAATAATAGTCTTACAAGTAATTGCAACATTTTAATCAATGATTCTGTAAGACCGTTTTGCATATGAACATGTGGCACCTGATGCTCAACATCAATTCTAATAGACATGCAATAATCATTAAATACTTGAAAGTAAATTCACCAACCTTATCATAACCTATTTTCTTTATTGGGAAACATGGATAATGTGCTCTTAATCGGATCTATTGAGCAAGAAATCTCACAAACACTATGTTTTGCATTGATAACAAAGATATATGGGAAGACTTAGTTGATACGTCAATTAATACCATAAATTATCTAAAAGTTTCATATGATGGATGTATTGGTCCGGAAATATCACCTTTTATCCGCTCAAAAAATACTAATGATTGTTTCTTAAAGAGAGTATTCAAAGAGCAGTTACTAAGTGATGTGGCAAAGGATGAGAACAATAATATTATCCATTGACCTGGGCGTTTGTTGATATTGAAAAAGGGGAACTTATGATTGGTTTCTTCATTTGTCATTGAGAGATATTTGTGATGCATGTGCAGTCAATCTTGCCTTAAGTGACAGGCAAAAGGGTCTCACTGATGCAATGCCAAAACTGTCTCCACATTCTGAGTATAGATTTGGCAACTGCAAGGGTAAATATAAAGGGTTAGAATTGAAGAAACTTTTCTGAAAGGCAACATCTACTTACAGTTTGATAGAGAACCATAAAACTATGCTTGACATTCGGAAGAGGTACCCCAAGATAGGTTATTTATGAGTGGCTACGTGAGATTCCCGCACATCGGTGGACAAGAAATCATTTTCCGTTAATAACTAAATCTGATATACTGGTGAACAACCTCAGCGATTGCTTCAACGATTACATCTTTCGTGCAAGGGACCTGCCAATCATCGAGATGATGGAATAAATCAGAAAGAACTGCATGTCCAGAATTCCAAAAAAGAGAGAATAGATGCTAGAGTTTGATAAAAAAGTATGCCTAACATTCTCAAGAAAGTTGAAGTTAAAAGAACAAAGAGTGGACAATGTTTTCCTACTTGGGGAGGTGGTGCGGAGTTTGAGGTTATTATAAATTGGGTTGAGTATCATGTGGTCAAGTTAGATTAAGGAAGTGTACATGTTGAAAGTGGCGAAGGGTTGGATACATATGTTGCCAATTATTGCCTGTTTAAACCTTCATCGCCTCGATTATGCGCCTTACATGTATATTGTATTCAGCAAAGAAATGTACATAAAAATCTATGGACATCACATTTCACCAGTTCATGTGATGCATGACTTTGAAGTGTCAATAATTGATATTGTGGCCCTACCACATGTGAAAACAAGAAGAGGAAGACCAAAGAGAAAAAGAAGACCAGATGCAAATGACCAAAATCCACACCCAACATCAACTGGATGAGGTTTGAAAGTGACTTGTGCAATATATTTTTAACAAGGACGTAACAGAAGGAGTATAAAAGCCAGCCTTCGAAATTCTACAAGGTAATTTCTTCAATTTTTTTAAGATTACTCATTTACATAATTCATGAACTTGCGGTACTTTTTGATGCTTCGGTATTTGATCTAGAAATTGCCCCAATTGCTCCAGAATCTTCTCCACGTGCTGCTCAAAATGGTGCATCACAATCTGCTCCAATGCCTCAATCGGCTGATCCAGTAGCTGCTTCTAAAGGTGGTTCCCAAATTGCTCAACATTATGGGGAAAAAAAAACTGCTCTAAAAAGTGTTTATGTTCCAATTCCAACTCAGGTATAATATCCAGAAGGTGCATAACAAACTGACATTGTCATATTTACTCACATTCAAATATGCACAAGATTCCAGCACCAATCAAAATGTTTATCCAAAGGCACCAAGAAAGCATAAAACATCAGCTTCGACTTAAGAACGTGTCAAAAAGGAAGGGAGAAGTTGCCCCTAGTAGTTCTAGAGCTTTCCAGAGATTGTGCAAACCGACAACCTCAAGTTTGTTAAGAGGTGTTCCAAGTGTCGTGCAAGTCTAGAACTAAAACTCCAGGACAACCAAAAGGCAAGGCAATTTTGGTGTCTGTTTTGGAATGTTCTGTTTCGAAGAGACTTTTTTGGTGTTGAATGTTCAATTTTGACATGCTCTGTTGGTGTTAGATGTTGAATCAATTGGTGTTTGGTCTATCTAAGACAACTTGTTAATGAATGGTGTTTGGAATGGTGTTTTGACATGTTTTGGTGTGAATGGTGTTTTGAAAGTTGGTCTATCTGAGACAATGTTGGCCTATCATGGTGTTTCTGGTGACATCTGTGAACACAAATTACTAGAGCACAAAATAACACTTGTTTTACATTATGATTCAAATACATAAGGATCAAATACATGTCCATTGAAAAGTACCATCATTAACACACCCGTAGTATCAAAACCAACTCATCACTTCGTATTTTCTGGATAAAAAAAAAAAACCAGTGAAGATATGCTGGTTGGTTTCATTATCATAAAGTGGCCCCTAAATTGGCTTGACGACAAAACAATCACACACACTTGCTACTTGAAAAGTATCAAAAATATCAGCATCACAAATACGACAAAGCTGAATTTTAACATTTTTGCATTGTTTTCTAGTGCCCCAACTCTTTTGTCAAGTCATCACATATACAAATTAGGTCGTCAATACGCTCTCTGTTGAGATTACAACTTCTTGATTGCACATCTTCAATGTCTGGCATATCATTTTCAATGTTCTATTGGACTCAACCACAAGAAAAATTCACAATTATCATTCATGCAATTGCAAAATAATTTACCCGCAACCACTCGACCACATTTGCAGAGGTGATTTTCTATCTGCAGTCCATTTTGACAGAATTCTTCGGAGTTGAGGACATGCTACCTGTTACAAAAATCAGAACATAAAAGATGAAAAATGCAGATCAATGCCTCACAACATACATGAATCATGAATATAAGAACATAGAATGACTTAGGAAAGTGACTTAAGCTCAGAACATACGAAACATGAAATGACTAAAGCTCGTAACCTATTGGAAATGACTTAAGCTCATAACATACGAAACATACAGAAATCATGAACAAAAAAAAATGTACTCATCCCATACAAGAAGCGACTTAAGCTCGCAACATACATGAAATGAAATCTCAGAACATACGAAATATATAATAATCATGAATATAAAAGAAGCAACTTAAAGTGTACAGATATCAGAAAATAAAAGATGTACTCATCCCAACTTAAAACATAACAAAAATCACAACATACAAAAAATCGCGTAAAGGACGAAATTACGAGAGGGATGCCTCAGCCTAACTCACAATATGCAGTTTAATTGTATTGACTTAATTTCAAGCTTAATGTCCAAACTCACGCATCAATTGTGTTCGCTCAATTGTCTGTCCTAATTTTTCTCACAGTGTTCGCTCAATTGATTTAATGTGTCTTGGGTTGATGTTGAGAAATGATGGTTATTTGATGTTATTTTTGGTCATTTGAAACCAAAAAACATGGTCATGTCCTATTCCAGACTTATTACGGGCGCGTGTAATGCATTCTAGACAGGATCTGCTGTCCGTGGAGTTAGGTTTTAGATTTTCATAACCATAAGGGAGTCTTGCGTAAAAATAATAAAATAAAATCGTAAGATAGTAAAGTGCATTTAAGTATAACCACAAAGGAAAATAACATATTTTACAAAAAAAAAAAAAAACAGTTACAAATATAATTAATTGAATTTATTTTATTTCTTTGAATTCATTTAGTAAATCTCAGTAATTATAGTAGCCAATTAAATTTAATTGTCTACACGAAGTCTGTGTATTGAAATAGAACATATAAAAAAAAAAAGTTAACAGAAACCTTTCACAAAGAAAAATTTCAACGTCGGCAATGATTCGCATATTCTTTAAGTTTGATATTTGGCTAAGAGACATTTTTTCTACCCAGAATGCCATTTCGGCTACAAATTTGGAAAATGAATTGAAGTATTTCAAATCTTTGTGATGGTCTGCACGTTACGTTCTCTATCAATTCATATTATTTTTTAGGAAAATTTCATACAAAAACTCATACAATACGTGTTTTAAAGGTAATTTGGGTTTTGTGCATTCTTTTGATTATTTTATTAGACTACAAATGCTTAGGTGCCTATTTAGAATTTGAGTCGATAAAGATAGATTACACTTCGTAACATACAAAATATCTAGATTGATTTTCAATATATGTATATATATATATATTTTGTATTGAATGATTAATTATATAGCACAACTATGACAGCTGGTGAGCGGGGTTCGTGTCCATTGGATCCATTACATTTTGTAACATTTAATTATGATGCAAATTTAAATTAAACATGGAAGATGGAAGATAAAAATAATAATAATAATAATAAAAATAATAATTGAAGGAAAATTACGTAAATCTTTCTATCATCCCTATTAAAACGCGTCAATTAAAATGAAAAATAAAAAATAAATAAAAAAACTTTATGTCGAGATAAGTAATATGCCATGTAAGTAAATACACGTCACTGTTTGGACACTGTACTTTTATTTTAATATAAGATTATGAAACTTTCAATCATCGATATATAACATATTTCCCAGAGAATTATCTTCAATATTTTCAATCAAGTAAAACAATAAAGTAGTCCAGAATGAACCAAAATAATAATAATAATAATAATAATAATAATAATAATAATAATAATAATAATAATAATGATAATAATAATAATAATAATACAACAATATTTTCTTGTATATCTTCTATTTGATCTTGCACACATTCATTCTTTTATGAATTATGAAATAATTAATCGCAATGCAATAAATAAATCTTGTTAGGGTGGGATCTCAATTTAATATTCTAAATTAAGGAGAGGTGGGGTGGGGATGGGGACATCAATGTCCAATCAATTAAACCCAATTTCGTGCAAGTTTACTCTGTAATTACTAAATAATAAAATAAAAATTATTATTGTAACTGAACCTCAATAACATCGAAACTGAAACTGAAACTGAAATGGCAGATTAGGATTCACAGAAACAATCTATTATCTCTTGGAAAGAAAAATAGATCAATAATTATATTAAGAAAAAGAAATGGCCACCATTAGAGTACCAGACATAGTTCCTTCTCCAGCTGAAGACTGTCAACTCCTCCACAAATCATTCGAAGGTAACAAACAAAGAGTTATTACAAATATATGTATTACATATTTTGTATAAAGTTGTAAAGATTATATGTAATGTGTTATGGGTTTTAGATATTTGTTGTGGTTTCATAGGGTTTGGAACAGATGAGAAGGCAATAATCAAGATTTTGGGACGAAGGAATGAGAGCCAAAGGAGAAAGATCAGAGAAGCATATCAACAGCTTTACAATAAACCCCTCGTCGATCGCCTCTTCTCCGAGCTGTCTGGTGATTTCAGGGTAAGAAAATCTAATTTTTTTTATTTTTTTTTGATATATTCTTCTTGAATTATAATCTTTTTCGGAGGAATAATAGACAAAAAATAAAATCTGTATAAGAAAGGGGAGAATATGAATTTGTGTGTTTGTCTATGCAAAATTCGAGGATTTATCATTCCATCAACAATCAGTAGATATCAAATCGAACGGTGATAAACACGCAGATCGAATTCGCTCTGAATACTATACCGACGCATTTTAAGTTGGGGAAACCTCAGCAAAATAGTTGGAAGTCATTGAGTTGATGATCATGGTTTTATTTTATTTAATGTGAATATGTGATGATAGAAAGGAGTGATGTTATGGACATACGATCCTGCCGAAAGAGATGCAAGGCTAGCAAACGAATCACTGTTGAAGTCGAAGAGGAACAAGAGTTTAACCCAATTACAAGTGATAGTTGAGATCGCCTGCTCGACATCGCCTCACCATCTGATTGCTGTGAGGAAAGCTTATTGTTTTTTGTTCGATTGCTCACTCGAAGAAGACATAGTCTCGCACGTATCCCTCCCCGTTCAAAAGGTATGCTCATTTATTACCCTTTCTTTCATATATAGAACAGCGTCGTAACATATAATAAGTAAACACTTTATACAGATCTTGGTCAGTTTAGTTCGCTCGTATAGATATGATAAAGAAGCGGTCGATCCGAGCCTAGCGAGCATCGAAGCAGCCATACTATACGGAGCCATCGAGGAGAAGAGATTCGAAGATGAGGATTTCATAAACATACTCTCAACAAGAAACACATTTCAGCTTAGAGAAACTTTCAAGTGTTACCACGAGGCTTACGGAAAATCCATCGATCGGGTATAAATCAACGTTTAATTTAGTTTTTTTTTTTAATTTAATTTTCTAATTCCTTCCCATCTTAGGACATCATGGACTGTGGGAAGGGCCTTGTTGAGTCTGTTCTGAAGGTGGTGGTTTGGTGCATCGACAGCCCAGAGAAACACTATGCTGAGGTAGTTAATTGAAGGCACAATATAGAAGAATCATTGATGTATATATAAAGGAATTTTATGGTGCTCACCTTATGTGAGCACCTTGCGCAGGCACCTATTGATGTGACACTGATTCGTGTCATATTAACGTGTCACGTCAACATCAGAGGTGATGTGACAGTAATTGACACATTTTAGGTGTCATTAAGCAACACATCTGATGTTGATGTATCATCTAGACATGAGACAGACCACGATGCCACATCACCGTCAGAGGTGTCTATCAGTGTCACCTAGATGCCACATTAGCATTAGATGTGTTGCTTAATGCCACCTAGAATGTGTCAATTACTGCCACGTCACCTCTGATATTGATGTGGCACGCTGATATGGCACGAATCAGTGTCACATCAACAGGTGCCTACGCAAGGTGCTCACATAAGGTGAGCACCATAAAATTCCATATATAGAGTAATTTTATGGTGCTCACCTTATGTGACACCTGGTGTCTAATACTGATATGTGTCACGTCAACATGTCACATCAGCATCAGAGTGTCGATCAATTGCATCTAGATGATGTCAAATAATACCACATCACATCTGATATTGATGTGTCATGTTGATATGACACTAATCAGTACCACGTCAACAGGTGCTCACGCAAGGTGCTCGCATAAGGCGAGCACCATAACATTCCTCTTATTTATATATATATATATATATATATATATATATATATATATATTAAGCTGAGATAGTGTTTATTTATTTATTTTAAAGGTAATAAGATCAGCAATAGTAGGGATTGGGACAGACGAAGACACACTCACAAGAGCTATAGTGAGTCGAGCTGAGGTGGATATGGTGAATGTGAGGGCAGAGTATTTCAATTCGAACAAATCGAGTTTGGACAATGCTGTAATTGGGGACACGTCTGGCGATTACAAAGATTTCCTCTTGACTTTGCTCGGAGCGAATGTTTGACTACACATTACCCTAATTGCTCATTGTTTATGTTTTGTGGTGCAACTCTTTGATGTTTGATTTAGGAAGAATCTATTTGTGTGTATGTATGATCTGAATGTAAAAATGTTATGATGCACACTTAAATGTGACAGACGTTATGGTGCTAACCACGTACATTTATAAAATTTATCGAGTGAGAGGAATCGGCGGGAGATCGGGCGATTTCTTGTCGTGTGTCGTTTTTGCTTTGTCTCGTTCGTCGTGTATTTTTTTTTTTCAACTAGAGCATCTCTACGGTCATAGTGAACGCGCCGTAGATCTTTTAATAGTGAACGCTGTAGTGTGACCGTATATGATGGACAAAACGTAGTCTTAAGAAACTTTACGGTCGTAGACAATAACCCACCACATACTGTAGAGTGTTTAATTTAATTTACGGTCGTTGACCAAAATGCACGTGACTATGGACAATGAACATAGTTTAAAGTGATGAATCTCACGGTCGTAGATGACGATTTGCCAGTTATTGTAGAGTGTGTAGTTACATCCACGGTCAGGGACACATGCATGTAACCAGAGGCCACGAACAAAAATTAAATCGATGAATCTCTACAGTCATAGATTCTGTGTTTGTAACCGCAGAGGACAACAGATTGGAAAAATTCTGCTCGAAAATGGCTAAAAACGTCACCGTTTTTTTTCCAATTATAACAGATGCTAAAATTAAACGTGAGTGCACAGAAACTACAACATAAAATAAACGTGGTTACTTGAGTTGTCTCTCAAAAAGCGTTTCTTTAAAGTCATGAGCCGGACGCAACATGGTAGTCTTTGATGGTTTGAAATCGAGGTTCATTACGTCCCTTTGCTTGTTTCCCCTTACCGCCATAGTAATTCTTTAACCGTTGTCCATTCACTTTGAATGTACCCTGTTCATCATTAAAAATTTCGACAGTACCATACGAAAAAAAACATGACAATATGTAAATAGGAGGACTTGGTCCCTCACTTTGAATTCTCTTCTCTACTTGATCTGTTTGTCATGATATGCTTTTGAGAGCTCCTTAAACATTTTTGCATAGTCATATACCGATAATCGGCACACGTCGAGCATGTTGACTTGGAGCTTCCATTTTTCATTGGTTGCTCTAAATAAAAGTTCAATGAATATATCGGCCATTAAACCTTATGTTCTAGTTCAACGGGAATGTGACATGCCTTCCGTAGACTAGTCGATATGGTGTGATGCTAAAGTACGATGGACCGTTCGAGGTTGAAGCTCGAGTTGGGCATGTGGTGTATCGACTTAGGTTGCCGGATCACATGAAGTTACATCCCACCATTCACGTAAGTTTTGTTAAGAAGTTTCATCCAGGCGATCCTTCTACGGAACAGATGAGGCTTATACTCCTGGCACCCAGGCGAAGGTGTTCGACAAGAAGATCAGACGGATACTTGACAATCGGCGATGAGGAGATATGAATGAATTTCTTGTTTAGTGGGAAGGCAGAGATGCATCCGATACTTCATGGGAGAAGTTCACGGACATTGCTCAGTTCGAGGATGAGGTAGCTGCTTATTGGCATTGAAAGCAAGGAGTTGGATACGGGACGATGTCCACAAGGACGTCGACTTTCTCCAAAGGGGAGAATGTCACAACCGTGAATTCCACGTAGGGGGTTCGATCATTGCCGAACCGAACCGGAGCAATGATGTACGGTCCAAGGTGTATGAGTTGAAGTAGTTCAACACTTGGAGAATTTCTTACCCAAACGCATGATCGAGATCCGGCAAGGTACAGAGGACTTGGCAGGAGCCGACCAGAAGACGGCATGGTGGCCGACCGGCATGCGCACACAGCAGGCGCATGCAGCTGGACGAAGCTGGCGCAGCATCATCGGGCCAGATGCAAGTGGTGGCACGCGGGACATGTCGGCAACATCGGGCGATTGGTGCGCGACACCTTAGGCAGTGCGCGCAGACATCAACGACAAGGCAAGGGGAATGCACGCGGCGCGGCAGGAAGGTCGGGCCAATGCGCGCAGCACTTAGCGCGGTGCACGACAGCATGCGAACGAACTTGGAGTTGAGGTTTAGTTCGGCGACGGGTGATGGTCTGGCGTGGGTTAGGCCGAGTGGCGGCGGATCGACACTTGAGACCGGTGGCGGACGGCGGCGGCGTCACAGTGGCTAAGGCCGAGCCAAGGAGGCGAGGCCAAAACTTGGCAAGCAACTCAAGATGCTCGCGTGCGGGGCAGTGCGCAGGGCTCGACAGCACGCACAATGGGTACGAGTCGGGACGGGATCAAGGCGAGATTCCAGAAGAATCTAGACTTGCCAAAAGTTCATATTCGAATGGAAGGTGGTTGAGATAATTTTGTGTTCTTACAAAAAATAGACTAAATCCTAGGAGATTTTTTCAAATAAGTAAGTTTAGATTTTCAACGGATCCTCTTACCTACCTGGACGAAAATCGAGTCCTATAAAAGGAGCCTAAAGTCGAGCACTTCAAGCTTCCACACTTGGCGAAAATCCAAGAATCCACAGAGAGAGAGAGAGCACATCAAGCCTCAAAGTCGAGTTCTTTGAGTAGAAGAATTCGAGGGATCTCTTTGGTAGGTTTCACGAGCGAGTCAGGCGAGTAATTAAGATCCCAAAAAGAGACTTAGGAGATAACTGTGTTTAGCTTAGGCTAGGTAGCTTTCGAGTTTGAGAAAGTGAAAACGATGGTTGTTCGGTGCATCAGGGGATTGAGTCTTCTCCTTTGTACTTTTTATTCGTTGAGGAATAAATTCGGCTAGTCGGGGAGACACCCCTACGGTCCCCTTATTTTTTAACGTTTGTCTTTTTTTTTTTTTACGCTTCTGCATATCAAAGCATGACGCGTTTGGAGGCTTATCACGGCTACGGTATGAGCCGAGCTAGCAGGGAGTAATTAAACGTGTGCCGGTTGTTAAACGCACGGGAGTAGATTATTTCGAAAAAAATTTCTAAGTCCCCGATTTGCAACAAAAACTTGCATACATAACTCGTAATACAATCAAGTGAAGGTGCAAAACGCAATAATGAACGAATGTGCATAAATAGCATTATGCAAATAATCAAGACGCAAATAGGAAGAATTGAGAGGTCAGCAGCGTACCGCTTTTCATGCTCGTTCCAAGTTCGAAGTACCATTTGTACAAATAAGAATCCTATATTCACTTATCTTTCAGGAATATATTTATGCATTTGCTCATGATCGTGATTTTGGTAGATCAATTTTATCCTACTACAATCAAAATGCAAAAAAACGATAATAAAAAATATTTTCAGTCCTAATATTTCCGTACAATACAAACTCAAATCAAGTTTGAATACTTTTATAGTATTTTTCAGTCCAAATACATACTTGTCATAAATGTTTCGTTTGAGTTTGTGGTTTATACACGTTTTTTTTAATATTTCAAGAGTAATAAAATATTTAAAAATGTGGGTTTCAAAATATTATTGTATAACTATATTTTAATTTCAATAATATTGTTATTCATTTAAAATATGTTATATTCCGTAACATTCAATTTATATTTGCATTTGCATTGTAGCTCTTTATATAATTGTCAAAATTAACGATTATTCATACAAAAAAAAATATATAAAAACAAATATTAATAATCATTATATATTTGATAGAAATAAAATTGAAATACAGTGCATATGTAGTCAAGATTATTTATTCATTACAAAGATACACTACCTATTTAATTAGAGCTATCGTTGTCCTTTGGGTGGTTGTGAACCAGTAATAACCCTGTGCGAGATGGTAACCTAAATTTCTTCGATTCCTCCCCATTCTTCTTTTCACGAGTGTTTTCCGCAGGCTATAAAGAATAAACAATAAAAAATTTTATAATTCACGAAATTAATGCACACTTGTGACACGTGGCAGTGCTAAATAAACAATTAAAAAAATAATTGATTTATCACACGCACAAACACACAAACACACATTATACCTTTGTTGCCGGATGGTTTGCCTGTATATCCAGAAATTGTAACACTTCATTTTTTGAACGATGTCTTTTGCCCGTAGGCGAGATGTAATACTGCAATATAGATGAAATAATTTATACATAATGTTAAATACAAACTAATATAAAAAAATTAGGGAAAACAAACACATACGCGATCATAATGGCCTTTTGATTTGCCAGATTCTCTTTTAATAACTTCTACTGTCCAGCCTCCGGGCAACCAATCAGGTCTCTTTAGTATCTCTGGTGAGATGGGCTGTTGAACTGGCATATTAATTTCATTTTGAGTTTGATGGGCGGAAAGAGGCTCGAATTCCATTGGTAATTGGTGTTTTGAAGCAGATAGATCTGGTTTATAGTTAATTGCAAGGTTTGTGTGTGCCGGTCTTTATGTGTCTGGTGTGTTGTGGTGTAGTGTGATGGTATATATAATGTGGTAAGAGAAATACAGTAGGTGGAAAAACTGCTTGGATATTTACTGTGTGTTTGTGGGTCATTTATGACGATATGATTTGTAATATTAAAAAGAAAAAAAAATTAAATTTATTAAAAGCACCTCGTAAATATCTAAAGATATTTCTTATCACATATATATATATATTTAGTGGAAGACATATAATATATATATATATAAAAGGAATAAAATCAATTGGAGTAATACTGCAACTGAAAACAATTATTAATAAATGTGTATCGTGATGATGTGACACTGTAATAATGTGTATGTGCTTGTGTGGCGTGACATGGATGATTGGACGGTGACTGCACCATGAGATAACATATGTTGTGTTACAACCTTGAAGTGCCATGTCAGCAAGTTCGATCATTGTCAAGAGATTAATGATTTGCGCTAAAAGGTGTTAGGGATATGCCATCACAATTATATGGGATGATTAGAAATAGTATATTGCATATACTTTTGTACGGTTCGAACATTGTATTTACTTTATGAAGAAAATATTTTATTCATTATGTGACAATATTATTTGTTTATTAACTCATTTAAAGTTTACTTACCATCCGATAATGCGATCTATAAATAAAATCAGTACGTGTAGAGTTAAGTCTTTGATTCTCATCGGATGAGAAAGCATGGTGCCAGAGACATTAATTCTCTCACATAGAAAATATTCGTTAGTAATTGGACTCTAGTAGGGTGATCGAAGTCCGAGTACGACTTCCAACTGTGTTGAATTTCGTTATTGGGCCTACGCACACGGGCCCATTAAGGAGGAGGGTTGACCGCATAAGTCGTGGGCTTCCATCCTAAAACCAATTGGTGATAGGTGGAGTGACCCACCAACTTATATACTAGTCAATTCCTCCCGAATTAATCGATGTGGGATACATGTGACTTATCAATCTCAACACTCCCCCCTCACATGTAATCCCACTTTTTTTTTTCTTTTTTGTTTTTTTTTTAATCGGATGGGAACGCCACTCTTTTTTTCGAACCCGCCGTATATATTTTTTCAATTAGAGTTTGGGTGAGGAACGCCACTCTTTTCGAACCTCACGACCCTATTAGGATCTTTTCGCTCTGATACCATGTTAAATTTGGCATCGGGCCTACGCACATGGGCCCGCATAGGAGGAGAGTTGGCCGCATAAGGTGTGAGCTTCCATCCTAAAACCAATTGGTGATAGGTGGAGTGACCCATCAACCTATATACTAGTCAATTCATCCCGAATTAATCGATGTGGGATGCATGTGACTTATCAATCTCAACACTCCCCCGTCACATGTAATCCCACTTTTTTTTTTTAAATCGGACGGGAACACCATTTTTTTTTTCGAACCTGCCGTATATATTTTTTTCAATTAGAGTCGGGTGAGGAACGCCGCCCTTTTCGAACCTCACGACCCACTAGGATCTTCCCGCTATGATACCATGTTAAATTTCGTTATTGGGCCTACGCACACGGGCCCATTAAGGAGGAGGGTTGACCTTATAAGTCGTGGGCTTCCATCCTAATAGGTGGAGTGACCCACCAATTTATATACTAGTCAATTCCTCCCGAATTAATCGATGTGGGATACATGTGACTTATCAATCTCAACAAATTGCTTACTTGGGATAGTGAGAGATCGTGACAGGAATGTATTGGATCGGAGATCAATGTATTTGAACATCAGGTTGTAGTCGATCGATCACATGACTTATTAATCCAAGAGTGTCAATGATCGAACGACTAATTATAGTACACGGCGTAAGCTTAGAGTGAAGGAGTTAACTAGTCGCTAGATTAGCTAAGGTCGCATTGATAAAAAAACAAACATAAGTCGGGACGACATGGGGTCTTGACGACGAAGGCTGATTATCGGGGAAACCCCGCCCGAGATTGCAACGGAAGGGGTGGGCGAGGCTTCCCAGAGGCAAACCGGGACCATTCGCGAGTTTGGGTAACAAAAACGAAACAAGAGCGGACGTGAAAGGAGGGGTCAAACCCCTTAAGTATATTACCTTTGCACCACATTGATCCCGCCAGCACACAATCCCGTCTTGGTCTCGCACAGTTCTGAGCAAGATCGCCACCAAAGGATGGCCAGAACGCTCAGAACTTCACCTACTTTCTTCAAGCACCTCTGTCGAATCTTGGCTGTGGAGAGAGCTTCAATATGACTTTAAGTGATTGTTACATTCCTTCCTTATTAGTAAGAATAAAAAATTATCTCATTTATACAAAAATGCATGTAATGTGATATGCATAATGCTAAATGAATCATTTCATAAACTCCACTTAAGCTTTTATGTGTGGATGACTCATCAAAATCAATTAAAATGGTTTAATTATGTAATTAGATTATCTAATATTCTTTGATTAGTTAGAAGATAATGATTTAATTAAGTATAACTTGATTAAATCATGGTTTATCTCATTAAACTCATGCTTAGTGATTTAATTAAGAATCTTAAGTCTTAACCAATTTTTAATTTCGGACATTAATTTTGTGCACGGCCTAAATGAGTTCCAAACCTAGTAGGCACATATAAACTTTTCACGCTGCAATAGAATTTTGTGATCCTTTTAAAATCCGACTCTCTTGGTTCTTTTCAACCGGCGCCAGGAGAAATCCATGAGTTTGGTATTCACCTAGCAATCTCATGGTAACGAACAATTCACCAAACTAATTAATTATCTTCATTACGTATAATTATCTCATGGATCAGTCTTGTTTTGCAACTGCGGAAATCTTAAAAGTTTTATTAGCTTTTTCTCCACCTATCTATCTGTATTTTTCGTTCAATTTTAAGATCAAGTGGTAAAAGGGCCTCATATAATATATTAATCAATAAGTTATAATGAAGAAAATTTTAATTTTTCGTTTTGGGCTTGGAATATAATTTCTTTAATGGGTAACAAAAATATTTGGATACCCAACTAGATATCGGATATTAACTTTAGCTAACCGGCACCTGACCGATTTATTAAATTAGCGTAGAGTTCAAATTTTTTAGGATAATATATATGAATTTTGTTTTCCTTGTTTTTTTATTTATTTTCTATTCCGAGATATCTCCACTCGATCTGGTTATAAGCTAGCCCCTAAATACCGGCGTGGGCTTTCGTCACACAGACCTGACGGAGGTTTAATTGTGCGCCACACACTCCAGTGGTGGGACTAATCCCCGAGTTTAGATGAATACGTCTCAAACCCACCTGACAACAATAGTCATGGGAAATAAATCACATGGGGACTACTCAAGGAATTTTGGGAGGAGAGATTCGGTCCCACAACATAATCCACAAATCCTTAAGGTTTCTTCCTTGACCACTAGACAATGACTCATTGACTTAGGGGTGTTCAAATTTCGGATAAAACCGAAAACACCGGCCGAACCGAAATTTTCGGTTTTTTCGGTTCGGTTAATTCGATTTTTCGGCCGGTTTGGGTTTTGTATTTAGAAAATTTCGGTTTTTCGGTTCGGTTTTCGGATTTCAGAAAAAATAACCGAAATAACCGAAAAACCGAAATATATTTAATTATATATAATTTATATTAGACAAGTTTAAAATATTGTATTTTATGAAAGTGATTAATAGTTATAGTGATAATAAAGTCCAACAAAATAATTATATTTTTCATAAAAAATAATTAAAATTACAATGTTTATTTTATAACGCACTATGTTATATATATAGGTGTTATAAAAGGTAATTCGTGTATATATATATACACGAATTACGCACACATATGAGTAATACAATTATCATATCATTACTATTTAATTCATATATATATGTAATGCAATTATAACATATATATATATATATATATATGTTATAAGAGTTAATTTCTATATATATATGTATATATAATACATGCACACATATAAATTAAAATCTTTAACGGTTAACCGAAAAACCGAACCGAAAAAATCGAACCGAAGTGTAAAAAATCGAATCGAACCAAATTAAAATGGTTCGGATATCGGATTAGGCATCTGTAAAACCGAAAACCAAAAAACCGAACCGAATTTTGAAAAAACCGGACCGAACCGTCCAATGAACACCCCTTTGGCTTGTTTTCTCTTTGTTTAAGGGTGTGTTTGGAATGAAGAAAGTAGTAGGGGAAAGAAAATGGGAGAGAAAATGATTTTCATAAGTTTTTCTTTTATTTTCCTCACCATTTGGTGAAGAAATTAGTTTTCTTTAGTTTTAAGTGTAAACTTAACTAGATTTGCTTTTCTTTTCTTTTCGTTCTCTATTTCTTCATTCAACCAAACATAAAAGTTAATTTTCCTTTTCCATTTCATTTTCCATTCCCTATTAATTTCCACAAACCAAACACACCCTAAATAAATGTTTTTTTTTTTTTTTCCTTCTTTGGTTTCATCGAGGTGAATGACCTCCCGTGGGTTGAGGATTCTTGCTTCACTGTATATGAGTAGACACAATGGTAGAGTAGCTACCTTACACTGCTACTACTTCCATGCCATCACCAAGAAAGAAAGAAAGAGAAGAAAGACCACGACCTAACCCTTCGGACCAATTGGAGCTCGAAAAGTGGCCTAAAGCCCATGTCAAGTCATTCTCTATGTCACATCTATGCAAACGTACGTGTGGACCCCACCGTCTCAGTGATTATTCTCATCCTAGTACTTACTTTGCTATAGTGCCGCACTGTTTCACACAGGGAAAGAAAGAAAGAAAGAAATGTGTGCTTGCAGCTTAACTTTTTATTACCAACTTGCTTCAATATAAACTGTTTGCCATTTGAGAAATTACTAGTATATATAATAGTGGAATGCCATAAACTCTCAGAAACTGCCTCTATCATTGACAAACTAAATGGTTCTAGAAAACCGTTCTTCAACATTCATTCGAAATGATCAAATGCTGGCGAGTACTTAACAGTAAGCACAATTTTTACCATCATCTAGCTCACACACATTCTCTTGTTATTTTTCCACCTTCAAACAAGGACTCCACATACATAACCACATGTAATAAATAATAATACAACGACAACAACTCTCTCTCTCTCTCTCATTTCCTTAATCAAAGGAACATTGTTGGTCAGGTTTTATTTCTGTTGTGAATACCAAAAAAACCAAGAGTCGCTATTTCTACACACCATCAATTATTTCATTTTTATACCTCGACACCTTCACATCATTGTACAATCCTAATCAAGAATCTTATAGCAGCTCTCAAGTCACTGTTCACACCCCCCTTTTCCAACAACTGTTTACTAGCTAGTAAGAAAATCATATACTACATCAGTAGTAATTTAGTAATGGATGAACTATACAGTTTTCAATCATTCCATGATATCAGCTGCTGTAACTACGTTGGAGATGAAAGTCTAAGTAGCATCAATCGTGGGCTAAACGATAATCATCCTCATCATCAACAGCAAGAGGAGCATAATCTGATCTTAGCAGCTCAAATCTCTGATCTACAAAGTCGCGACCATCAAGTTTCAACCGCAGGATTCGATATGTCAGATATGATCAAATCCCAGATTGCTAATCACCCTCTTTATCCAAACTTGTTATCTGCCTATGTTGAGTGCCGAAAGGTACGTGCTTGTAAAAACCCTTTTTTTTTTAAAAAAAATTTTGGTAGAAAGAGATGTTTAGGGTCTGTGTTTCATCGTACTTCTCATGAGATTTTTAAGGTTGGAGCACCACAAGAATTAGCTTCACTTCTTGAAGAGATCAGCCGAGAAAACGGCCATCAAACATGTACTTACACTGAGATGGGATCAGACCCTGAACTTGATGAGTTCATGGTAATAATCTGACAGCATCAAATATGTCTGTATGCATATGTTCATTTGTTCAGCGGACTGATTTAACTGTGTTCAAAACAATGTTTTTTTTTTTTTTTGTTGTTGATAAGAGGTCATATTGCGAGGTGTTGCTGAGATACAAAGAGGAGCTGTTAAAGCCATTCGATGAAGCCAAGAGTTTCATGAAAAACATCGAACATCAACTGAGCAATCTGTGCAAGGAAACCCTATCTTGTTCAAACGCATGTTCGGCTGCTTCAGATTTACAGGGTAAGTACGTACTTACATTAAAGCTTTCCTCTTCTGTTTTCTTTACACCTTAGCTTTGCTTTATACATTCCCCATCGGGCAAAGCTGTTTGCTTTTTCTGTAGCTCTACACTTCCATTTATTTATTTTTTATTAGTTTTTTAACTTTCTTTTAGCTATTTGGAAAGTACAGCAACTTGCTTTCTTTATCGTAGGTAGGCAACTGTTTTGATAATTAATCTAACTTTCAATGTACATGTGAATTGATATATGAGAAAAGATAATATATCCTATCTTCCCATATATTATGAATTGAAAATATTACAAATTATTATATTTCGCCTACACGTTCGTGTTAATTGGATTTTATATCATCATTCTGAGATAGATATTTCACATCTATGAAATATTGAAAGCATAATAAAGATTAAATTATGAACTCCTCAACCCAAATAAAGAAAATAAATAAATGAGCCCAACTGCATTAGGTTATTACCACATTAGCCAAACCCCACTTAATTGGTATTAAATGATTCTAGTTAATTTCGTTATCTCATATGATGTTACAACTGATTTGATGGAGAAATTTTACATATGATGTTACAACCTGATATGAGAAATTTGATGGTCATCACCTTATGTGACCACCTCTATATGTATATATCTATATATAATTTTGAATTATTATGATCAGATGATGTTGATGATCATGGCCAATACCTTGGCAATGAGCAAATCACCATGAATTGCGATGAACCATCTGCAAACCAAGAAAGTTATGGCAGTCAATACCAAGTCGATGGTGAAGTAAAACAAATGTTAATGCGTAAATACAGCGGATATCTGAGCAGCTTAAGGAAAGAATTCTTGAAACGAGGGAAGAAGGGAAAGCTTCCGAAGGATGCAAGAAGTGCTCTTTTCGATTGGTGGAACGCTCATTATCGTTGGCCATATCCCACGGTTTGTGTATATCTTTCTGCCTATAGAGATGAAACTTCGAATATATATTACCATAATCGAAGCAACATATATACATATATATATATATAATTACATTTTTTACGCAGGAAGAGGAAAAGAATAGGCTATCGAAAATTACGGGACTGGACCAGAAGCAGATAAACAACTGGTTCATAAACCAGAGAAAAAGACATTGGAAACCATCTGAGGATATGAGATTTGCGATCATGGAAGGCGTTAGTGGTGGTAATAACGTCGGTGCATCGTCGTCCTCCTACTTGGATGAATGATGTGCGAAGATGTTATCTATGGCGGCGAAGAATAATATGAATAAATATTTGGTTCTTTGATCTATGTGTGCTTATTTGTTTATGAAGGATCATAGTGGATGAAGCTCGGATTTATTGTATGTTTACATATACCACCAAGTTATAAGTTAAGTTATTGAACTTTGATGTTGTCCTAATAAGTGTTGTTATAACTAATGTAAAGTATTAAAATAACTCAATTATGTGTCAAAAAAGAATAATATTATTTTGTAATTATGAACATGTAATGCACGAACGGAACTTTAATATAAAACATATCATATCTTAAAATATTAAGGTAAATAGAGTCGTCACTGTTAAAAGATCATTTTAGCCAAATCATTAAAACTTATTCCCTACTAATCACAAAAATTAATACTTTAAATATAACCTTTGTCCGGGAGTGACATTATATTTGCTTATATTCATTCTGTTTAAGTTTGTAGCTGATGATTCTTTATATTTCACTTTCTATTTTCTCCTCTTCTACGGCATAGTCATTTTCTGAATCTGAGCCTAAATCAGAACCCATATTATAGTCATCGTCATCATCGTTGTTCACAACACTTCTAGCTAGCAGTTCTTTAAGCATGTTCGAACCCTCAAAGTTCTGATTCCAACTGCTAAACCTTTCCTTTCATTTGTATTAAGCTTGAAGAACCGCTAAACCGTGCTTTAGTCTTGGAATATATCTCTTAACAGCTCTCAAAGTATTCTTAGAATTCGATTTATCCAATAGCCTTGAAAAACAATACATCAGGTTTGAGGAATCTCTTAGCAAGTAAAGACAATTAAGAAAATGTTCATTATAAAATTTTAAAAAAGGGACCTTTATCTCGAAAGGGTTGACCTGGGAGACATTATCCCCATAGGTGGCTGAGAATAGTTCTTCCATCTATACATAATAATCAAATTGTCTTCCTGAATATCAAGCACAATCCCGCATAATATAAGATTGTGGATAAGAAAACAGCATAGAACTTAATATTGAAGATCATTCGAACAACCACTGAGCGCCTCTCGCAGAATAAACTGCTGCTAGACACAACCGCTGCTTTCGCCTCGTGCAATTGACGGTTGTTGTCTGGCGACGGATTTGCCCATTTCAAACACAGCATCGGCTCCTAATATGCACTCTGTATGCGTGAGAAGTTTTGTTTATCTTCTCGTTTTTTCATTTCTTCTTTATCCACTTTCACTGTATATGGAGACGGAGACAGCTGATAGTCCAAGGCGAACAAATCGTTTTCTCTAAGCTTAGATTCCATCATCGATTGAGGCGAGGCCCCCCTACAGTTATATCCATCAAGAATGTAGGAGAGCTTTCCTTTGGTATGTAAAGCATTGCTTAAAGCCCAGGCCAAGGTGCTCTTTTCCGCAAAATTTCATCAGATCAGCTAGCGATGGTGATGAAGAAGCTATTTAACATATTCACTGTACTGTGTCATAAGCAGTCCAAGATTGAATAAAACCACATGCTGGGACATGAGAATACGGGAGACAACCCTGAACCATTTAGCCCTTTTTGATTCAGCAACTGTTCTCTCTCGATATTTTCGACAGAACAGTTGTGACATAGGATGTTTGATAAGTTCCCAACCGTTGAGATCTAAAGACCACTTTTTCCTACTTGAATTAAAAATTAAAATAATATTAACAATTTGTTCTCGCTGTAGAGCAATAGAAAACAGTCTGAAACGAAAAGAAAAAAAAATGCTAAGCAAACCAGAGAGAACACCACAGATGACTTGCTCATGTGGCGTCATTTTAGGAGCTTCAATCGCCAAATATCGCGATTTAAAGATTTAAATGATTTCTCTTTCACAATGTTTTTTTGCACGAAGAAATCGCAGATGACAAATATTCGAGTCCTATTTCTGTCTGATTTTCGAAGGTATTGAGGAATTGGAAGAGATGACTTATGTTTACACAGAAGGGAGAAACCTGATGAGTGTTCGAAGCCTTTTTGCAATTACATGTGTTAGTGGATAGTTATTATTATTATTTTTATATTTATTTTTTATTAATTAAATGGACACGTGTCGCAATATTGTGTAACCTACATTTAAATGTATATATAAGATTATGCATGAAAATGATATGGTTCTATAAAAACATGATGTGTTGGAAATTTTAACTATTTCGAAATTCCTCTGAAATTTACTCCCAAATACGAAGATTTCACGTGGAAAACTTCAAATTAAAGATAAAAACCACTGGACATCCGATTTAAAAAATTATGATCATACAATTTACTACTATCATCGCCTACACCCAAACCAATGCACATCTACCTATTAGGTAATATTTTTAGAGTTAATTGTGTGTGATTCTCATGGATTCCTGTGTTTTAAAATTTTTGGGATCCCGTAGTCCCGGATCGCTCGTATAACAAAGAAACACATAATTCAACCAAATAATATACATACCATGAAAATGTAAAAGAGTTTCAACATCTTTACCCTCGTAGCGAGCCATCGATATAAAAGTTTCGCCACAATCCTTGCATATGTCTGTGTGCAAACTGTAAATCAGCTAGTAGTAAGACAATCATTTCTCATGATAACTTGCCATAAATCCAGTTCCTCGCAATCTTTATTGCTCTCTTTACGCGTCAACGAGTTGAGTAAGTATTACTAAATCAATATATGCTTGACTTGCAATTTCCACGAGTCAAATTTGATTTTTCCATGAAACTTCTCCACTTCAAATCTCGACATATTTGAAAATTATTTTCAGATATATTCGCAGATAAGTGAAAATCAACCTCACAGAAACACAGGCAGAAGCAAAATTGTCCAAAACTCCAAAGCGCACAAGTTCCACATGACATTAACTCCACCGTACCTAACAAACCTCTCCGAAATATTTTCTAGTGGCGATCTAACTACGGTGAAACCACTAAACATACTCATAATACTTAGACTTTCTGGGTCTGATACCAATTGTTTAGAATTTTAGTCACTTTGAAATCCCGCCCAAAATCTACCCGGTAAATATTGAACAAGAAAAAAATAAGAACACAAGGATTTAATGTGAAAAATTCCAAATTAGGAGAAAAACCACATGAGTAACCAATGTTGTAGAAATGCCATTTATGAAAAATTACAATTACACAATTTTTCTACTCTCGGCTTCAGCCCAAAACGGCACAACACATACAATAATATCTACCTACTAACCTATTTTTCTTGAGTTAAAAGTAGTTGATACAAAATCAAACTTAAGATCTGACCTCCTTTCCCACTCAATGTTGGATAAAGGAACAAATGCACAAAAACTCAATTAATGTGCGAAAATATCACCTAATCACTCACTGTATGAATATTAAATTTCTTTGTGTCACCATAAGCTATGAATCTGTTTATTGTGAAAAATTCAAACTCCCTTGGTAAATCAACTATTTGAATGTAAAACAACACATAGCTAAAACTATACTGCCTACCACATAGTATGCTTAAGAGGAATCGAACGAACCCAACTACCAAACAAAGCTTCACTTCAATATGTTGTCTTTTTTATACATCAGAGATTAGTCAGCCTGTAATAACAGTTGCTTCCAGAGAGAAGAATCTGATAAGCACTTCCACATGGGCACTTGAAGTGAAGCACCAAACTGTCGCCGTTGACTTTCTCAACCCACACATCTTCTTGACGTTCTTCCATCGTTGTCGTCATCGTCGTCGTCGTCACCCCTTGAGTATCACCACAGTCCTTATCATCCTGTTGTGTTAATTAGTTCTAGTCATTATAGATACTAATACTAAGTAGAATGTAGTGAATTTCATACTGTAAAAAGTCAGGATATTTCGAAAAGGATGACGGCGCATGCATATTGAAAAGTAAACGGAATATTCCATATTGAATTACTAATAGAAAAGATTATTCATAAAACCCAATTTGAATCTAACATATATAGATAGTTAAATCATGCATGAAACTTGGAAAAAGAAGAGTATGAAATTACAAGGATGACCTTGGGATTGTTGTTGGCATTAGGGTTTTCCAGCTTACGATTATCATCATCAGCAGCTGTAACTTTTTCTTCTTCATCGTCGTCATCTTCGCCAACCACTTCATTCCACCATTGTTTCATTTCCTTCATACGCTCTTTTATCCTCTTGAGCCTCTTCTAAAATTAAAAGAATGAAAATCAAGAAACAGAAAAATCTAAATGAAAAAATGGAAACGACAAAGAACCTGCGTATCTGGGCTCTCCTCACAGCACTGCGCAGCTTTCTTGGGGACGCGTGGAGGGATCCCATTGGACAGAGGGCTAGGATCAGAAGCAGTACGGTACAGTGGATTATTCTGAACGTTAAGGGGCGGCGATTCTTGAATCGGTGGTTCGGAGACTGTTCGGCGAAGAAGCGGCGGCGGTGATGAGCCGGTGTGGTTGGGAAAAGAGAAAGGGAGAGTTACCTTTCTGAAACCGTCGCTTTGAGGAGCGGCTCTCTTTGAAGATGGCAGTTCTTGGAAAGACGACGACGGTGATCGTCTCTTGTTTTTGGTTGGGCAGTTAGGGCTTTGGGGATCGTTGAGGTGGAGAATGGTGTCGAATTGTTCCATTGCTTTGAGGATTCTATTATCTTGCTGATGAACAGTCTCCGCCATTGGAGGACTTCCTTGGAATGGTTTTCTATCTTATTGTGTGTGCGTGCGCGCAGTTCAACTTAAAGAAAATATGTGGTTTGACTTGAGGCAGATGATATAATATATATATATATATATATATATATGTGTGTGTGTGTGGCCGTGTGTGTGAAATTTGGCCGTTTTCACAACGAGGCGGGTAAATTAAAGGGATTAAAATTCAATAATATAATTTATATCACATTATTAACACTAGTATTTTTTGCCCTGTGGGCTTAATATATAAATATATAATTTTTTTATATTTTATTTGTAATTTATATTGTTTAATAGATGAAATATTATTTTTAATATATATTTACAAAAATAATTTGTAAGGATATAATTATAATAAAAATAAGTTTATGATTAAAATGGTAATTATTCAATTAAAATAAATTATAAATAAAAGAGTAAAAAACAAATAAGTTTACAAACCAAAATTGGCAGATTTTATCCTCATCTCCCACTTAATAAATATTATTAATTTACGAAGATGTACTTATATCAATCGGTACATTGTCGAACGCCGACTCGACCAACTCCATCGAGGAAGACTGACTTCTACCGCTGAATTTAATATTCCAGTGGCATATCACCGGTCGTTATGAATAGCAAACAACTCTCCGACACCAGGCCAACATTCATATGCAAGAATCTAAAAAAATACAATGTGTAAATAATATTATACTTATCCGAATAAATGTAAGATAATTAAAAATAATACTTACTTGAAGCGGCTGAACGAAGCCCCTAATATCATAATTCGCCGCCTCTCGACCATCTCTATATTTGGACCTATACTTTTCGTTGAGGTCCTTTTTTAGCCCGTAAACCGCCTCCTCGTAAGCCACCCTTACCCAAAGAAAGCTATTAAATTCTTCAAAATTTTCCACCAACATCACTCAATCCTTGTTCACCAAAATATTACTCTTCTTCCTAAGGGGTCGGAGCACACTTCACAAAAAAAAAGAGCGACGCAACCTTCAGCTTCTCGATGTTTACCTCAGCCTTAGAGGCATTTCTGATCTCGACCATCTTCTCAACCAGATCATGCAGGTAAATTGCTTCCTTACCCATAAACATTAATTCGATTCGACATTGAGCAAATTACGAAAATCACTAGTTCATAGTAAAAAAAATTGGTTCAAAATCATGCCAGCAAAGTGTCGACGTCAGAACTCATTTGATTTCGGTATCGAATGAGCGTTGATGGCTGAGCAATGTAGGCCGGTGATAAGGCAATACTCGATCAATGAAAAGCGCAAAGGCTTGTTCCGCACCACCATCCAAAACTCGTCTGATCCCGGCCAATAGTCAACATGTCGACTCATCATATACCACACTATCTAACTAGAGTTGCAGAATTCTTGCACATCAAGAATGAGGTTGTTAAACTCCGACTTCTGCACCATTTCTGACATCTCAACTTCGTTCAAAAATTATCGAATGCACTTTGAAGCGACGTTGTAGTGGGACTCCAAGCAAACAACGCACGATAACTGATTCTCTGGCGGAAGCTTCGTAGGAAAATATATCTGCAATGCAAAAAGAAAAAAAAATATTACACTGGAATCAATTTCGAATTCACTTCGAATTCTACTCGAATTCGACAGTAATTCGAATTCTATTCGAGTTTATTTTGAATTCGACTTGAATTCGATTAGGCTCGAACTCGAAATTAATTCGAGAAATCAAACGAATTCGAGTTTATTTTCGATTTGTCTGAAATCGAATTCGATACTAGTTGGATTATAATTCGATTTCAGACAAATCGAAAATCTCATATCTAAATCGCAACTCAAGCTCGACGATTCGAAAATGATGATACAAAAAACTTCAATTGCAACCTAAATTACAAATGCCCATCACCCAAAACAACAAATCACTACATCGAAATCGATTTCAATGAAGGAAAAGTGTAAAATCAAAAATCTTACCGTCGCCTTTTCGTCGTCGACGACCTCGTCTAGGTTCGTATGGCTGGGCGTTTCGACAGCCTTCCTTTCTGGTCTTCCTCTTCCCATCGTTCGATTTTCGACGAGTTTTTTTCTTCTCCCGATTTTTTCGTACTCGATTTTTTTTCGAATCGTCGAATTCGTTTCTTAACTCGATAATCCTAATGTTGAAATTAATTAATCTTAATTAAATATTAAGTAATATCAACGACTTTTTTACTGAGGGATATTTTGGTAAATTTCATACTCAATCCCTTTTCTTTAATTCTTCGATAATACGGTTCACTTTTATCAAAATCTTACTACCTTCAAGTCGTTTTGGAAGTTTAGTTCTATTAAGTCAAATTCCTAATGACTTGTGAACGATTCATATTGAACTAAGGCCAAGACTCAATCCGTCGAATCGAAGAGCTACAATAACTTTTTCCAAGATCTGAAAGCAGAGGAGAGCACATCGATTCTTGGATCCTGAAATAATAAACCCCGCGATGGATCTGAATCCAGTAAAGTTTTTTTCATCCCTTCAGTTCTCTAGCAGCAGCTAATTTTTTGATTGATTGAAGAACTAATTATTGTTGGGAAATCACGTAGTTGCGAGACATTTCGATTGTTTTCCGCATGCGATTCGTTAATTGGTGATTGCATCGGCTTTTATTTTTACGGATTTGCTGCGCATTAGGGTTCTATCAATTAGATATTAGTTTTAGCTAGTTTGATCCAAATCTGCCGCTTTTGTTTGTACTTGTGTTTCTGATTAGTTGAGATATCTATGTGACTGCTTTGGCCTTAAATTTTTTCAATGAGTAAGTACTCATGTTTCTTGATTACATTACTTCATTTGATCTCAAAGAATATAATGAGACTTAGTGACGTAACGGAGTTGTATATGCAACAGCTGTTGAGTTACCTATCTCGACAGCTGAATTACTGTATGATGTCGAGAAGAGCGGAAATATATTGTGGGTAATTGATTATTTGTCTGTGCACAGATTCCATCAGAGAATTATGCGCATCCACAGATATGTTTCTTCCATGTGCTTTTCAAGGTGAAACACATTTACTTTCTGGCACTTAGGAAGGAATTCCTTGTCAATTATATGATTCTTAATTCAGTAGCATCACTGTACTGCTTTCGTTTTTCGCAGGGTGCTGCGTTGGCATTTTACATTCTTTCAGCTATCTTTGTTGATAACTTTGTCATCATATTCGTCGTCACTGTTTTCTTAGCCGCCCTTGATTTTTGGGTGGTCAAGAATGTAAGCGGACGCATCTTGGTCGGCCTTAGGTGGTGGAACGAAATAAATGATAATGGAGAAAGTGTCTGGAGATACGAAAGCCTTGACCAAGAGGTGAGTACATCTGTGTACTCTTAATCACCTTTTTCCTTCGCGTCATGAATTCTGAACCTTTCTGTAAATTTGCAAAATCTTATCTGCTTCCCCATTTGCAGTCCATGGCTCGGATAAACAAAAAGGATTCGGGGCTTTTCTGGTGGACATTGTATCTTACAGTAAGCAACAATTGTGAATTGAACTATCACCGTTCACTTTGGCCAATGTGAGAGAATACAGTACGCTGCCCTGAAATTTTAACTTAGCATCAAAGCTAGGACCGAAGATATCATGCTCAAGAATCCAAACAAATTCATGTTTTAGGCTTAAAATGATTAATTTCGCCTACTTATGAGGGTGTGAATTGGAAATAAATAAAAAATAATACACCTCTCTTAACCTTTGGCTATGACTGTTACGTGACATCTAATTATTATATTTTTTCTTCCCATTTGCATTGAGCTACTTACCTTAAAATGTTGCATGCTTGCAGGCTGTTGTGTGGATCGTCTTTGCCATATTTTCTCTCATAAGGTTCCAAGCTGATTATCTTCTTGTTGTTGGTGTTTGTTTGACACTGAGTATCGCCAACATTGTTGGCTTCACTAGATGTAGTAAAGGTATGTCCAAGTTTCAGACTTTTCTGCTATGTTTATCCGGGACCTTTTTTAGCATGTACTATCATGCGTTATGTCGATATTACCACAAGAACATGCACTTGTAAGTACTACTTGAATCGTCTCCCTTGTTCGATGCAAAGGAATTAGTTTCCTAGATCTAAGTGGGTGTAGTGTAGTCTAACCGATGCTCATTTTCCTGATATTTTGACAAAGAAGGTTGTTAAATTTGATTGCATAACATGTTAATTCTAGGTGTGAGAGTTCCATCATGGAAGAAAACAAATTAGCAGGCTTAATCGGAGGTTACAAGCATTGATCTTCTCACTAACCATGCTTGGCAATTATTAATATTCAAGTTTTTTCTCTAAGCTTTATTTTTTCGAAATGGAATTTCCATCTACTCGTTTTTGTATGGTTTTCTTTTTTCTTTTTTCTTTTGAAATGGTATCATGATCACGTACGTATATACAGTTTAATAACGCAGTTGATGAGGGCACGGATATGCATACATTGTTTTGAACAATATCCGCGACTACTTACCATTGTTTAGTACATACATTGCTTCCAATTATAGAAAAGTTTGAACTTTCTTTCAGATGCTAAGAAGCAGCTTCAGGCATTTGCGACACAGACCATTGCATCTCGGGTTTCGTCTACTATTCAGTCGGCATTTACGTGAAGGCATTACAAGTCGGGTCGTTTTTGTTTTCTCTGTTGAATTAAACTAGCATCCTTCGATACATACGGAATGTTCTGTCTCTACTTTCTACATGTGTGCTCAATCTTTGTATGCAAACAAACCTACGTAAAAACATTAGATTTTCCTTTGTGAATCTCTCTCTTTTGGATTGATACCATTTTTGAAATTACCACTTTGAAAGTTTGCCCAGATATACTTCCCATTAAGGGGTTTTTGTTTTGTGGGGTGGCCTTTCAAAATACCTTGGTGATCCTCTTCTCGGCCAAACATCATTGTGTTTGTTTAGTTTAGGAGATAAGCCATTATCGAAAAGACAGATCACATATATGATGAAAGTGGAGCGATATTCCAAGTTTTTTGTCATCCCAAAAAACCTAGATGATCCTTCGTTACCTTACTGGGTGATGTTTTCAATTATTTTTTTGACAAAATTAACCCTTATATTTTAACATCCATACCTTATATATAATTATATCTATTTTTAATTACATAACTAACCTATTAAAATCTTAAAAAATAAAGTTAATACTTAATTAAATAAAAGACTAATATTAAAGAATCAATACAATTTTAAAAAACAAATTTAATACTTAATTAAATAAAATACTTACATTGTTTATGAAAAAAATACTTATATTAAAGAATTATATATATGAAAAAACTTATAATTACTGCATAAAAAAAATTAAAACTTGATATTGAAATATTAATCATTATCATGTAAAATACCACTTCAAAATGAACATATTTGTAGGTTCCAAATCCAGCGATTATACACATAAAAGAATAAAAAAACCGATGTTACCGATTAGATTTGTGAGTTGTTGTGTAGTGGTAAGATCAATCTTCTTCAATCAATAAATTCGTCTGTATTTCTCTTGAAAGAATCGTGTACAATATAGATAGTCTCACTCTACACGTTCTTGTGGATCCCTTAAAATAAAGAAAGTCCTAACCTATTTATACCAAACATAGTTGGTATAAATTACATATTGACCCCTTAACACGTCTTTGTTCGACCCTTAACAAAGATACTTACATAATTGAACACTAGAAAATATTTCTAACAATATCCCCCTTAGTATTCATCTTTGATGTAACTCCGTTATCTTTGTTTTCTGAAAAACGATTTCCAAAAGCCTAATATTACTTCATACTGCCTAATGACGTTTCTCAGATGAATCATTTCCTGAATCTTTTCAGTAATGCGTTCCATGAGGACCCGTTTGGCAATGTCTTCGGCATTTTGCTCTTTTTGTTGGCTTATTGCATGGATGGTGGCTTCCAGATTCTTCAGGATTATCTTGAGCGTCCATCGCTGAACTTGTTGACTTCACTCAGAAAAAGCAGTCTCTTTTCTCCTTTATAGTTTAAGTATACGACTGCTGCTTCTGGTTCTTCAAAGATGTGGTTTTCAGCATATTTAAAATAAATCTATTTAAAATGTTTTCGATAACACAAACTTTTTGATTCAAAATCAACTCACTTCACGTTTAAGATCTACATCCAGCAGGAAAATTGACATTGATGTCTACAGTATGGAAAGTGATTATAGACTACCAGTACTCAGAAGAGGAGAATACTCAGTGTGGAGAAGCAGATTTCTAAACTTCCTCGAAAGTAAGGAACAATCTGAAGAGCTGATATCCTCAATTATTAATGGACCAGCACAGTTCTGGATAGTAGTACCAGCTGATCCATGAAACGTCCCGCCAATATTGGAGTCTAGGAAATTAAAACATAATTCTGAATATGACGAACAAGAAAAATCTAGGGCAAGGGCAGATCGTGTTGTAAAGACTTATCTACTACATGTAATCCCAAATGACAGCTATATGCAGATTGACAGCATGTCAACTGCTACGAAAATGTGGGATGAAATCCATAAAATGATGCAAGGGACTGAGATAGGAGTCAAGGCAAAGAATGCCAACACTCTAACAACATATGATTCATAATATTTTTCGGTATAACAATTTTTCGGTATTCAACAATTTTCGGTATTATATAAATTTCAGTATTTAAAACTTTTCGGCATTTAATCTTTCGGTACTTAAACATTTTCGGTATTTCATCATACGTTTTCGGTACTTAAACATTTTCGGTATTTCATCATATGTTTTCGGTATTTAAACATTTTTCGGTATTTTATTATATGTTTTCGGTACTTAAACATTTTCGATGAAATACTTGTAGTTTTCGATGTTCTTTTGTATGATACACGAAAACAAATCTGTTACCGTAACCAAACCTTAGAATGAATATGCATCGTAAAAATCATATAAGCCATATGAATGCATGAATTTATGAGATATGGTTTTGGTTCCTGACAGTCGTCTTCTTTCCGGCTTTGAGCATTGTAACTTCACATTTTATTCGAATAAAGCATGCATCCCAAGTAAATACAAGTGATCATGGGTTAAGTTTTAACAAGTATATGAATAAAGCCGATTATTTATACTGCGAATCGCAATTACTTCTTGGATTATTGTCTACTTTATGGAACAGTGTAATCTGCACATACAATAAATAACCAAGCTATATTCAGTTTCTGATGATGAGCTTAAAGTGCAATGAATGAAATGAAAACAGATTGAAGTAAATCAGTCTTACTTACTTCCACATCTTGTACCACTTGGAAGAGGATTTCCACAATGTCTTGCAGTATCCACCACTTTGGCTGAGTTGTATATCCTCTCTTTTATTCTTACATATCTCTTACAAAACAGTACTATATTAGTTTTTCGAGCATAATAACAGCACTTGTCGTTTGGCTTACGAAATCTTGGTGAGAAACCCTCTATATATATCGAGCAGTGTCTAATGAATCTGAATATTCCGCGGTCGTTACTAATCCCAATAATATTCCCCGAAAGCACCATACCTATCATCATCATCGTAAGCATCATTGTTGATGGAATTGCATGCCTCAAAGCCATCTTCTTTCTTTCAGTTCTTCTGTTTGTTGTGTGCCATTTATTGAATACTTTCGAAAAGTTTGCAACTGATGTTGAATGGAGTGTGCCATTTATGTAAGACTTCCTCATTCTGATCGATTTATTAGTTAAAAGGTATGTGTTAAAGTAGAATATGAATGTCTTAAATGGCATTCAATGATCCCTTGCTAGATTGGACATTGTTTTGCTTCTTGATAAATTGATGTTAGAAAGATTTTTTTTTGAATTAGATGTAAGCGCAACCCCAATATTTAATTTGTTTTTATTCAGGGCTTTTAAGTTTGAAATTTCCGATTTCGTTGAGGTAGCCCGTTTGAGAATCGTAAAGATTTTGATTTGGATTTAGTCCAAATTCGAATTAATTTGAAATGCTAGTTACTTCTCGAATTTTGAAATTAGAATTTTTGGATCCTCAACAATTCAATAACACTAGTACGTTACACTCAATGTGTGTGCTATTAAATATATATATATAATATTACTTTATATTTTAACCGTTATTTTGTATTCATGTTATTTAATAAACGAAATCATAAATTTAATTTTAATTAAATATTTATTATATGTAAGTAAAAGTAATTATTATAAATTAATATTATAATAAACTTAAAAAGTAAAGGACAAAATAATAATTTTACTTATCATACCAATTAATTGAAAAATTACTATATTTTCCCTTAATAAAATAGATAGATTAATATCATAATAAATTTAAAAGTAAAGTGCAAAATAGTAACTACACATGCCATACCAATTAATTGGAAGATAGTTACTCTAAGCCTCTCATCCTTAATACAATAGATATTGGTCCAACCGGCCTCATCTCTGCCCCAAGGTTGAAATTTGAATTTATTTTTTTTAATCGGAATTTCAAACTTAGTTTTCTTTTTTTTCTTTTTAAATTTAAGCTTGAAAAAGTATTCTCTTTTATGGGAAAGTATTCTCTTTTATGGGAATCCGAGGGTATGATTTCAAATATACATAATTTGTTGAGCAGAATTCAGCCTGGTGGAAAAAGTGAGACCCATGCATGGGTGGTTAAATCTAGTGGAATTTGTTAAATAAGAAAAAATATCATAATTTTACGTGAAAAAAAAATCATATATTAACTAAGGGGAAATTGAGGTTTATTTACGACGTAATTGTAATATTGTTGCCCATTATCTTGCCAAAACCCTTGGAGTTGATGGCGAGGGACGTTCCCCACCATCCCAAGAAATGGCCGATTTCTTATCTTCAGACATCTGTTTATATGAAATATAATCAATCATCTTTGATTTTTTTTAAAAAAATAATGAATGACCCAATTTGAAAGAATCATTCAATCTCACACATTATGCTTCTTAGGCTCAATACAAGATCAAAATATGCTAACACAAACAAATCATACACACATAGCTTCTCAATACAAGAAACTTTCGTAATTCATTTATGTAATAGCATGTATTATATACAGAATATTAATTTATATTCTATATGGGTCTATATAAATTATCAAAAATGTATTATCTTATAATTTAGAGAATTATTAATTTAGAACCCTATCCCCGAAATAATATCGTAGAGAGTTTATTGAATAATGGAATACAAATTTGGTGAGTTTATTTTCATAAGGTCATTTGTGGTATTTGCTAATTAATACACGTGGCTGCTTCTGATAGGTTCGTCCATGTCACTTGGACACCTATTCTATCATCTACCATACCGTCTTAATTTTATAGGATTAGTTAGTGGAATATAAAGCAATGCGTTCAGATTACGAAATATATTTGAATGAATTAAAATTAATAAATAAAATATTCTGATATTTGACAAATTTCATTAGTGAGCTTAGCTATAAATGAGTCCCAAAAAACCCCATTCGATTTATTCATTTCGTTTTCTTCAGGAGACAATCCCAACGAGAAAATGGCAAGCTCGCAAAAGATCTGCCTGATCATCGCCACTCTGGCGCTTTCGTTGTTTGCTTCGGCGTTCGCCGACGATGTCGTAGTGTTGACGGAAGAGAACTTCGAGAAAGAGGTTGGTCAAGATCGTGGAGCTCTCGTTGAATTCTACGCCCCTTGGTATGTTCAAGTTTTCCCATCTACGGTTTCTGTTCGTTGTGGATTGATCGTAAAGTGTGCTTCTCTCTCATGTGCTTAGGTGTTAGTATTTGCGGCTGTTGATTCGTTGGATTGCGATTAGATCTGTGTTTTGTTTTTCTAGGTTGAGGTGATCTGGATCTGGTTTGGATGGATTAATCAGTTTTTTCTTGTTGCTTTAATTGAAAAATTTGATCCGCTTTTGCCTCCTACCTGCTAGCTTTAGATGTTTTCCGTGGAATACTTTATTGCCAAAGTGAAGTTCGTTTGGTTTAGATTTATGTGGTATTGTTTAATCCTCAGGTGTGGCCATTGTAAAAAGTTGGCTCCTGAGTATGAGAAGCTTGGGGCGAGTTTTAAGAAGGCAAAGTCGGTATTGATTGGCAAGGTTAGCATGATTTGGATTCAATATGTGATTCTTTTTTTTTTTCTTTTTTGGAATGGATCAATATCTTCAGTCTTCTTTCAAACCGTTTATTGGTATGTTTTCCATAAATTTTGAGCGAGAGTACTTGCTTTGCATCGCAATTGTGTTTTAAAAAATGCCTTATTTTTTAACCCTCGTCCCTCGGGAGAGTTATTTGCATTCATTTAGATACTGATAGATAACTTACATGAATTTGTTCGTTAGGTTTTTAAAACGATTTTTGCACTTATCGAGACATACGTCGGATATGAAATTTATTGTCAATCGGTTTACTAAATATTGTGGTTCAATTGTTGATTTGATTTACTTTAGGTTCAATAATAGCACGTAGAAGTTTTTTTTTTTTTTTATAATAAACCTTTTTCTGTCTCAGGTTGACTGTGACGAACATAAGAGTCTTTGCAGCAAATACGGGGTCTCTGGTTATCCCACTCTTCAATGGTTTCCTAAAGGTTCTTTGGAGCCAAAAAAGTAAGTTTTTCATTTTCACCTAGCCTAGCAACAGCCTTGTACTTGTTCAGCCTGCTCCCTTCATTTTAATTTGTGTTGTCTTCTTTTGAGTTTACATTTACCGTCTTCTGTTAGCTGCTTCATCAGGTAATATTGCATAATTTGTGGTTATGAGTGGTATTTTAACTTATCAGGTATGAAGGTGCACGATCTGCGGAAGCCCTTGCTGAATTTGTTAACTTGGAGGGAGGTAGGTTTTATATGTTGTTACTTAATATACGCTATTGGAAATTGCATTTGAATATTCGAAAAGGATAGTGATCTTCTTACTGTGGAAATATATTCTGTGCACTGAATTGGGTAAAAGTTTTGCGAATTTTGGTTTATTCTCTAGAAACTGTTCGTATCTTTTTTGCTGCTTCCTTACAATCATACCTGTTTAATTTCGCTTGTTTCAATCATGATTTCATGTTTGAATCTCAGGGACAAATGTCAAGATAGCTACGGCCCCTTCAAATGTTGTAATTCTGACACCAGATAACTTCGATGAAGTCGTACTTGACGAGAAAAAAGACATTCTTGTTGAGTTTTATGCGCCTTGGTAAGTTCACAGACAATGTTTTACGAATAACCATAATGCGTATTTTTATGATGTTTAAGTAAATCCTCATGTTTTCAAAGTCAAGTGAATTTTCTATATTGGAGGAACTGATATGATAATTTGTTCCATCTTACTTTTTCAGGTGTGGCCATTGCAAGAACCTTGCTCCTGTAAGTGCATTGCTTGTTTATAGTGATTGATAATTCTATTTCCAATTATCTGATGTAATATTTTCTATATTTATGTAGGTGTATGAAAAAGTTGCAACAGCATTCAAATTGGAGGAGGACGTTGTCATTGCAAACATTGATGCTGACAATCACAAAGACTTGGCTGAGAAGTGAGTGAAGATTACTACTTCCCACAATTCTAAGATTATAGTATTTAATTTCGCTTCTACTTTTCTTCCATCAACAACTTGCTTGACACAGCATTTATCAATCAAATTACAACTGTAATTGAAATATATTTTTCATTGATACTAATAAATAGGTATGGAGTAAGTGGCTTTCCTACACTGAAGTTCTTCCCCAAGAACAACAAAGCTGGTGAGGATTATGACGGTGGTAGAGATGTAGATGATTTTGTTACTTTCATCAACGACAAGTGTGGAACTAGCCGAGATGCCAAGGGACATTTAACCCCTAAGGTGCGTATTAGAGATTAATGATAATATTTCCCATTTGTTTAAACCTTTATACAGTCTAAGTTTTTCCTCTCCTTACAAGGCTGGTGTTGTGGAGAGCCTCAATAGCCTTGCGAAGGAATTTTTAAGCTCATCGAAAGAGGAGAAACAAGTCGTGTACAAGAAGTTGGAAGAAGAAGCTGCAAAGCTCAAGGGTTCTGCTGCAAGGTTCTATCTACTCTTATTATACCAAACAACTACATGCATTAATGAATCAAACATCAGATAATTTATTTACATAGCCTGCCGTTAAAAGATGGGTTGTTATTTATAGGCTATCATCTTTTAATTTTTGTTAGATATGGGAAGACCTATGTGAAAGCTGCTAAGAGCTGCATGGACAAAGGGTCGGAATATGCTAAGAATGAAATCTTGAGATTGGAACGCATTCTCGCTAAGGTATGAAGGATGGCATTAAATTATTAACTAATAGGGATGCTCATTACTTGATCAATAAGTGAAGATGGAGAGATTTTGCCGTAACCTTTGTCTTTCCCCTTTTCTGCTTTGGTACAGTCGATAAGTGCAGCGAAGCTCGACGAGTTCACTCTGAAGAAGAATATATTATCGACATTTGTTTCGGATCAGTGAGGTATCGTTACTTATATATTAGATGTTCGAAGAACCCTTCGCTTTTGTTCCCAGTTTACTTGACACGATAGTTTTATCTGCTCTTTGGAAACTTTATTACCATTGATGAGGGACGATAATGTAATAGTATTTAATTAAAACTGAGCTTCTCTGAGATGTAGACCCCTTTTTATGTCTTAATGGCACATTTTTCATCAGCTGTATGAATTTCTTAATGGCAACTTCTATTTGGATAGTTTTGATTTGATCAAGGTTTGAATTCATTCTTGGCTTCTGAGGTCTCAAGATCTTTGACGGAGGATCACAGTATTAAATCTCCCTAAACTACCTAATATCTTGTATTAAATCTCCCTAATCTTATATACTAATCTCATATACTAATACAAATGTATGCCTCCTTCTAATAGGACACGTGTCCATTAAGTATTTTATAATAATAAAGGGCCCGATTGACCTTCTCCTCGAAGAGGTCGTAGTTGTTCAGAAGGAGGATGAAGGGCGTGTCCTTGAAGCACGACTGCCTGATAATGGACTCGAAGAAGTCCCTGCCCTGCAGCATCTTGTTCCGGAAGGAGGCTCTCCTCCCCGAAGGAGGCCCACACCTGGTCTTAGTCGCTCAGGGCAACGCAAAAGACGACGACCCTTACGTCCTCGAACATCTCGACCCACTTCCACCCTTCGTTCATGCCCTTGGCGTTTACTCGGATGAGTTGGTACCTTTGAGAGGGAGAAAGTGGAAGAATACCTTGAGAGGGACATTCTTTTCTTATTACACTACACATAGAAATGGGTTTGAAATATTTACTTGTTCACTGGAGGGACAGTAGCTTCTAGGTTTTCAGTGTAGGTTCCGGACATGGGGCTTCGATCGTCCAAGGAGAACTCCATGAAGGCCAGCCCATTCCCTTGAGTCACGCCTTCGGCATAGAGAATATCATGGTCCGACGGCTCGTACTCGTTGCTCGATATCTCAACAGCCTAAAGATCGAAGTAAAACAGTATAAGGCGGCGTTCGAAGAAATAATTCTTACAAAAAAAAAGTTACCATGTTCAAGAAGTACTCGGCCACATCGGCTAAAAAGGGAAGCTCGTGCCTCCGGCGGAAAAGTTTTTTGTATGGCGGAATCCCTCCAAACTTCTTCGACCACAGGGGAAGTATGCGTCCAAATCGCCCGGGGCGATGATATCGAGAAGCCAGTCAGAGAAGTTCTTCAGCCTCGGACTAAGGTAGTATATAGTTTGGTTGCGTTCGTTGGAGTCTGCGCCTTCTTCAACTTCACGATGAGAAACAAAGATTAACACATAAAAAGGATGGCCTTTTTGAGGTGTAACGATACAATCAAGTACGAAAATATAGTTGAAGATTCAAAAAAGGAAGGAAGCCTTGGGATTAATACCTGTTTCTGAGAGATCATCGTCAGACTTGCTCAAGGGACAATGATAAAACACCCTAATATTGCCTTTTGCCTCTTGGAATTCGTTGAAGTGTGATTTATGCCTCTTCACATGCTCTTCATAATACTTCACTTTCATCCAAAAGGCATCCCAACGTATCATGGAACTCTATTTATGATGCTATAATAATGGAACGATTGAGAGAATGATATGTATGTATACTGCTTCATTCAATGGAACACTCAAAAGGATGTGAGAAGTCTTTTCCACCCGGGCATTGACATGGCACATGCGTGGCGCTGAGGTGGATGTGTGCAATTTTATTTCTGTCCACATGTCGCATGGGGGAGGACCTTTTTTTGCTGACTCGTCACATGGAGAAAGCTATCAAACTTTTATATATATATATATATATATATGATACAATGAAACACTCAAAAGAATGTGAGAAGTCTCATATTAAACACACTCAAAAAGATGTGAGAAGTCTTTTCCACCCGGGCATTGACATGGCACATACGTGGCCCTGAGGTGGATGTGTGCCATTTATTTCTGTCCACGTGTCGCATGGGGGAGGACCTTTTTTTGCTGACGTGTCGTCACATGGAGAAAGCTATCAAACTTTTATATATATAAGATTATTGTTTCAGAAAGTTAGTCAAGATCAGTAGTCGTTAATATTATAACGCGGCTCAAAGCCCATGTGCCATATTAATTAATTCATTAATCGATAGAATAGAGAGAAGCCAGCCAGCCAGCCCAGCCATCCACCATTGCATTGCTGGTTGACCCATTTGTACGGCCCAACAACTAATATCCAATTCAAAGTGCAATTATGAGTATGTTTGTTGTGTTGGGGCCTTATTACTGGATTGTGTGTCCACATGGGGGTTTTTTTTTTTTAATAAAACAAACATATAATTGTTATAAAAATATTAATTGTGATTAATATTATATTAAGATTATTTTATTATAATTATACTTATATTAAGATTATAATGATAATATAGTTTATAATAATAAAGAGAGAGAGATTAAGTATTTCAATACTTGATGTGATTTACAATGAACTCTAATCACCTATTTATACTACTAATAATTCACTATAACAACTAATCACATTAATTATAATTATACACCTCACACTAAAATACAAACTCTTCAATTAAATACCTCATCTTATCATCTTATCACATTATCATCATTTAATATAATACTTCCAAATCATCAATAATTTAACTAATATTATTATTTAAAACATCCACATTTAATTATTTCATAATACTCCCCCTTGGATGTTTTCAAAGAATATGCCTCGTTAAAACTTTATTAGGAAAAATCCAATGGGATAAAAACCTAATGAAGGAAAAAGAGTACATGATTCTTTTAGATACGCTTTCGACTGTTGCCTCATTAAAAACCTTACTGGGAAAACCACATGGGAAAAACCTCAGTGAAGGGAAAAAGAGTGCAACGCGTATTTACTCCCCCTGATGATGACATCATTTAAGATCTCGAAGTTTTCGAACTCCAATTGAATATACCAATCTTTTGAAAATTATTGGGGGAAGTACTTTCGTGAATAAATCTGCAAGATTTTCACTTGATCGCACTTGTTGTACATCAATATCACCATTTTTCTCTAAATCATGTGTAAAGAAAAATTTTGGTGAAATATGTTTAGTTCTATCTTCCTTAATATATCATTCCTTTAATTGGGCAATGCATGCAGCATTATCTTCATATAAAATCGTAGGAAGTAACTTTTTCAATACTAGCCCACTAGTTTGTTGTATATGCTCAATTATCGATCGCAACCAAACACATTCTCGGCTAGCTTCATGAATTAGAAGAAGTAGCCGTTAAACTTTGTTTAACTGACCGCCATGAAATAGCGGTTCCGCCATGTGTAAATAAATAGCCCGTTTGCGATCGAGCATTATGTGGGTCAGATAGAAAACCAGCATTTGCATACCCAATCAGATCTGTTTTTGATTCATTAGAATAGAACAATCCCATATCAGTTGTTCCTTGAAGGTATCGAAAAATCCGCTTAATTCCATTCCAATGTCTACGAGTCGGTGACGAACTATATCTCGCCAATAGATTCACAGCGAACGCTATATCAGGTCGCGTATGACTCGTTAAATACATTAGGGCTCCAATAGCACTGAGATATGGTACTTCAGGACCAAGTAGTTCTTCATCGTTTTCGCAAGGTCTAAACGGATCTTTATTCACATCTAAAGATCGAACAATCATTGGAGTATCCAATGGATGAGCTTTATCCATATAAAATCTTTTCAATACCTTTTTCGTATAAGTCTCTTGATGTACGAATATCTCATTCTTTAAATATTCAATTTGCAGTCCAAGACAAAATTTCGTTTTACCGAGATCTTTCATTTCAAACTCTTTTTTCAAACAATTAACGGCTTTTGATAACTCTTCAGGAGTTCCAATTATGTTAATATCATCAACATAAACTGAAATGATGACAAATTCATTTCCAGATCTTTTCATAAATATGCACGGGCAAGTTTGATCATTTTTATACCCCTCTTTCGATAAATATTCACTTAGGCGATTATACCACATACGCCCAGATTGCTTTAATCCATAAAGCGATTTATTTAGCTTGATTGAGTACTCATCCCTGAATTTTCAGGTAACTGAAATCCCTCGGGAAGTTTCATATATATATATATATATATCACTATCAAGTGATCCATATAAATAAGCGGTGACAACATCCATTAGACGCATATCGAGTCCTTCACGTACTGCCAGACTAATTAAATAACGAAAAGTAGTTGCATCCACCACAGGAGAATACGTCTCCTCATAATCAATACCAGGTCGTTGTGAAAAGCCTTGTGCAACAAGCCGTGCTTTGTATCTCACAATTTCACCGTTTTCATTTCTCTTTATAATGAAAACCCATTTATATCCAACCGGCTTTACATTTTCTGGTATGCGGACTACAGGTCCGAAAACTTTTCGTTTCTCAAGTGATTTTAATTCTGCCTCGATTGCATCTTTCCATTTTGGCCAATCATTTCTTTGTCTGCATTCTTTTACAGACCCTGGTTCATGATCCTCATTCTCATTTATCTCATTCATTTCATGTAGCGCTACGTTAAATGAGAATTTATTGTCAACGTTGACTTTTTCTCGGTTCCATCTAATTCCATTTTGGGCATAATTTATGAGATCTCTTCATTATCATTATTCTCAAAAATTTCAGGTACCTGATTTCCATTATCATATCATTAATGCCCATTGACTCTTCTAGAGTCGATAAATCCTCGACTGGACCATTCTTATTATTTGCTCCTTTTCTTTTTCGAGGATTTTTATCTTTGGAACCCGAGGGCCTACCACGTTTTAGTTGTGGCTTAGGCTCGATCATTATATGTTCTCCAGGAACATAACTTTTGCAGGAGCATTAACAGCTGGTATATGTGACTTAGTCACTCTTTTAAGGTCAGTAAAGCTATCTGGCAGTTGATTAGCTAATCCTTGTAAATGAATTATCTTTTGAACTTCTAGTTCACATTCTTTCGTTCGAGGATCATAATGATTTAGCGATAATTCATTCCAACTAATACTCATTTCCAGCTGTTTCTTTTCTCCCCCTAATGTCGGAAAATTCGATTCATCGAAATGACAATCGGCAAATCTAGCCGTAAATAAATCTCCAGTTAGAGGTTCTAAATATTTTATTATCGATGGAGATTCAAATCCGACATATATTCCCAACCTCCTTTGAGGTCCCATCTTAGTGCGTTGTGGTGGAGCAATTGGAACATATACCGCACATCCAAAAATTCTCAGATGGGAAATATTTGGTTCCTGACCATAAACCATTTGTATCGGGGAGATATCGTTATAACTTGTTGGCCTGATGCGGATTAGTGCCGCTGCATGTAATATAGCATGTCCCCAACAAGATGAATGAAGTTTCGACTTCATTAATAATGGTCTTGCAATTAATTGTAGCCTTTTAATCAACGATTCTGCAAGACCATTTTGCGTATGTACATGTGGCACGGGGTGCTCAACATCAATTCCAATAGACATGCAATATTCATTAAATGCCTTGGAAGTAAATTCACCAGCATTATCAAGGCGTATTTTCTTTATTGGAAAGTCCGGAAAATGTGCTCTTAATCGAATCAACTGAGCAAGCAATCTCGCAAAAGCTACATTCCGTGTTGATAACAAACACACATGAGACCATCTAGTTGATGCATCAATCAATACCATGAAATATCTAAATGGTCCACACGATGGATGTATCGGTCCACAAAATCACCTTGTATACGCTCCAAAAACTTATGGATTCATTCTTTATTTTTACTGGTGATGGACGAATAATCAACTTCCCTTTAGAGCAAGCAGCACATGATAATTCATTAGATTGAAGAATCTTCTGGTTCTTCATTAAATGTCCACGTGAATTTTGAATTATTCTTCGCATCATAATTGAACCGGGATGGCCCAACCGGTCATGCCAAACAACAAATGTATTATCATCAGTAAACTTCTGGTTTACGATAGCATGTGATTCAATTATTTTAACATACGTGTAATACAATCCAGAGTCAAACGAAGGTAATATTTCAACAACTCTTTTATCATTCGAAACCACTTTTGTAATGTGCAAATATTCAATATTTCTCTTTTCTGCAGTCTCAATGTGATATCCATTATGTCGAATAGCTTTAAAGCTCAATAAATTTCTTTGAGACTTAGAGAATATAAGGCATTTCAATTATCACCTTGTCCCTCTGGGCAGTATAACATTAGCTCTTCCGGAGCCCTCAATTATATTTGTGCTACCCGATATAGTGATAACACTTGTTTCTTTCATTTCAAGATGGAGAAATATTTCTTATTTCTTAGAATCGTATTAGTCGTTGCACAATCTGCAAGACATAACTCCCATTGCACATGCTTGTATCCATTGTATTGATAAATATATAATAACTAGTATTATTAAATAAATAAGCGTCAAAATAAAATTATATATATAAAGATAAAATAATAAATAAATAATGCTTAAATAAAATTTATAACGATGTATCAGTTTTCTTATCTGGATCTTTAAAAAACCAAATATTCAAATGAGCATAGGATCTAGCACCAATTTTCTGAAGTATCGTAATCTTGAGCAAAGTTTAATTTCGTCGACACTTCACTTTTAATTGCTCTTTATAAAGATCAACGGGATCATTGGGTGCCAATAATAACCTTTATATTGCTCAATACATCTTTCTCAATCATTTACTAGTTTTCCACTTCAGGGGAAATATTAATAATACACGCGGTAAATATAATGTTCACGACCACTTTTATTGTTTGCGCATACATTCACTTCAGGGAATGCAACATAATCATTTAGTCGGACTTATGTTTTTCATTCATCCATCATAATATTTTCTGATCATTTTCTCACGATATTTATTCGTATTATATCCGATGGACTGAACGTGGTGAATGCTTTATAATATACCGAAGTAATTGCGTAAATCACTAGCAATTATAAAATCGAGAGTGATATATCAAAGTTTGTCAAATTCAATATATTGATATCATAAAAATAAACTCATCATTTAAACATTAAAAGAAAAATTATAATTAATCTTCTTTTATATTTTCTTTTGTAAAAGTTCTAATAAAAAACGATATCCACATCCAAATAACTGTCGCCATAATAATAAACATAAGTAATAGATCAAACATCGGACAAAGCGTCATCCTTCAAAATAAAATATATTTCAGTAATTATAATATTAAAGAAAAATTATAATTAATAATTATATTTTAAAAATATTGGTAAAAACAATATCCACATAGCCGTAAGGATCACCGTAAATAAAGTAAGCAAAAGAAGATCCATCTTTGTATAAAACGACATGATTCTATAACATGAAAAAGAACATAATAATCAGATAACATATAAATCAATGATAAAATATATGAATTGTTTCACAAAACTCGTTCTTTGTTATTTCATAATTATTGTCCAAGTTCCGATAAGGTTGCGGTAATAAATTTGTCCATCGTCCAAAACTATTCGGTCCAATAATTACTTCAAGATTGTTCAACCAAAAAATAAATAATATGCCGCTACTGAGGTGGGGATAACCGCAAGACCTCGTGGGCTTTTGGTGTTGTGTACGTGTATATAAATAAAAATAAATAAATCGTAAATAAAAATTCCACACGCCACCACGGGGTATCGAAATCTGGACCTCTCGTCACTTATAGTGAACGATATTCCGCGAAACCACTCGTGTATTGGTGTTTAGTTATAAAACTTTTAAAATATACTTTTATAATATATATTTTTAAATTAATCACAATTAATATATGCTTAGTATAAATTAAATATTAAATTACCGTACCTCGACTAAACTTGTACGAGATCTTCGACGGAGATTGATCTTGACGACGGAGAGCGGTCGTGCTGATAACGTGTTATAAAAATATTAATTGTGGTTAATATTATATTAAGATTATTTTATTATAATTATACTTATATTAAGATTATAATGATAATATAGCTTATAATAATAAAGAGAGAGAGATTAAGTATTTCAATACTTGGTGTGATTTACAATGAACTCTAATCACCTATTTATACTACTAATAATTTACTATTACAACTAATCACATTAATTACAATTAAACACCTCACACTAAAATACAAACTCTTCAATTAAACACCTCATCTTATCATCTTATCACATTTTCATCATTTAATATAATACTTCCAAATCATCAATAATTTAACTAATATTATTATTTAAAACATCCACATTTAATTATTTCATAATAATAATTATAATATTAATAATTATAAAGTGCATGCATTTGTATCAACGTTCCTAGAATTGAAATTTTCGTATTTCTATACCATCCAAATCTCTAGTAGAATTGAAGGCATAATTCTTATTACCATATACGAAGAGATTGTTCTGTTCTGTTGTTGGTTCTTCTTATTACAGAAGTTCTGAAAGTGTTACTACATATCTGAAACAAAGCAAATCCAATCGCCTCAGCTGAGACAGTACTCACCACTAGCATCAACAGCCTTCTTCTTCTTCTTCTTCTTCTTCTTCTTCTTCGCCCCCCACCCAAATCCCGACACAATCTTACACACGGGAGGCGGATTTCGGGCACAATTTTCATTATATCGTCGATGCTCGCTCGGGCCAACATCCTTCTTTTGTAGTAATGTAATAGGCAGGCAGCTTGACTGGCCTCAGTTGGCAAGTTCTTCAAGAACCAAGGATGGCTTTTGATCTCCTTGACAGAAGGCTGCATAACCAACTACATTCCAAGCATCGTGTAATACTTGGTGAAATTAAAATTTCTAACATTGCAAATGTCCGAGTAGTAGTTCATATTCGAAACCTTGGAGTAGCCCGCCCAAGTCACATATTTTGAGGCGTGGGTGCGCGGGATTTCCATCTATTCTCCAGTTTCAGATCTCTATGGAATATTTGCTGCAGCATGTTCATACAATCAAATTTAAAAAAAAAAAAAAAAAAAAGAGAAGAAATTTCAGTTCTTGATTGCTATTATACTTACCATGGCATGGCATGGCAATAGCTGACACCAGAAATCAACTGCACCTTGCTGCCTGAAGATGATAGATGGAACCGTAAAAACACGATCTTGATTGATGAAATATTCATCCTCCCATTAATATTCATCTGATATGAAATATTCATCCTCCCATTAATAAAAAAAAATCCCGTGTATCGAAGCAAAGAAGCAGTCAGTATAGCGTGTTAATGCAAAACTGAAGCATTCAAAGGTAATTCGCCACTGCAGAAAAGGAAAGCTGGTTCAAAGTCTAATGGAACAAGTCTGCAATAAAAGGAAGTTTTCTTTGGACAGCTTATTATCTACATAACGTATAACATGTGCTGCTGTCTAATTCAACTACATATCAATATTTTACTGAAAGAGATTTGGTCTAACATCAATATTTGTTTAATGTTTTCTGCAATAAGTTCTTAGAATGACTCAGTACGAACGAGTTCTCTTCATGCTATCCCACACAGGAAGGTTCTGATTTTGTGAGAGAACTGCAAGTATATATGTTAGCCTAGCCTATAAACTTTGAATATTCAACTGATGATATGATATTTCATATATAAAAAGATTAAAAAAAAATCTTGATAAGTATTCTTCTCTGATGTAGGAACTACTTAGTTGAAAATAATACTACAGATTATATATAAAAATATAAACTTGATGCAGCAGGTTTAACTAGAGACTAATTCTTACAACTTATCTCCAACTGCTGCTTGACTTACATATATATCTTCTTACTTGTCCTTTTTAATGTTTAATATTTAGGCTGTCCAAGTATTACCAAGTGCTTTGACCTGTTAACAGCTTCTTACATCATGATTCATGTGTTTCCTCACCTTTGGCTATGTCAGATAGAATGTCTCTATAAATAGAGCCATCCTTCCACGCTACAAACTCATCAGCCCTGAGAAATATAACTAGTCCTCATCTAAGCTTCACAAACATGAAGATGGCTCTTGGCTATGGCTTCTTCACCGTCTTAGCAATCGCATCTTTAACGACATTTGCTTATGCATCCGATCCAAGCCCTCTCCAAGACTTCTGCGTTGCTGTCAATGACTCGATGGCTGCTGGTGATTTATTCAGAATCCATCTTTTCTTTTTTTTTTCGTTTTTTTTTTCTGTTTAGAAACACTTTGCTAACTCATGTTTTCATGCTATGTGCAGTTTTTGTTAATGGGAAAATCTGTAAGAATCCAAACATGGTCACAGCGGACGACTTCTTCTTCCCCGGCCTTAACAAAGCTGGCAACACGTCGAATGCTCAGGGATCGAAGGTGACGCCAGTGAACGTAAACCAGCTGCCGGGCCTCAACACCCTCGGGATTTCGTTGGTGCGTATAGACTATGCACCGAAAGGGCTTAATCCGCCGCACACGCATCCCCGGGCGACCGAGGTTCTCGTCGTGTTGGAGGGGACTCTCTTGGTTGGATTCGTGACTTCAAATCCCGCCAATGCAGCCATGAAGAACAAGCTGTTTGCCAAGATTTTGAACCCTGGGGATGTCTTTGTGTTTCCAGAGGGATTGATTCATTTTCAGTTCAACGTGGGGAAAACTAATGCTGTCGTTATCGCGGGATTGAGCAGCCAAAATCCTGGCGTTATTACCATTGCTAATGCTGTGTTCGGTTCGGATCCTATGATTAGCTCCGATGTCTTGACGAAGGCTTTCCAGGTTGGGAAGAATGTCGTCGACCTCCTCGAAGCTCCTTTTAGTTAAGTTCGATTGAGTGTGAAATTTTTGTCTGTATTTTCTGGCAATAAAGCATTTTGGACTGTGTTCTACCATTTTGCTGTAATAAAAGACTCACTGTTTTGAAACTGCCCTTGTCTTATTACATTTCTCCATTTGCTACACATCAAAGGTTTAACAGTCAAGTATATCAGCAAAGCTAGTAATTTTTTATTAATATCTTAATTTTCCTATTTGCGCTTTTGTGTTTTTAGTTATTTCTTTTTCATCTTATTTTGAGTTTCAAGTTTATCATATGCAGTGTGTATTGACTGACCGTCTTTATTTGTAGTAAGCATAAATTTTAATTCTCTTGAAGTGACCTATTATAGACTGTGTGGGCCTTAGGATATGTAGCCGGTGATTCCCCTAACTGTAGGGACATTGTCCTTAGTCATGGAGCCTTGGGACCTCTCATTTCTCAGTTCAAGCCAAATGCTAGACTATCTATGCTCAGAAATGCTACATGGACGCTCTCATATTTCTGCAGAGGCAAGCCACAACCCCCATTTGAACAGGTTTGTTTCGTATCGGAGGCGTTTATGCCTTGTCATTATTTACAATAGAAGGACAAGTATTCATCTGTGAGTTTTCTAGTATGTAAAATCCCTTTTTTGGAATAAAGATTATTTGAGGTCCTTTTTGCTTTTACGATCCTTTGTGAGCGGAACGTGGTCCTCCTACTCAAGAGGTTATTCAAGCTGGTGTCATTCCTCGCTTCGTGGAATTTCTCAGGAGAGAGGACGTTCCTCAACTTCAGGTCTGATGTTGTTTGATCAGACCTGAAGTTGAGGAACGTCCTCTTTCCTGAGAAATGTATGCCTCCTTCTAATAGGACACGTGTCCATTAAGTATTTTATAATAATAAAGGGCCCGATTGACCTTCTCCTCGAAGAGGTCGTAGTTGTTCAGAAGGAGGATGAAGGGCGTGTCCTTGAAGCACGACTGCCTGATAATGGACTCGAAGAAGTCCCTGCCCTGCAGCATCTTGTTCCGGAAGGAGGCTCTCCTCCCCGGAGGAGGCCCACACCTGGTCTTAGTCGCTCAGGGCAACGCAAAAGACGACGACCCTTACGTCCTCGAACATCTCGACCCACTTCCTGTTGAGGTTTATGCCCTAGATGCCGTACGAGGATTAGATAGTACGAGGGTATTAGTGTAATTTTGATGTGTTTAACATTTGTAATTGAATTATTTGATAATGAAATTATTATTGTTTGTTTATTGTCGAAATTAGCATGATAAACAATACAAAGGCAGATTATTATTTCGTCTAAATAAATTAACCTTGCAGTCGGGTAATAAGACGAATTAATAAAACTCCAATATTTACAGTTCAATTACTGATTCTGTGGGGATAGAGAGGGGGCACCAGTAAGCTGATATACTGTAATATTAAATTAAGTCCACAAGTCTTAGTCTCCAGTAGGGTGACTGGATTGACGAGTACGACTTGTTTGTCGACGGGTCCAAAGTGGTTGTGCCAACCATTCACTTGGGAAGTGGGAGCTCGTGACATTGATACAAGACGAATCAGGGGATTGTCTGTATTTGGACACTGACTCGTAATCGAACGATCACACGCTGGTAAAGTCGCTGATCGATCGATTGGCTATAGTAGTCTACGTGAACCTTAGACCGAAAGGGTTTAACCGAGGTTGGTCTTAAGGTCTTGATTTGTCACTAGTTTGCTAGGCCCAAATTGCATGAAGCAAGGGTCAGCGGCGAAATGCGGTCTTGACTTTTCGACGTGATTGCCGGTTATACCGCTGAGCGGGATTTACGGCCTTGATTAAATTCAAGGTTAACGTCCTATGCAGTTTCGATGTGCGGGAATTTACCTAAGCCTTTGGCCAGAGCATATAACTGACTCACGAGTGTCGTGGAGGGCAGTTTTGGTAAATGTCACCGACACGAACATCATAGCGTCGAGTCCTGTAAGTTCGACTACGCGTGACTTTCACTCGACCGGGACAAACGTAAAGGGTTTATACGTAGTACGATAATCTATAGTCGGTTCGTGAATAATACCTATTCGTACTCAACTCGGGATCGGTTCGGTACCACAGGGCTGGCTAGGTGAATACCGAACTCCTGGATTCCTCCCAGAGCCGGTTGAGACGAACCAAGAAAGTCGGGCTTAAAAAGGGCAACCGGCACAACGTCTATATGAGAATAGAGCAGGCTGGGGCCTGGATTGAGAGATTAGGGTTTGGGACTTGGCCAAAACCCTAAATGGCCGAAAACGTAGTAAAATCGCGTGAGGGGCAAAATGGTCTTTTCACCTCACGAAATATTTTGGAAATATTATATTGGATATTGATTTAAATGTGATTTAAATCTTTATTATTGTTTTAGAAAAATAATAATATTTAATTTGGAATTAAATAAAATATATATATAGGATATATATATGATTTTCGATTTTAATTTTGAATAATTTCCAAAATTATAAATTGAATATAGATATTGGATATTATATTTAAATATACTAAATATAGAAAATATATTAATTAATATTAATATTTGATTTTAATTTGAATTTTGAATTTGAGTTCAAAAGAGAAAGACTTAGTCAAAGAAGACTAAGTATTCTCAAGGTGGGTGAGAATTTTTCTCCCCACTTCAAGTGAAGAATTCGGCCAACACCCCTAATAGGGTTTGATTTTTGAAACAAAAACCCTAAGTCAATCTAAGTCATTTGGTGGCTAAAAATAAAAAACCCTAGGTGTGATTCTCTCTCTCTCTCTCTCTCTCTCTCTCGTCTCTATCTCTCTCTCTCGCCATATCTCTCTCACTCTCTCGAGCCGCGTGCTGCCAGCGTGAGAAGAAGGTGCTGCCGTCGTGTCCTTGGCCTAGCCGCATTTAGCAAGGAACGACCGTGACGTGTGTTGGTGCCGGCGTGACGCTCTTGCCCCGTTCGTGCGCGTATTGGTGCTAGGAGAGGGATACTACATCCCGGGGATTCGAAGGGTTCGTAGCTCACCATCTTCTTGTCTTCGTCAAGGTATAATGGCTGTAAAACCCTTCTTTTGTGTTTTATATTCTCGTGTTAATACCGAGCGGTCCAAGGGAAGGCGGGAATTCCTTAAAGTTTTAAAATTCCGCCGTTCAAGGAACGAGGGCCTCGGGTCCCTACGGGGATTCCCAACAGTGGTATCAGAGCCTTAGGCTCGGTTAAGTCACGGGACTATGACCACGAAGCCTGAACGAAAGCTTTTAGAAGAGCTGGCCGCGCGCGTGGAATTCGCGGCACGCTGCCTTGGCCGCGCGCAGGGGCGCGCGGCGCTGGCCGGCCACGCGTAGGCGTTGGTCTGGCCAGGCCTGGCCGCGCACAGCGCGCGGCGTTGGCTGGCATGGCCGCGCGTAGGCGCGCGCGGCACTTGGTCGGGCCGCGTGGGCGGTGCCGGCTCGGTCGCAACTAGGGTTGCGTGGTTAAGCCTCGAAGCCCAATGGGCTTGGCCCAAATCTGATAAAAGCCCAAATGTGGATTTAGGCTCGGATCTGTGTAAAATTGTCGTGATGCATGTAATATATGAATTACGTGGTGATTGATTGGGGATTAGGTTCTGTTTTTTACCGGATGATATGTTAAGGGTGACAAGGTCCCCCCCGGGTTGTACTTTACAGTTTTTCTAGAAAGACGGGCTTTGTTGTTTTAGGGAAAGATCCCCCCGTCATAGGCTATAGTAGTACATGAATGACGGCCGAACGAGAGACGATCGAGACGAGACGAACGAACAAGACGGTGGCCGAGGTGTCCGTTCGAGACAAGCCCGAAGACTTAGAGTTTTCTTTTTGTACAAATAGGATAGAACTAGAAATATCCCCGATCTTTCACATTTACTTTAATAGGTTGAAACTAGGTTTACTATTAATCTCTATTATGTGCGTGTTGGTTTCGAACGTGATATCGTGCATAATGTGCTCGTTCTTATCTGTGAGGATTCTCCCGAAGTTAGACTTTAAAATATCAAGTGAGTAAAGGGCGGGGCTCCTGTCTTCTATCAAGTCCAAAAACTTTACGACTTAGGGGTACGGTTTTGGTTGACCGAGTTACGGCGCTAAAACCCTCGCCTTTGACGTGAACGTATTTGGATGCATTTTTGATAATGCCGCTCACCGACCACTCTTCGTCCTCCCGCAAAGTGTTATCCTACGGAGGCGAAGTTCACTCAAAAGTGGAAGGTTAGCAGGACGTTGATAGGCAGCACTTGTACAGTCATTTCCAAGACGTCTGAGTTACAGGCTGAGGGACCCTGACTGAGACAAATTCGTTAAAACTTCTATGTGATAGAATCGTGTGGGACATGAACCTGGCTGATAAAATATACCAATAAACTGTTAAGTTGAGGCTAATTTGATTCAGTGCGGGTAAATCAACGCCACTATGAAACTACTCAACGAGGTTTCCGAAATTCCTAACGGGAGACAGGATTTCGAGAAAAATAGTGGGAGTCAGACGAAAAAATTAAAGTCCTGTTTTAGTCTGATTAAACACTTCAAATCCTAACTATCTGTTTTCTTCCTGCAGTTTATTTTCTTCTCTATTTATACGATGACAAATCCATTATCCGTACTTTTGGAAAAACATTGTTTAGTGGAACCAAACTATGTTGATTGGCTAAGAAATCTGAGTATCGTCCTCATATTGGAAAAATTGGTGGGACCAAACATTATTTTGTTATTCTGTGAAACAACATCAGACTTGAAGTTGAGGAACGTCCTCTCTCCTGAGAAATTCCACGAAGCGAGGAATGACACTAGCTTGAATAACCTCTTGAATAGGAGGACCACGTTCCGCTCACAAAGGATCGTAAAAGCAAAAAGGACCTCAAATAATCTTTGTTCCAAAAAAGGGATTTTACATACTAAAAAGCTCAGATGAATACTTGTCCTTCTATTGTAAATAATGACAAGAAATAAACGCCTCCGATACGAAACCAACCTGCTCAAATGGGGGATATGGCTTGCCTCTGTAGAAATTTGAGAGCGGCCATGTAGCATTTCTGAGCATAGATAGTCTAGCATTTGGCTTGAGCTGGGAAATGAAAGGTCCCAAGGCTCCATGACTAAGGACAATGTCCCTGCAGTTAGGGGAATCACCGGCTACATTTCCTAAGGCCCACATAGCCTATAATAGATCACTTAAAGAGAATTAAAATTTATGCTTACTACAAACAAAGACGGTCAGTCAATACACACTGCATATGATAAACTTGGAGCTCAAAATAAGATGAAAAAGAAATAACTAAAAACACAAAAGCGCAAAATAGATGCAGTCTGATGTTTTATAACCTGTTCGCGGACATCTTCAATTGCATAACCGAGTAGTTTCACGAAAATTGGGACAGCTCCGTGATCTATTAGCACCTTGGTGTGCTCTGATGTCCCAGAAGCTATGTTTTGTGAGGGCCCAAGCTGCTTCAAACTACAACAGTTTAGGAAAAAAAAAAATCAGAACTACAAACGGAAATGAAACATAATAAAATCAAAAAGATGCTCAAATATTCACAGAATAACAAAGCGAGTTTGAGTTTTAGCGAGTTTGAAATATGCGAGCATCGAGAGATTAAGCGAGTTTGAGTTTTAAACCAAGCAGAAATACTTGACCTAATCCTCTTAAAATCAGTTTTATGGGTCTTTAAAAAATGTTTCAAAACTATGCAAGTTAAAACCGATTTGGTTGAAGCATTTTATCAAACATTTAAAATACTTCAAAATATGAATGCAAAGAGGTGAACACACGATTTATTTATGGAAGTTCAGAGCTAACTCTCTTATGTCTCCCCTTCTTCCCCGCAAGGAATGTAGCACTAGAAGACTTGGTTTACACACTACGATGTACAACCTCCTTATCTAGACTCTCACTAACTAAACTCCTGGCATCTACCATGGTTACCTCGCACGGCTAACCGATCTACGATTGTAGGCCGCAACCTCACAATCTGCATACATCTTTAACGTCTCTCTGCTAAGACTCGCTGTAGGGCAACACCCTCACAGTCGGCATACAAATTAATGTCTCAGTACGAAGACTATGAATACATAGTTTACCGTCTTTGGACTAAGACTTTCACTCACCTATTCTACTTAAGCTCGTCTCTCTATTGTATGAGTGATGTCTGTGAGTTTGAACATTGTAGCTCACTAATCATTTGTATCCCACACATTTAAGAAGAACTTCTATCTGAATTTTATGTTCTTGATCTTATTCTTATGGAGTCCAAATGGTTTAAAATGCAATCAATCTTATAGAGTCCAAATACCTTGAACATATCATATATTAATTTTGTCTCAAATGGTTTAAATAAAGCAATGTGTTTCTTCAATGTTTTAACACGGTTCTTGACATGCGCAGAATCACAAAAATGTGGAATGGGGAACACACATGGGCAGCAGTTGCCTTATACGTTGTTCGTGTAAAAACAGATCCAATCTTTTGTCCTTTGAGCTTTTGTTCCATTGCGCCATCATCAAGATTCAAGGCAAGCTTCCATTTCATCACTCCATTTGGGATTTTTTTTTTCCAATAAAGGACTGTTGAGTCTTCTAGATCTTGTCCATGGCGTAGTTACATAGTAATAACTATATGACATTATATAATTTAACGAAAAATATACTCAGAAATGCGATAATGCTACTAAAGTATCAGATCACCTACTAGAAAATGAACGATACTTTGTGATAGGGGTAAGCAAAAATATCCGAAAACCGAATTCCGATCCGATATCCGGTTTTCAAAATCCATAAAATCGGATATCCGATCTTAAAAATCGGATCGGATATCCGATCCGCTTTATTTTAAAATAAACTGGATCAGATGCAGATAGTGGTCGGCTTAAAATTCGGATATCCGGTATCCCATTTTATATTTTCAAAAAATACAATAAATTTAATAATGATAAAAAAAAAGTGACCCAAAAAAAAAGAGGTTCAACATCTATTATTGAACGGTGTCCCAAAATACAATATATATAATTTATATTATTCTTGCAAAAACGTGAATAGAGAAAAAAAAAAAGAAAAACAAGAGGAAAGGAAGAAAAGAGAAGAAAAGAAAAAGAGAGAACTTGAATTTTTAATAGGGAACATCGTGTGATGCAATTATTAAACCATATATACTATTTATAAACGCTCAACAAATATATTAATCTTATATCAAATAATTTGGTACGCAATTTCTTATTATAGTTTTACCTTTTGTATTTTTTATTTATTTCAATTATATTGCACAAATCAATTTTTCTTATATAAATAATAAATATTTAATATATTATAGGCTTAAATTATAAATTAATATATATATATATATATATTATAGCACATGCATTGATTGCGTTTAAAATACTAGTATATTTTAACTGTTTTTATGATTTGTGTGAATTATTATGTTTATGAATTTTTAGGTGACATATATTTTTTATTGGGTAAGAAATAAAAAAAATGCGCAACTTAAAAAAATCAATTATAAAAAATAAGTTCAATTCTAAATTTAAAAAACGGATGCGGATATCCGGTTTTAAATATCCGAATAAATCGGATATCCGGTTTTCGGATATCCTGATGAAACCGAATCGGATACGGTTTTCATTTTTAACTATCCGAAAATTCGGATATCCGCATTTGCTCACCCCTACTTTGTGATTGAATAAAAAGATTTAAAAAAAGTAAGATTAAGAACTAAATTTCATTCCAACAAACATTGTTGATATATAACAAAAAAGAATATTATAGTCCAATATAGTTAATGATATTGATTATATACCTTCTACATAAGATTTGCAATTATTTCTCTTATTTTTCTCTGTCCATACCAACATCAATTATCCTATATGTTAGAATTCAAGAGGTCTTTTCATAAACTCTTCATCAACTCTTGTAGTAATTTTTTTTTTATCGGGATCAACACCCATCATGTAGTTATGAAGAATGTAACACGCCAATACAATGTCGACTTGAGTGTTCACATTGATATACGTGTCGCAAGGTGCGAGCTCGAGTTCGTAGATGCGTTGCACCTTACTCGCCCTTGTGTCGCGAGGTCGCCGGGCATTTTTTTATTTTTTATTTTCATTATTTGCTATGAATATTCCTTTTAATGTGTTTTGTTCAATTTTATTTTTCATTTTTGTGATTATTGATTTTAGGGTATTTTAGTCATGTTAAAAAAAAGTGGTCAAATTTTATTCTAGTTGCAATAACAGCGCGTGTGGTGCACTCTCGGACAGAAAGTGCTGACCGGGGGTACGGTGCTATATTTTAGAAACCATATAGGAGCATCGCATAAAAAATAAACCACAAGGTATTAACACGCAATTTAGTATAACTACGTGGGGTATGAAGGAGTTTACCCAATAAATTAAAGCTAGATAACCTCATAAGCCCACATAAGCCAAATTCTTTTAAATAACTGAAAAAGGAGTTCTATATATAGAATAGAGCATGCAAAATGATTTAGGGCCCGCGGGCCGGGCAAAGGGGCGTGTTGGGCCTGCATTTTTCAGGCCCTCCAGTGAGCGGGCCTGTGCGGGTCAGCCTGCGCGGGCCGCGGGCTTTGGGCTAGTTGGGCTGCCCAAAATAAAGCCCTAAATAATGTTGATGGTTTTCAGTTTTCAAGCACAACAAAAGAATATACTCAAAAGCGCGGGAAAATTCACCGCAACACCACTCCTCACTCTCAGACTGCCGAATATTCCGATTGAATAGAGAAAGAGGGGAAAAAAGGACTCGATCGAAAGCCAGAAAAAAAAATAAAATAATAATGAATGATCAGGATTTGGAGTTGGAAAAAGCTCGACTGATAAGTTTGGCTTTGGAATTTGGATTCGATGAGGAGTCCGCCTACAAGTGTTTGGATCGCCTCATCAACCTTTATGGTTCAATTTCGATTCTACACTTTTACCTTGATTAGTGTTGTATTGTTTACGTGTGTTCATCTATGGCGTAATAGAGAGTGTAATAGTATGAGTTTTGATTCGAACATGTTGAAATATGGTATCTTTGCAGAACTTTGATGTAGTAGCTGGTGTGATACATAATGATGGGGATGACCTATTTGTTATAGGGAATATGGGATAATACTTGCTTTTCCTCTGGGGAAGAAGGAAAACAGACAGTTTTGGCCAATTGAATTCTGCTATGAACAATTGTAGTTTTTGACGTTTTGGTGCAGTAAAGACTGTGGTGATAGAATATGAACAGACATAGAACTGTGATTCGGTGTCCAGTTATGTAACTGTGCCTGTAATGACTGTTGCAGTTAGTTTATTGTCTTTTATATTCACAGAAAAATGTTTTGTCCTCGCCCTGGGTTAAGTAGACGTGATAGTAGTTATGCTAACGGACCTTTTATTATGAGGAATATGGATAATACATGCATTTCCTCTCGTGGAAATTAGTGAAACCAAGAAAAAGACGTTTGGTGCTATACTTGTGTTGGCTAATTGCTGCTATTGAATGATAATATTTTCCTTTTTTGCATTCTAGGCATATACGACTGCTATGATTGAATATTTAACAAATGAGAGAACTGTGGAATTTGACAGTCCATTTATCAAGCTGTACCTGCATCTAGTTGTATAGTTTAAACCATATAGATTTTCTTGATTGTCTCCATTTTCATGGATAATCTTTTCTGTTCTCTCCACTGGGTTAAGGTGACGATGGGCGAGACTTCATCACCGTGGAGCACTGTGGAGATGATTTTCTGGCATCGCTTGCCGAGTTTATGCAAGACAATGAAGATTGGGATGATCTCCAAGCCATGGAGTCTGAAGCCTGCAGCGTTTTAGCCGAAATTTTGGATAATGGTGCATCGATGAATTGTGGTAATGATATTAAATCTGAAAACGCCCAAATTCATGACATTGATGATCTTACCGAGTCTCAGAAAATTCAAAACATTGTGCAATTGGATTCTTCGACCGATGATGAAGAGACAGATACAAAGTTGTTCAGCAAGAAACGTGTGAAATTCTCCTCTAAAGGTGATGAACCTCATCCCAGTTCTTTGGGAACCACACCTTCTTTTCTGGTAATTGATGTGAATCTCATCTTTAATTGTGGCTGGAGAATCAAACCATTGTGAACTCTTTCTTATTAATCCTTGCATTTTCAAATTACTGAACATTTTTTTTTCTTTTCAAAAGGACCAGAAGAGCGATGTCAGTCAGATTTCAGGCACGCCAACTCGTAATGTACTACAATACTCGAATTCATGCTCAAATGCATGCACAACTCTCACTTACAAAGAGCTTCAACGTCTGGATGACATTGAATTGGCAAATGTTGTTGTGTTTGGTAATAAAGCATTCAGACCATTGCAGCATCAGACATGTATGGCGTTTCTCAGACAGCAAGATTGTTTTGTACTGATGCCCACTGGAGGTGGTAAAAGCCTTTGTTACCAGGTTAAGTCCTTCCTTGAATAGCTAGTGTTCGGTGTGACCTATTTACACAATTTTTGAATGGGAAATGTAAGTCACATAATTGTAGACACTTCTGCCTATCAGCCCTATCCATTGTGTCTTAGAAGCATGATAGTTGTAGTTAACTGACACGTAGTCATCTCGGAAAATAAAAGATGAATGAAGTTTATCTCTGCATATTTTTTTCGTATTTTCGTGACAGGATGAGAAAGTTAATTTCAAATTATCTTACATATATTGTTTGATAATTGAGTCATGTGATTAATTAACATCCCTGATTCTGAAATTGTGAGGATGCTATTCATCCGATAATTGCATAAAAGTTAATATTAATTATCTGCCTCATTTGATAAATGTGAAATAGGATGATACACGTACCTCACAGTTAATTATTATTGATATCTTAGCAATAACTAATTACAAATTATAATGCTTGTACATAAAAATGACTACTATCCGAAATACCTTATTAGTTTCCAGTTGTTTCATCCAAAATATAGTTAAAACAGTTGCAAGAGCATTTAACTGCCGATCCATTCCTTTTGCAATTTTCTGGGGACTGAATCAGTTACATGTTTTCTCCTTTGAGCAGTTATTTCTTTATGAACCTAACGTAGTTTACATTGGAAAAAATGGAGTTGACAGCATTGGCATTTGTGAGTGAAAATTTGATCTTTTCATTGTATTCGTGCAATAATTCTAGTAAAGACATCATTCTATATATAGTTGACTAGATGGGATGGGGGATATCAACCAAGACTCAGCGGCATCTTTTTACTGTTTCAAAGATGCAATCTTTGGGTTCAGTGGTTGTATTGTTTAGAATTTTTTTACATTATTGTCTGTCTTTTACTATCCTGATTAGATTATCCATGTCATGCAGCTTCCAGCAATTCTCAAGCCAGGTGTCACAATTGTCGTATCTCCACTTCTTTCACTCATTCAAGATCAGATTGTTACATTGAATGTCAAATTTGGAATACCTGCAACTTTCTTGAATTCTCAACAGAAGCCTTCACAAGCTGCAGCTATTATTCAAGAATTAAGGCAAGTTAAAATTTTCCCATTGCAAACCTCGACCGGTCCTATAAAAGCTTCCATAATTTCTTCGATGAACTCTCAGAATGTGAATTTAGTATGATGATGCATAAAAGTGAAGGAACTTGCTTTTGTAACGGCAAACAATGGAGTTAGCAATATATATATATATATATATAAGACAGCAGAGGTTAAGATCCTTTTAAAGGAAGAATTGGTGTGCTACTAATCGTGTGTATATAGATCTGAGATTTTGTTTAACTACTTAGAATCGATCTTATGCTCATATTTTGTCCATATGTTTCCTTATGTTGTTCTTAGGAAGGATAAACCATCATGTAAGCTTCTCTATGTTACCCCAGAGAGGGTTGCTGGAAATATTTCATTCCAGGAAATCCTAAACCATCTCAACATTAAGGTAAATCTTTTATGCTTGGGAATTTATTGTTGACTCTCAGTATATGTGTTTGAAACAAAGGACTTGGTTTTTCAGGGACAGTTAGCTGGATTCATTGTTGATGAAGCTCATTGTCTAAGGTATGCTTTCATTCTTCAATTTCTGAATAACTATATCTTCAAGATAATTTGAAGGAATCGTCAATATCCGCAAATGAGCTTAAGAATGTACAAAGTATGAATAATTAAAACAAAAGATATTGCAACCTTGCTACCAAAACAAAACAAAAAATATTTTATATTAGAGCTATGACTCTGCAACACTCCCACACCTGCTGCATATTCATGTAACACGATAGTTGATAGCCAAATGACATCAGCATATGAAAGTACATGCTAATGTTCTCTTTGTCATAAAATGTTCAGACTAATTTTGCCATTCAGCTTATTTGTTTACCATCTTTCAGCCAATGGGGGCACGATTTTCGTCCCGATTATAGAGTTTTGGGATGTCTTAAGCAAAATTTTCCGCATGTTCCAGTAATGGCATTGACTGCCACTGCAACACCAATAGTTCGTAAGGTCAGACCTTTGCTTCAGCATTACAAGAAACATTGTTTTCAACTCCTCTTTTTTTTTTTTGGTTTTGTATGTTCAAGTGATCGTTTTTGCAGGATATCTTGAATTCATTGAGGATTCCTCACGCAACTGTGTTCGAGACGAGTTTTGATAGACCTAACTTGAAGTACGAAGTGATTGGCAAAACCAAAGAGCCCCTTCAACAGCTCGGGAAATTAATCACAGACCGTTTCAAGAACTTATGTGGAATCGTGTACTGCCTTTCAAAAACCGAATGCATGGAGGTATCAAAATATCTGAATCAGAATTTCAAAATCGAAACTGTTTATTACCATGCTGGCTTGCCAGCTCGCCAAAGGATCGCTGCTCAGAAGAAATGGCATTTTGGAGAAGCTAATGTCATTTCTGCTACCATAGCTTTTGGAATGGGAATCGACAAACCTGATGTTGTAAGTAAAGTTTTTAACTTTTAACTTTTGTGTGTCTTCACATTATCTGGTTTTAGGATGAAACCTTCAAATTTAACATGCCATCACAATATGTTTGATTTGCGAAATACCATGCGTGTTTATTTGTAGAATGTATTCCTCATCGGTTAATGATATATCAATTTGACTCAATATATAAAAACCAGAGGCAATTCCATCTTATACGGACGGGTTTTGGATGGATCCCTCAAAATCTCTTCATGATTATTGTTTACTTGTAAATTTGGCAAATATGACTATCTCTTCTTCACCTTTACACTATCTATGATTGATTGAATTCTTGATTCAGCGTTTTGTAGTTCACAACACCATGTCCAAATCAATAGAGAGCTACTATCAAGAATCTGGCAGAGCTGGGCGAGATAATCTCCCTTCTACGTGCATTCTCATGTACCAGAAGAAGGATTTCAGTAGAGTAGTTTGCATGCTGAGAAGCGGAGAAAGGGGTAAAAATGAAAAGTTCAAAAAGGCCATGGATCAAGCTCGTAAAATGCAACAGTATTCTGAACTCAAGGTAAACACCTTACAAGGCCATATATAGCGTTTATAAATCGATGGTTATAGTGAATCGATATCATATATATAATGCTGAACTTAAGGTAACATGGTATATTAATGTATGCATTTAGTGCTTATCCTTCGATTGCTAACTGAAAATATATGATAGCAAACATTAGGTAGCTAACACCATGCAAGCATATACTAGTGTTGTGAATTGACAATCATTCTCCTATTTAAAGCATACGTAATAGTAAGATGTGAATTCCCAGTATTCCAATTTTCACAGGACGGTTGTCGAAGACAAGCTTTGCTCGAACACTTCGGGGAAACCTTTGATCGAAATGCCTGCAAAAACTGTCCTAGTCCTTGCGACATCTGCCTCAAATGATCCCAAATCTTGAGTAGGGGAAAAGTGAGTTTGATTTCTTACTTTGCAATCATTTGAGATTATGTGATGAATTTGATGCAATTTGAAGTTATGAGTTTCTTCAACTTGGGTTGGTATTATCATTATATCATCGATCCTAATGGGCCACAAAGGTTGAGAAAACATGTGATATGAGCTAATTACGGCACATGATGCTTTTATGATTTTTGGAGTTTAATCAAATCAAATGCATTGTCTTTTTTCGCATTAATTTTTTTTTTTTTTTTGGGAAATGTCACTATTATTATATATATAGAGAATATGTACAAAAAGGCATGGTCCACCACATTCGATGGCCAATACCATGCAAGCTCAAAGAGCTAATCATAATCATAGAAACATAGCACAGTCAAAATCATAATCACGACTACCAAGCTATATGCCATAGCCGCCGCAAGCCGCAACGTTGAAGATGCCATCTATCGTCCAACGTATCTAGACGCGCAATCACCAAGTAGATAACATCCCTCACAACCATGTCCGCTGTCCTACTCAAACCTGTATGTCAGCGCTGGTTCCGCTCCCTCCATATGTGATAAACAAGTGACGCAAGTAGCTGACGATAAGCAAGATGAAGAAGGTGTCGGCGCCGCCACTTCACCGCTGCCCATAAGATCCCCCGCCGCCATTCCCGATAGGGCCAAGCAAATCTCGTATTATGTCTTAAAAACCGCAGACATGCAGCCGAAAACGGGCAATCAAAGAACAGGTGGTTTATTGTCTCGATAGTTCCACTATCACAAAGCATGCACAAAGAAGAAGATGCAGCCATAGCAATCCAAGGTTTATCTCTAGTGGTCAGTCTATCGCGAATTGCCAACCAAAGAATAAACTCAAGCTTGGGAATACTCACCGGTCCTCCAAACAAAATCGCCCAAAGTACCTGTGGACGTCTAGTACGCATCGCCTCCCAAGCCGCCTGAGGTGAAAATCGCCTATCTCGGGAACCACACCAACGGATAGAGTCCATGTCATTAGGATATACAGGGGGGAGATGGGGAAAAATCTGCATGTTTTCCGTCCTAGTGGTCATAGGCCAATTCCACCCATTCGAAGTAATCACCGCGGATAACCTGGTATCACGTGGCAGCCCCATAACACGCGGACCCCGCGGAATCATATCCTCAAGAGGCATCTGAAGCATCCAAGGATCACGCCAAAGAAATAGGGATTCGCCATTACCTATACGAAAACTAACCAATGGTAATAGATGAGGTTGGAGCTTTAGGATCTGTTTCCAACTCCAAGAGGAGAGTGCCCCCGGCCTTATGAACCATACTGATTTCTGTCGAAGTCGAGTCGAGTAGAGCCAGTCCACCCATATAGAAGATCTATCCCTCGTAGCAACACGCCATAATAGTGAAAGCATGAGCGTACGATTCACCTCCAGCATCGAACGAATACCCAGACCCCCTTCCTCCATAGGGAGACAAACATCACACCACGCCACTTTCGCAGGCGAACCAGCCCAAAGAAATCTTGTATTGCTGACTCAATAGATCGGATAACCCCTTTAGGCAGGAAGAATACTCCTGACCAATAAAGATGCAAAGAGCTCAAGACTGATTTAATAAGTTGCACCCGACCAGCATAAGATAGTGTGAGATGCAGCCAAGAACCGAGTCGAGATGCAACACGTTGCTGTAGCGGTTCACAATCCTTAATAGACAATTTTGACGTAATCAGCGGGACGCCCAGATATCTCACTGGCAAGTTTCCAATGCCAAATCTCAGAATACCCTGAAAACCCAGCGCTAGTCCCTCGGCCCTTTTAGAGAGAAACAATTCACTCTTCAAGGGGTTTGCCTGTAGTCCAGACAATGTCCAAAAGTGTCCAAAGCCGACTTTAGGACCATGACCGACTCCTCATCAGCATTGCAAAACAATAACAAGTCATCTGCAAAGGTCAACGTAACCATTTGCAATTCTGCGCATCGCCAGTGATACTGAAAGGTGGTAGTCGCAGCAATACATCGTCTCAATATGCCATGAAGAACTTGCATAACAAGCGTAAAGATGTAAGGGGAGATGGGATCCCCTTGCCGCAGCCCACATCGTCCCTCAAAAAAACCTTCCGACCGCCCATTAATGTTCAATGAAAATCGTGTAGTAGTCAAGCAGCACCGGACCCACCAGATAAACCGCTTATCAAACCCCATCGCTTCCAAAGTGAGCAGAATGAAATCCCACTCAACTTTATCATAAGCTTTTGCGAGATCCACTTTAAGAGCAGCCCGCCCTGGTAGGTCAGCCCGCCGATAGCCACAACAAACCTCTTGGGCGAGTAGTATGTTATCAGTTATTCGTCGTTCAGGTACAAACGCCGTTTGGGTCGGGTGCACCAGTTGCGGCAGCACCTCTCTCATCCGGTTCGCAAGCACCTTCGATATGATCTTGTATAACACATTACAACAAGAAATGGGATGAAAGTCCGACGCTCGTCTTGGTGCTTTACTCTTCGGTATTAACGTAATAAGAGTGGCATTTAGACCTTTATGAAAATGGCCCGTCATGAAGAAATCTCGTACCGATGCTAGAATATCAGGTCCCACAACAGGCCAGATAGCCTTAAAGAACGCCGAGGTGTAACCGTCCGGCCCAGGCGCCTTATCATCATGCATCGAGAACAATGCCGCATTGATCTCCCCATCATCCACCATGCGAACCATGGGCTGCGCATCCGCAGGGGCAAGAGTTGTCGTGATATAAGGCCCTATGGCATCCAAAGTAAGCAATGATGTCCTAGCCGAGGTCCCCAAAAGGGTCATGTAAAAAACTAGTAGCTCATCCTTCACTTGCTCAGCTCCTTGGATCGACTCACCTCTATCATTTTCAAGGTAGAAAATACGATTAGCTGCTCTTCGAGCAGCCACCTTTTTAAAGAAAAAGGAGGAGCATCGGTCACCATCCTTCAACCACCTCTGCTTAGCCCGTTGAGCAAGGGCATTATGTTCCATGGCAGTCGCTCTAGCATAAATCTCACGACAAAGATGCTCCAGGCGAAGTAAACGGCCATCTAAAGGAAACTGAAAGAGAAACTTCTGGGCCACATCAAGGAAGAATTTCGCCTCAGCTACGTTTTGCGATAAATTCCCTTTTGAACGGTGCAAGCACTTAAAAACCCGCTTTAGTACCTTGAGCCGCTGACAGACTGTATACATAGGAAAACCCTCAAAGCGCAATTTCCATGCATCCGCCCACCATCGCAAGAAAAGATGGTTCCTTAGTAAGAAAGTTATCAAATTGAAATGTTGTCCCCTTCCCGCCACAATTAACATCCTCAAGGACAAGCGGGCAATGATCCGAAGTGCACGGTAGCTCACACCTATACAGCGCATTCGGGTAGTCAGCAAACCAAGCAGGATTGACCACCATCCTATCAATACGACGCCATATTCCCCTTGGTGCAAGTTGTTGATTATACCACGTAAAGAAGCACCCCGTCATGGGAATAGTTGTAAGATCAACCCTAACAAGACAATAAAAAAATGCCGCACTATCAGTAGCATTAATCGCACCCCCTTGTGATTCCGCGTCATTCAGAACCACATTGAAATCCCCCAAAACAAGCCAGGGGTGGGATGAAAAAGATCTTGCATGAGCGACAACGTCCTCCCACAGGTCCACCCGTGCCGCACCATGATTCTTCCCATACACAAAAGATACTCGTACTTCCCGACCAGTCATAAGAGAAACAACCTTACAGTGAACCGACTGGGTAGAGAATCCTTCAATTTGGACCGCTGCATATCGGTCATCCCACCCCACACATATTCTGTTTCCTGGACCCCCATCATAGTCATAGAACCACCTCCAATGCGGCCTAATAGATAATGAAACAGCTGCCGCATTTTGAATTGTAACCCTCGTCTCTATTAGCCCAATCAAATGAATATCAAACCGTGTAATGAGATCACCCACTGCATGCATATGGTATCGCTTATTGAGACCCCGCACGTTCCAACTAGCCAGTGGAATCATAAGGAAACCTCTTGTACGGGCTACTCAGGACCCGATTGAAAAACAGTCTCCTCCTCCCCCAGTTGCGCCAATATGGCAAACGAATTACCCACCGGTGGACAAGACACTGATGTGACTTTGGCACTCTCCACAGCCCTCTTTTCCGGCTCATTTGGTTCAGCTCGATCCTGCCTTGTCGTCCTCTTCTTATTCATCTCCCTTGTTACCTGCCTACATTCCCTCCTAGCCGGTGTTGGTCGTTTCTGAGTAGACCCCTGAGGGGGCTTAGGCTGAATCGGGCAGGCTTGCGGGCCATGTGAAAACGTCTTACACGTTTCACATTTAGATGGCCTCCATTCTTAATCCACCCGAACATTAATAGTACCCGAACTACTTCCATCCGGCAACGGAAGTCGAATTTTAAACTGGTCCAAATAAGGTTCATCAAGATTCTTCATTACACAGACCCGAGCAAAATCAATTCGCTCAAGCCGCTCTGTCATTCCATCCGCATAAAGGGGCTGACCCACCGCACTTGCTACGACCCCAAGACCTTCTGGCGTCCAGAATTCTAAGGGAATATGCCATAATTTAACCCATGTAGGTATCTCAATATGCTCCTTCTTTGCAAGGGTCATCCCCGGTCTCCATTCTTCAAGGAAGATAGGTTGGCCTTGATACATCCACGGCCCTCCCTCAAGTATCTTGGAAACGAAATTTAAAGAACCCATTCTGGGTTGCTCGCACCTCAACTAATCCCGGCCAAGTTGATCTGAAAATTTTTTCAACCAATGGGAAATAGGGTTTTCGACCCATGAAATATCCCACCAATGTGTTATCTCATCTTGCAAAACCCTTCGAAGCAATTTCCCACGAAGGCTGATCTTCAAGTTCTCCATCAACCAGGGTCGGTGGAGTATAGGCAAGTTTCGTTCTTTTGGGTAACGTCTTTTCCCGCGTAGACCCTACAACTATCTCAGCGAACGACGACCGAGATTGTTGGAATCCCAACGTCGTAGTCGCTACCCTCGGATGATGAAGGTTATGTCCCATATCTCCATGCGACCCTTTACCCCGATCACCCTTAGACCCTCTTTGGACCGGCATATCTCCATGCGACCCTTTTTTCGCATTAAATTTGACAGTGAATATTATTGTCTTAGAGTGAATGATACTATGTTAATTGTTAATAGCATAGGTTTATATGTATGCTTTGTAGCCTTTCTTCGTACTCATGATAATTATGTGTTGAGAATGATTAGAACGCATAAAGACTTGAACATTAAAAAAAAATGGAGAAATTATATGTCACCGAGTATATCTGTTTCTGTTTTTTTAGGGTAACTATAATTGATAAATGCTAAAATATATCACTTTATCTAGTAATAAATTTGGATATCCGATCATTTTTCGACAAACACAAGTCGAACGTTATTGTAAAATGTGAAATAATTCCCACCTGACTGCTGACTTGGTATACGTGACGTAGGATTTTTTGTTTGCGTTGTTTACCGGAAATTCGAATTTGTTCGACATATGAAGGTAGTGATTTATTTTGCAATTATCAAATCCGAAACTTGATCCCAATTTATAATTGGATGAATTATGTTTTACCCCTACGTGGATATACTGAAATGCACATTACTACCTTATGGTTTTTTTTTATTGCGTGAAACTCCCATATGCTGTCTAAACTTTAGCACCGTACCCCCCCATTGTGTCTAAAACATAGCATTTTATCCCTCAAATTAAGAGGTGAAAATGACAATGAGTGCATGATTAAATAAACCACGAGGGTATTTTACGCTATTTTCAAATCATAGAAGTTTTGGTTTTTAGTTTTTAAACCACGGGTGGGTTATCTTCAATTTCGCCATTATAATTTTGCCAAAAAAACTATCATCACTTTTTTGAATATCTATCAGTCATAGTAGTGGTAACTTTTCAATGTATTTTCTCATTGAACATGAAGTGCTCTCGAGTTAATATGATGATTTTTTAAGGGCAAATTCTTTATCAGTCCCGATCGAAGTTTCGAATTCCTCTTCAATTATTTCTTCATGTTCAGTACTATTTGGCAAATTTCTTTTTGTTCAGTACCTAAAAGGGTCTTTTCAATGTTGAAAAGACAAAAATAACATTGCTTCACATGTTTAGTTCCAACAAAACTGGACATCATACCAACTGTTGTCTCTATTATACCAATTATTAACACTATTATACCAATATAATTTAATATTATACCAACTGTTATCGTTATTATACCAACTGTTAACACTATTATATCAATAAATAACATTATTCTAATTTTATATCAACAAAACTGGATATTATACCAACTGTTGTCGTTATTATACCAACTGTTATCACTATTATACCAAAAAATATTGTTATTCTAATTTTTTACAAAATAAAACTGGACATTATACCAACTGTTGTCGCTATTATACCAACTGTTATTGTTTATTATACCAATAAATAATGTTATTATAATTTTATACAAACAAAACTGGATATTATACCAACTGTTGTCATTATTATACCAACGAAATTAAATATTATACCAACTGTTATCATTATGTCCAATTTTGTTGTGTTAAAGGTTATTTTCGTCCTTTCACTGTTCATGGGTATTAAACACACAACTTTTCATAGATAAGTACTGAACAGGAAAAAATAATTCAATGGATACTGAACAAAAAGTTTAAACTTCGAATGGTATGAAAAGGAATTTGTCCTTTTTTTAACACCTTGTTGATCGATTTTTCGAATTTAAAAATATAGCCAAATAGGTGCAATAATGATCCCACATGATCTAACTGTGTTTGAGATCTTAAATCTAACTAACGTATTAATCTATCATATGTTTCATAGTGTATGTATATATATATATATTATAATTAAATATACTAATCAAAGATATGATCGATCTTATAAATTAATCATTGATCAAAGATCTTGTCCACAAGGTTTTAAATAATATTGGCTGTTGACTATTAGAACCTGCGAACTGTTTTGCCATATGGTGTGTTGACTTGTAATAGAGGCAACTCTGTTATGACGTATCAGCTTATTATAACAATTGATGTATGTTTATATATAATCTTTGGCCCATATGCTGGATTGAATGAGACCATATTGGATATGTCATATGATAATACTTTTAATTATACAGTCAATTTGTTTGAACATTTCGATCGTTGAATTTTTTAATAAATAAGCAAACACCAAAAAAAAAAAACAAAAAAAAAATCATCTCTCTCTAATTTAGAATAAATTAGCAAATACCCAATAAATATAATTTTTTATTCAAATAGCTGTTGCAATAATTCGGCTGACATTATAAAAATTGCAATGTTTTCTATCAACTCAGTGTTATTAGTGTTAGGTGGTTAACTTGAAAATTGTGAATTACCCCAACAAAGAAGAAAGTGCATGATATGTCCATTAGGTTTGTGACAATTTTTCTAGATTTCATCATGGTTTTTTTTTTTTTGTCAGTCGCTAGGAATCGATACTGTAGAACAGTTTGAATCGAATTCAAATTTTATTGTCGGTTACGAGACCACTCCAACTTTCAGCAGGAATCGAATCCGTAACTTTCATTTGGATATGTCGGAAAATTTGACCTCACCAAATATGATATTCTATATAAATTGGTTAATTTTTTTAAAGAATCCCTTTGTGAGGTACAAAATTCTATATATTATATATATATATATATATATATATTAGGGATAACACCTAAAATGGTCCCCAATGTTTACCGTATGGACTAATTTAGTTCCCAATGTTGTCGATTTTGGACAAATTTAGTCCTTCCGTCACGATAAACATCAATTTTAACGGAAATCTCACAAGTGCCTCACAATAAATTATGTCTGGATCGATAAAATTGAAATAGTTACTGAAATTAGGGCAAGAAACTAAAAATTTCTCCTCTAAAATTCGAATATGAGCTTTAGATCGTCTGATTCATCGAGCTTCATTGACAGTAGAAGAAATCAGTACGAACTTCCAAGTCCTGCAAATATTCTAAAATTCGATCCATACATGATTTACTATGGGACACGTATGAGATTTCCGTTAAAATTGACGTTTATCGCGAGAAATGACCAAATTGGTTCCAAATCGACAACATTGGGGACTAAATCGGTTCAGGCAAAACATCGAGGACTAAATTGGTCTATAGGGTAAATATTGAGGACCATTTTGAGTTTTATATTTTATATAGTAATATTGCTTGTCCCTAGCAATGTCACATCCACTAAAACCAAGTAATAAAACACATTCTTCATGGGAACATTTTCTTCTTTTTTTTTTTTAATTATTTAATCTGCCATTATTCCAATAAAACCAAGTAATGCATTATATTCTTCATAGGAATATGTTATTTTTAAATCAATAAATCTTCAGTAATTCCAATAAAATGAATGTACCGTATTGGCTTAAATACTCTGCCATCAAAAACATCCACAAAATTCCACATATATTAATTTTTTTTTAATTTTAAATATTATATGTCAAAATATTTTATCCAAAAATCTCTGTAGGCTCACTTGAAAACTGCGAACTATTAACTTTTTGTCCACATTCTCTCTCCCTCGTGTCTACTGCCGTTCTTTCTTTTCCTTTTTTTTTAATTTGTTTTTTATTATCAAAATTCAAAAATAAACCGTCTCTCTCTGTTTAACCGAGCGAGTAGAATAGATCTTGACAGACATACATATTGCAATTTCTTTCTTCCCTTGCTTGTTTAGCAAGTGCCATTTCTTGGCTACCTAGCTACAGCTTTAGTGGGAGGTTCTTCAACCCAAAAGATTTAAGGTGCAATTTTTTTCATTTTTTTTTTTACCATTTTTCGTAGTTGAATCAATGCCCATTTCACTGTAGCTGATAGCACATTTGTCGGTAGATGTGCGCAGGTGATTTAACTTATATAGATGATTAATTGAGTTGACTGAGTCGCAAGATTACTCATGGCGGTTTGACTAACTCTTTTCTTGTGGGTTTTGAAGTCATACACTGCTATGTTTGTGTGAAGGTGTTGTTTGGACATCAATTTGGTCTTTTGTTCATGCATTTTGCTTGTGTAAAGTTGTGCTAGGGTTTCGCTGATCTTGATATTGCATCTTTTTCTATGTAATAATGTCTTTTCCCTCTCTTCAGTTGTGAATCCAAGTTCTTATATTTATCGTTCTTATAATTTAAGGTTCTTGGAATTTCCGAAATTTGAAAAATACTGAGATTTCTTATATGGCATTGTTGCAGAGGAATGTTTCTTGATTAGTTTGGCATTGGAGATGAAGCATTGATTCTTCGAGTAAATAAGGAACTCGACAATGGAGGTTGATAAACGAGGAGGTAAAGGGGGATTTCTTCAGTTATTCGATTGGAATGGTAAATCTCGAAAGAAGCTCTTCTCGAGCAAATCCGAAGCACCTGGTAATAATGTCATGTTCTTGTTTCTTCTATGCCCTCCAACTTGTGTTTTCTCTGTTTGTTACCATAATTTTCTTTTCCTCTGTCTACCTATCTTCGAATTATAGCCTATAGTGTTTGAGCATTGTTTTTGCTACTTTTGATTCAGAGAGTTCAAATTCCAACCATGGAGTAGAGGATCTTCGCACTTCGCTTGTCACACGACATCAACAGGTAAAAGTAACTTCAAAGCTTCTGTCTGAATGATCTTTGCGTGTTAAAACTGATACAGAACACTGTGCCCTCGATCAATCTTGACAGGGTTTCCCGAGAAACATTCCTCCAAATATCAGAGTCCACCGTGATTATTACTATGCCTCATCATCTGGCGGAGATTCTGAATATGGAACTAAAGCACCTGGAGTGGTGGCACGCCTTATGGGACTAGACTCGCTCCCAACATCAAATGTAAATGAACAACCTTTGTTAACCCAATTCACTGAGTTTCACTCGTTTCGAAGCCCTTGTTACTTGACTGGTCCATCTCATGGGTTCCAAAATGAACATGACATTGTAATATTCGAGAGCGTGCGTAATAAATTAGACGGCCTGAGCCGAAACCCGTTGGACTCAAGGATTCAAAAGCTTCAGGCTCGTCCAATTGAGAGGTATCAAACAGAAGCATTGCCTCCCAAAATGGCTAAGCCTATATCGGTTACTCATCACAGGCTTTTATCTCCCATAAAGAGTCCTGGGTTTGTACCACCAAAGAATGCAGCTTATATAATTGAAGCAGCTTCTAAGATAATCGAGCAGAGCCCTCGTGTAAATGCTAGAGGTAAGTTGCCCAGTCTTGGATCTTCTTCAACACCAGTGAAAGTACGTGATTTTAAGGAGAAAATGGAGGCTGCTCATAGATCATCATTGACGCCTCTTTCATCTGATGGGTACCAGAGAGGTAAAGAGAGAAATCAAACTAAGCGTGTGAAGAAACAAGTTATTACAAGGGGACAAGGTCAGTTAGAAGATGGCCATGTGCATAAATATTCCGAGGAATCTAAGAGGTTAGGTTCTCAGATACCAAAGAATAAAGAGAGACTGAGTTCCGTCGTAGTTCCTAACAAGGCCAACATTGTTCAGAAAAGAGATGATTCAAGTTTTACTCAGAGAAGTTGCGAAAGAACTAGAGCGATGAATGAAGTGAAACCTGGTCATGCTGGTAAGAATCTTCCAATGGTACAAAAGAAAGTGAAAAATCAATGTGTACCAAGAAAGCATTTGGAAGTGCTTAGGCTTAATCATCAAAGGCAGAATTGTAACTCTGCCTCAGAGGCACGTGTGGAAAACTACGGTCCTTCGTGTTCACAAACAAAAGACAGAAAGAACTCAACTGTGAACACTAGTTACCTAAATGGAAGAAGCAGTAGAACTGTAAATCAAATTATTGTCGGTAATGTGATTACATCCAAAAAGACGAATTTTGTGATGACCGAGCAAGGAGCCGAATTTTCTTCATCTCGAGAAAAGACAAATTCTAAGAAAGATGTACCAGTCAATGGTAATATTGACAGTGATAGCACTTTTCCAATGGATTCAGTGATGAAAGACAAACATTTTGTGAAGCGGGGTGTTGCATCAGAAGGTGAGTTTAAATGGGATGGGGCTGATCAGAAGAGAGGACTTGATGTTGTTTCGTTTACATTTACATCTCCTATTAAGAAATCGGCAGTTAAATCGAAGTTAAATGATACGAACTTGGAGTTTGATAGTCCGTATGTAACCAACCGTGATCGTTCTATGCATGAAACGGATTTCAACAATTCTGCTGAGTCCTCCTCTGGCTCTAATGTAGTTGGTGGTGATGCTCTTACTGTGCTTCTCGAACAAAAGCTTAAAGAATTAAGTTCTATGGTTGAGTTTTCTAAGAAAGAATCTTCAGAGTTAGGTTCGTATTCGGATTCAATCACTGGAAGCTTGGATGATGTCGTAGCGGATTCTTTGCCCATAAAGCATGATATATCTTCTGACAACAAACTTTGGCTCGAAGCTGAAAGTTTAGACAAGGTACCTCGACAATTATATGATATTCTTGTTCTATCAATCATATCTCTGTTATTCTCTACAAATTTTTGGATATCATTTGTTTGATGGTTCAAGTCTACAAAATATACATTGCTTTTTACTGACAAATTGCTGATTTATTTAGAGTAATGTTAGATGGATTTGAGAGAAGAAGCAGACTTACAAAAGATTGAGATTTTCTGTATTTTTGTGTTATTTTTGTGTTAGAATTTAAACAAATCTCAATAACATAATTAGTGACGGTCATGTGTTGCTCCTCCCGATCCTTGTAATTTGTATCGGGAAAATGGCAGCGAGATACTTTATAACTGTGTTTTCACTTTGATGATTCCTTTGATTTTGTACAATCATAATATGGATCAACTTGTGAGGGGTACGTTGTCCTTCATGAAGCACAAACATCCTTCGCTTCATTGAGACATAGTGAACATAGATAGATATAAAAAGGGACTCCCTTGCATTGTCTAGCACTTTTAGACATGAAAGTCTTGTGCCGTGTGTTTCTTGCATATTTAACTGTTTATTGCTGAGATTCTTACAATGATGTGCTTTGTATTCTTTATTCTCAGATAGAACACAGTGAAAATGACGGCGATGACTGGAAAACTGAATACCATCACTATCTTCAAAGCCAACCTTCTTTCTCAGGGGTTAGCTGTGACTCATTTGATGATGATAGGACTTCAACTGAGCAAGGTACATTTCGATGGTTTCTGGTTAAATTTACGATCACCATTTCCTCTGAAATTTCTATCATACACTCATCTCTTCATCCCACACATCTAACAGGAAAATGCCATGCTGTGGAAATTTCAGACACTGCCTCGTCATCGTCTATCCTTACAGCATCAGAAACCATCACATCAAATTTATACGTAATCGACTCAAAGGACACTTCTTCCTTCTGGGAATTACATTACATCAGAGACATCCTCTGCTCTGGAGACCTCATGTTAGAGGACTTTGCTTTAGGAAAAGCCCACAAGACCATATCTCCAGACCTCTTCGAACGGTTAGAGAATCAGAAACTACTCGAATCAAACAAAATAACGGAAGAAAGATTCGTGTCTGAGCGCAGGGTTCTGTTCGATTGTGTGAGTGAGTGTTTGGAGGTGAGGTGTGAGCAGCTTATCAGCGGAAGCTGCAAGTTCTGGGCTAAGCAAACGAGGATGTTCGAACGGAAACTGTGGTTGTCCGAAGAGATTTACAGGGAGATATCGAGTTGGACTAACGAGGAGGAGCTTAACGTGGATGAACTAGTGGAGAAGGACATGAGCTTCAAGAATGGCAAGTGGATTGAGTTTGAGATTGAGGCTTTTGGAGAGAGCTTGGAGTTAGAGAAGAGAATATTGAGTGGTTTGGTTGATGAGTTGATTGATGATTTCTTGGATTGAAATGTGAAAAGATCATTGGTGGTTTGGAGTTTTAACTATATTTTTGTCTTTCAAATACAAAGTAAATGTAAATGTATTCATAATGTTGGTTATTGTTGCTTCGTGGATTTATGTACTCAACAAGTGTTATTATGCTAAATTCATATATGTTATCAAATTAAGTTCATTTACATAACAAGAGTTTAACTACTGTAAGTTTGTAAATGTGGAAAGATTTTGTAGTCATTTTTTATCCCGAGCTATGATATAGTATTAGATTCTATATTAATAATTTAAGTTGTGTTTGGTATGCAGAATTCGATAAAAAAAAAAGTGCAGAGGTACAACAGTTGAAGCGTGAAGTACAATTATTTGAGTTGCTAATTTAGTTTTTCATCGTGCTATCCACACACGAATTTTGCATACCAAACGCACCCTTAGTTTTTCTTTCTTGGTATAGTATAGATTATAATATAATTATATGGGAAAACTGCACTTAAAATACCCCTTAGTATAATACTTATTGATCAGTCCCATGTCAAAATATTTTTATATCAAACTCCTCGTTTGAAACTTTATTTGCTCTGAGCTCCCTGATATACCAAAAAGACTAAATTACCCTAACTTTTAATTATTACTATTTCTTTCAGTTTCATTCACTGTCACAATAATCGTAGAAGCTACGTCTCTCTATACAAATAAACCCATCAAACCCAACAACATGTAGCTCTCTCACAAAAAAGGATCAAGCATGGTTTATCATCCCCGTCGTCACCTCAGCCCGTTGTGTTGCCGAACAAGCACCGAGAAGGTTTTCTCCAGTATGGCGTTCTGCTCACCCGTCGGGTCAATCCATATGTTTTTCATATTCGTTCGTAGTTTAAACATTCCTCCCGGAAATAATCTTTTGCAACTAACATGCCTTTATTTCTGGTTACCTTATCATTTACGTTAAGTTTGTTGCGAAATAACCACTTTGTGCCAATGATAGAATTTCCATTTGGTATTTCCACAAGTGTCCATATTTTACTCTTTTCGAATTGTGATAACTCTTCTTTCATAGCACTAACTCATGATGCGTCATCAAGAGCTTTAATTGATTGTCCTTGGTTCCACCGTAGATTCTATTTTCCTACAAGCAGTGCATTGAGAGATTCCTTCGTATTTTGATTGTGTGTAGCTGCTCTCGTTCTGCTCTAAATTCTATTTTCCTACAAGAAGTCCGTTGACAGTGCGATCTTTTTCTTATAAGGACTGTTTAAGTGTAATGATATCTCTAGACATATCACTATTTAACTTTTCAATCTCTTTACAGTTGCATGCAGCCTTTTCTTCCTTAAGAGTATCTATTTCGGTTCTTAAGCATGCAATCTCTAGATAAGCCTGATGTTTCTCTCTTGCTAAGTCATTTAGCTATTTGACGAACTTCTTCGTCGACTTAAGCGACTTAATCTTTTTATCAGCGATTTGAATTATTTCACACAATTCATTCTTACTCTCTTTTATTTCAAAAACAGATGAAGCAATTTCATGAGAGTTGTTCATATTAACATATAAATCATTTAAGATATTAATTTTCTTAATAGTGAAGAAGAAGATACCTGGTATTTGCTCGTTCTCTGAGTCTTCGCAATTCATCGCCTTGGCCTTCTGTTTCTTTGTCTTCTTATATTGTTTGCTAATGGACAATTTTGAGCGAAATGGACTGGCTTGTTGCATTTAAAGCATTTTTGGATATTGTTTCCAGACAAGGATATTTCCTTGTTCTTCTGGTAGAATTTGTTGAACTTCCTTCTGAATTTCTTTTTTACTGGAACTTATTAAGTCTCCTAGTTATCATAGTCAAGTGCTTCATTATATCCCCCTCTTCTTCATCATTGCCATCAGAATCAGTCTCTTCTTGTTCAATGTTGAAAGCAACAGATTTTTTATTTCTGGCATTTGACTTTTCATTTAGAGAAACTTGAGTCATCTCATATGAAGTAAGGGATCCGATCAGTTCGGAGATGGATAGCTTTTCTAAATCCTTAGCTTCGTAAATACTAGTCACTTTGGCATTCCATTGCCTTGGAAGTGATCCCAGGATTTTCTGACTTTTTCATTGTCAGTAATTAATTTGCCAAGTGAGAATATTTGATTGATGATGATCATAAATTTGGCGTACATATGACTTATGGTTTCATCATACTCTATCACGAACAGTTCATATTAGTGAGTGAGAAGTGCTACGCTTTCTTTTATAACACGAGTAGTTCCTTCATACATTTCTCACATGTCTTTGGCCGTTTCATATGAACTTACATGATTGTATTCTTCTTTTGTTAGCGCGCATGCGATCATATTTTTAGTCTTAGCATTCCGTGAGATTCCTTGTTTGTCCTATGAGCTATATTAAGATATTTTCTTATAAATAATCTGCTTCTTTTTCAAAATCATTTGATGTTTGCTTGAAAAAAGGATGTGATAACACAAGCAAAACATAACTTATATTCTTGCAACAGAAAAGTTTTTAGGTTATCACCTTTACTTTGAAAAACATTTTTGAAAGTACCTCCTGATATTTTAAAAACGTTTTGGGTGTTTGTCTAAAAAATATAAAGGACTGTAAAGTAAAGTGAGATCAAGATTTTTATAGAGGTTATATCTCCAACCTGGAGTTTACTCCTCTCCTCGAGGTTCGCTCATCAAGTATTTTATCAATCATAAATGTGTTACCGTAGCCGGTTACAATTGATTAATAGGCCACACACAACCAAAACACGTCGAAAACACGCTGAGTTTCATTCAGCGTCTCTTTCAGGAAATCTCCACTTCGCATACTGGAATCAACTCACTCTCGAAGGGACCCCCATTATATTAGACAATCATTCTATTCACGTGTGCTCAAACTTCGACATTGCCTCCTTGTGTATTCAAACACGTCTCGAAGACAAACTCTATGGTTTAGAGGAGGGGATCACTCAAAATATGTTGGAAGCGGGTGGGGATCGAGTGAGAGTTTCTGGAATTCGCAAATGTAAGCTCACTAGCATAAGAATATGATCAATGCAAGCTCTAAACAATTCTCTCTTTTGCTAACTTTTCTTGTTCTAAGTATTCGCTGTATAAGCACCAATCAATCAACCAGGACCTACTAAATAATATTAAATGTTGGACTTTATCTGATGGCTTATAACCAAACAAGCAGAATATTATTCAATTGAGTTACAACATGCAATGCATGAATTATATTTGTCATACAAGTGGTAGGAATTGCTCGGGTATTACATATCACATTTAATAATCTTCCGCAATATCACTAGAGCATTAATAAAATTCTCATTGCGAGTTCATAAAACATTGATTAAGTTCGTTAGTTTTGAAATTTGAAGTGCTTCTATTTTGAAAAGTTTTCGTTGTATGTTGGGGGATAATTGCCATTAAATACATTAGTACAATATTTGATGAATATCATCTTTTAGAGATATTATCTAGAAATACATTTAAAATAAGTTTTGCATGCTCTTATTTCCAACAACTAGAGAAAATTATAGAATATGAACCATGAAAAAATGTATTCCCTCCCACTGAGGCTTGACTTAGTTGTTATGTTGAGGCTCTCAAGGTGTTTGGAGAGGAAGTATCCGCTTCGAATCTCCCTTACTACCAAATACTTTGAGGGAGCAATAGACTTGTCCTAGTGTGTTTTACTTAATTGGCGTAGTTTGCAGGCTAGTGCGTCAGTTCTCGGGATTTACTTGGTCCAAAGGCCACGGTTGCTGGATTATATAAAAAATTGACTCAATGAGTTCTTTTCTCCCAGTCGGTAAATCAGAAAAAGAAAGGATTGAGATTTATCTCTCTCTACTCTCTACGATAGTCTCATCAATTATTTATTATCCAATGGCCAAGATTAAAGATTCCTATTATTTTAGGGCATCTCAACTTGATTATAACTAAATGATATAAAGTTTCCTTCTTAACAGATTTTAGATGAGGGGTCAAATATGAAAGGTGTGTAAATTAAGAACTATAGCGAAAAATAGTTTATGGACAAGGTATTATTAATGGTTTTTTTGGAAGTTGTTAAGGAATCAACAATTAAATATTCTGATAACTTAAAGTTTCGGTGAATAATAAAACTTAAAAAGTTCAACCGGTAACTCAAGCTACTGATAAAAGCGACCGGTGACATATGATTCAGAGACTAGGAACCAGAACCGAGGTTCTGGCACTCAAGTTATCTACACAAGAAACCAGGAACCATATTCAAACATGCCTCGACAAGGAAACCAAGCAGTGCAAAGCATTTAAGTCTAGACTGCAAGTAGTCTGATGGAGCCTCAACCAGAAAACAAAGACAGACCCATTTCGGAAATCACAATTAATGAAGTCTGGAAATTGGTCAGCGTCTTCAAACAACGACTCTATTTAGAAAAGCCTATATATTCATCAAGGAGTGAAGACTGAAGACAACTTTTGACAATCTCATAACTCAAACACAAAGAATTAAAGCTCAGAAGTCATTTCTCACAAATTCATCACGAGTGATTAGAAAGTTTGGTGAGATAGAAATCTAGTAATCAACGGACTTTAACAAGCTGTTTTAGTTTGGTGGATTGTGATACACAACTGCCTAAGAAGTAGCACTAGCATTCCTAGTTTACTGTAAGTTAGCTGAGTTTGTGTACTCTGTGTAAAGTGTAAACCAGTTGCTAGCGATAACCTTCTTTGCGTGAAAGAATGGGAGACGTAGGAGATTCTGCTCCGAAATCCCAGAAACAACTCGTGCGTACTTATCACTCAAAATCACCACACACACTTCAATTCTCAGTTCGGTTGCTCATAATAATCAGAATCTGAGTAACTGACAATTTGATTGAGTGACGGTTAGATCAGTAACTGACCTAACTATCGAAAAGAAGCAGATGTTTATTCACACCCTCTAAACACACTAACCGATCCATAAGCATATTCCATCTCTTAGAGAGTTTTATTTTTTATTTTTATTTTTATTTTTGTACAAAACTAAGGAAACTGTTAAAAATTATAGAAATTTAAAAGAAACATGATCATATATGATAACATAAAATGCGTTTAAAATGCACATGGCTCAGTAGCAGCTAAATGAGAAGAATTTTAGTCTTTTTAACAAGTTTTTTTTTTTTTTTTTTTTTTGCGGTCTCGAAGTATCCCCACTCGATCTGGCTATGGGCTAGCCCCTAAATACCGGCCTGGACTTTGCGTCACAATGACCTGGCGAAGTCTTAATTGCGCCACACACTTCAGTGGTGGGACTAATCCCCGGGTAAAAAAAAAAAAAAAGAGGTTATTTTTTTTGGGTAATAAATACAATTTAACGATATGACATATTTTGTTTCGTACGTTATTAACATACGTCTATAATAAGGCCATTGACTCTCTGGATAGAGTCGAAGTAAACTGGCTGACTTCCAATCCGCTTAGATGTCTAAAACGATTGTTAATAAATGTAAATTTAACATATTGTTATTCAAGAAACATATATATTATTCCATAGTTTTGGTTCATAGTTCGCCAAAATTACTAAAAAATGAAATACATACGTAAACAGATAATGCCCGAAAAATAAAAGCTATTTATTACCTTTCCTTTTTTTCCCCCATTAAACCCGCTGGCTAACAAATATGTTTAACTAAATTGCACTTTAATTTTTATATATATTAAAGTTAGTCAACTCACGTATTAATGAAGCATGCCTAACTTTTCCTTACTGAATTAAATTCACACACACACACACACATTTCGTCATTATACAACTGAGATCAGATCTGTAAAAACTCTACAGAAAATTAATAAAAATAATTGGACCCGCAAATTCGTCATTTTTATTTTATTTTTCGAGGGATAAGCCGTCGAATAAAGTAAAAATTATTTACCACTATTAACGTTTTCTATGTTCGACGGAGCTTCGGTCGAAAATTTTACAACTTTTCTACGTTGCTGCCGTCAATTTTTTTTGTGGGCTTTTCCACCGAATATTCAGTTCTCCTACGGATTTTATGTGAACATCTATCGTCGAAATATTATCTCAATTTTTTAGTAGTTGAGATAAATAATAATAATAATAATAATAAATAATAATAATAATAATAATAATAATAATAATAATAATAATAATAATAATAATAATAATAATAATAATAATAATAATAATAATAATAATAATAAAGATAAGTTGGAGTTAGTAAACTTCTTTAATTAATGCTCTCCCCTACCTGTTGTATAGGTAATAAAGATTAGGAAAGAATCTTACATGCAATGCAATGCAATGCTACTATAAAAGGCAAGATTATGCATCAAATTTCAAACACAAAACATCTTATTTTATTAAGCAAGCAAACATGAAACTCAACATATGGATTATTAGTCGTCTAATTGCTCTTTTATCAGCCTTTTTTGTATACACTAATAATGCAACACCTCCACTTTCACTGAGACCTCCTCCTCCACCACCTCCGCCGTCGCCTCCATCCCTTCCGCCACCTATTTTATCACCGCCTTCTCAGCCATATGTGCCACCAGCCGTCGCCACTATAATAGACGTGAAGATCAAGATTACGCCCCCCACGGCATGCATATTAGTCTCCGTAACTGTGAACCTCCCTGATGTCTTCCATCCACTTCTCTGTTAACCGTACGTAGTATGTCGAAATACAATAATAATCTTTAACTAAATAAGACAGAAAGCCTGGCTTTCTCTCATGTTTAACAGCCAGTAAGACTGATGAGTGTGGAGACTATGAAGGCCTTAATGTATAAATATCATTACACAGTGATAAGGGTTTTGATACTACGACTTGGACACGACAGCTCATCGACCCGTGCAAGAGACCGGCCAGTTCGTAATAGATGTTATGACTATTAACTTCTTATATACGTCGGAAGATGGTCGTCTCTGATCCATGATGTGCATTAGCTGTTCCTTTTGCGTTGTAATCAAAACGACTATATTGTTACATATTTCTGTGTTTTGTTGTTGGTCGTTTCCAAGAGGCTCACGCACGAATGGATACATACCGAGAAAATATAAATGGTTACGACAATCTATTATATAGATGTAAAGTTAACGTAAAATTGCCAAAAAAAATAAATTTTTGACGTCATCTATAATTACATCAAAGGTTTCTTCGCATGAATAATTGTTTCCAATCTTTACAAAATGCAATTCCCTCTGATGTTATTATAAGGGAATTTTAAAGAAAAATACCTACTACTAGTTTCATCTTAGGATTCAGTCCCTGCCATTTTAATTTTGTAAATAGGTACTGACACTAGGCAAAATTTTAGATTTTACTCCCTCAAAAGGCAATTTACAATAATGCCCTTTATTCATCGTGTCAAAAGCAATATAAAATGTGGTGTATACCTTTCCCTACTATTTCGAGCCCTAGCAAGCTTGAAGAGTATTGTCAGAAATGGACTGCGAGCAAACCCACATCTCCATCTTTGTCGAATATGAATCTGACTCTTCGTCTTCTTCAACGTCTATTGTACTCGTGGGTTTGTGCAACTGTGAGGATTGTGCAGATTTGTGCCCTGTATGTGTTCGACATAATGCCTCAATGGACGACGTCGACTCTTTCTTGACTGTTTCTTCAACGACTGTATGGGTTTACATTTTCTCATCCTTGGGGCTGCTGCTACGGCGGATTCTCATTTTTGTCGTCGGATTTAGGCCGTTGTTTATTGCTCGCTTTGGTGGTTGATTTATTCCATTGGTGTGTTGGTCGGAGCCTGTATCGCAGTGGTCGTGTATTTGGCGTTGAAGATGATGGGGTTAAGCATCGGTTGTATATGTTTAGCCCTTCGATCTGCTTAGTTTTACACGGTTTGAAATGTGGACGCAATAATTAGGAATGAATTTTTATGTTTCGCTAATTGGGTAGATAGTTTAGTATTAGTCGTATGGTAACTATTATATTTTGTTATTCTATATGTGCTAGGGTTGATGTTAATTGGCATTACTTTGGTTCTTTGCATTCCCGTACTTCACATCTAAACTAAGTCAAGTTCTTGAATTCAAGGAGAAGAATACCAAAATGGAGACAATAATACTTAATGGTAAGCCAAAAATACTAATATTAGGCATAACATACAAATGCATGAATTTAACTGTAAAATACCTAAATCGAGATAAAAATACTTAATTTTAGGCATAACATACTAATATTTATGCATGAAATACACGCGAATTGGGACGAGTCATCTGAGACTAAAATGATATCTTTCATCAAACACATTACAAGGAAAAGACATTGATCATCACCTACACAAATAAGAAGTTTTTTGCATCTTCACCTTTAAGCTAATTCAAATACTTGAATTTAACTGTTAGATACCTAAATCGAGAGACAAATACTTAATTTTGGGCCTATGATACTGATATTTATGCATGAAATACATGCGAATTGGGACGAGCCTTCTAAGACTAAAATAATATTTTTTCATAAAAAACATTACATGGTAAGGACATTGATCATCACCAACATAAATAAAAAGTTTTTTGCATCTTCACATTTAAACTAATTCAAATACTTAAATTTAACTCTAAAATACCTAAATCGAGACAAAAATACTTAATTGTAGGCTAAAAATACTAATATGTATGAAGAAAATACATACGAATTAGGACGAGTCATCTGAGACTAAAATGATATATTTTCATCAAACACATTACAAGGAAAAGACATTGATCATCACCAACACAAATAAGAAGATTGTTGCATCTTCACCTTTAAACTAATTAAAATACTTGAATTTAACTGTAAAATACTTAAATCGAGAAAAAAAAACACCTAATTTTAGGCCTAACATACTAATATTTATGCATGAAATACATGCGAATTGGGAAGAGTTTTCTAATAATAAAATGATATATTTTCATCAAACACATTACATGGTAAGGACATTAATAATCACCAACACAAATAAGTAGTTTTTGCATCTTCACTTTTAAATTAATTAAAATACTTGAATTTAACTGTAAAATACCTAAATCGAGAGAAAAATACTTAATTATAGGCTAAAATACTAATATTTATGAAGAAAATACATACGAATTGAAGGTGAGCCATCTAACACTAAAATGGTAGCTTTTCATCTAATATATTACATGGTTAGGACATTGATCATCACAAACACAATAAGAAGATTGTTGCATCTCCACCTTTAAACTCATTCAACATAACTCTCATGCATGTCGATTGTTGACTCAGAACTCATAGAAGCACATTTCTCCTCTAAACTCTGGAAGATCTCCAAGAGGTTAATGCTAATATGAATTGAAATAAAATAAAGGCCACAACTTCTGACAAATGAAAAACTTGTGCAGCCAAGTCTCACTCTCGTTAGTCCAATGACTGAAAATTATTTGAACAAAGGTATCATTTTAGACTTAGATGACTCGTCTCACTTCGCATATATTTCTTGCATCAGTATCGGTATTTTTGTCCCGAATTAAGTCTTTTTCTCTTCATTAATTTATTTTACCGTTGAATTCAAGTATTTGACTTCGTTTTAGGGGAAGTTGTGAGAAACTACTCTTTTGTTTTGGTGATGATCAATATCAATACCATGTAAGATCTTTTATGAAAATATATCATTTAGTCTTAGATGGCTCGCCTCCAATCCACATGTATTTCCTGCAAAAATATCGTTATTTTTTGCCTACAATTAAGTATTTTTTGTCTCGATTTAGGTATTCAATAGTTAAATTCAAGTATTTGACTTAGTTTAAAGGTGAAGATGCAACGAACTTCTTATTTTGTTGGTGGTGATCAATGTCTTTACCATGTAATGTGTTCGATGTAAAACTACAATTTTAGTGTTAGATGGCTCGCCCCCAATTCACATGTATTCTCTACATAAATAAATGTATTTTTGGCTATAATTAAGTATTTTTGTCTTGAATTTGGTATTTTTCTTGTTGAATACAAGTATTTGACTTAGTTTAAAGGTAAAATTGTATTTGTAACAATAATCAATCAATGAGTACACCTAAATGCAGTGAACCAAAGTAATATCAATTAATATCAACCACAATACATATAAAATAACAAAACATAACAAATACCATACGACTAATACTAAACAATCTACCCAATAACTGAAAGATAAAAAAATTACATTCATGCCTAATCCTTGCAACCTCAATTCAAACCGTAAAACTAAGCAAATCGAAGGGCTAAACATCAAATCGACGCCAAACCCCCATCATCTTCAACGCCAAAAGAACGACCACGACGTCGACGATAAGCAAGAAACAGACAAGCTCTGGCCAACACACCAACTGAAAAATGAGGTGCACATCTCAAAGGTGCAAGCGCCACCAGAAATGCCTCCAATGTCAACCACCAAAGCAATGAACAACCACCTAACTCCAACGATAAAAAAGGGAATCCGTCATAGCAGTAGTCTCAAGGATGAGGAAACATAAACCTGTACAGCCGCTAAAGAAAATGTAAGAAAGAGTCGACACCATCCATTGAGGCATTATGTCGACCACATACAAGGCACAAATCTGCACAATCCTCAGGTGCACAATCCCACTATCCCAACAGCCTGCTCGATCAACTCACCATCAGCAATAACTAGACCATCCACAGACCCCTCACACGCAGCCACGAAAGAGGTCTCAACCAAAAGCGAATCTGAGGCCACCACAAAACAAATTGGGGTTCAGGAAGATGACGAGACCAACCCATCACCACCCGATGAGTGCGACGCCGGAGATGAGCTCCTCCCCCGACGTCTTGCCGCCACGAGTACAACAGACGCTGAAGAAGACGAAGAGTCAGATCCATATTCGACAAAGATGGAGCTATGGATTTGCTCGCATCCCATTTCGGACAATACACTCTCAGCTTGGCTCGCAATAACAGCGCAAGGTATACCCCACATTTTATATTGCTTTTGACACATGAAGATAGGGCATTATTGTAATTGCCATTTGAGGGAGTTAAATCTAAAATTTTGCCTAGTGTCAGTAGGCATGGCAATGGGGCGGGTCCAGCCGGACCCGAGACCCGCCCCGGTTATTTTTCCCCGGACCCGGGACCCGCCCCGCCCCGCCCCAGGTCAGACCCGAAGCGGGGCAGGTCCAACCCGCCTGACCCGCCTTCTATTTTTTTTTTTTTATATTCTAACATTACCTTACACGTTTCAAGGACAAAACATAAGCAAAATAACTTATAAATTAACAGTTGAGGTGAGGTGAGGTGAGGTGAGGCTGCTGTTGAGAGGTGAGCCATCGATGAAGAGGGGAGAAAAAATATTAAATCCAAAACCCTAACTCTAATATATATATATATATATATATATATATATATATATTAATATTACATTAACTCGTTCGGGGCGGGTCTCGGGGCGGGGTTGGGCAAACCCGCCACCCGTCCCCGACCCGGCCGGGTTGGGCTCTTTAAGGCCCATAACCCGCCCCTTAACCCGAAATTTTAAAAAAAAACCCTCCCCAATAGGGGCGGGTTTAGGCGGGTTCGGGTCTCGGACCCGCCCCATTGCCATGCCTAAGTGTCAGTGCCTATTCACAAAATTAAAATGGCAGGGACTGAATCTTAAGATGAAACTGATATTATGTATTTTTCTTTAAAATTCTCTTATAATAACAGTAAAAGAAAAAAAAAAAAAACGCTTGTTAATTTTTTTTCACTCCCTGTTTCTTCTCATTTAACCACCATATTCAGCTCCATTAAATTTAAATTTAGTTACATTGTTATTGTTTTATAACTAATTCTTGTGTTTTAGAAATCATTTTCCATGTCACAACCAAATATTACAATTGTTTTCAAAACCAATCATCACAAAATAAAGATTGGTTTTAGTTAGAATTGTTGAAGATGTGTCGACTTTTTAATCACTTGGGGACAAGTTTTATAATTTGTAATATATATCCTAAGCTAAACTCACTCGTCCTACCCGCCCTTTCTTTTCGGGCTTGGATACTCTATTCCACTTTTTGTATTTACCTTCGTATTCCAACGTACGAAAATCGTTACACCTTCCCCGTCCAATGTTAAAACACCCGTACACATCATTACACCCATAATATCATTATACCAGTTGTTTAAATAAAAAAATCAATATTATATATTTGTCTAGTTTGGTGTAGAAAAAATCAGTATTATATATTAAAATATATATTGATCTTTTTTTTATTATTAAAACACCTGGTGTAATGATATTCATGGATGCAATGATATTTACGGGTGTTTTAACACTGGGCGGAGGAAGGTGTAACGATTTTCATATGTTGAAATACGAATTGGAATACAAAAACTGGAATAGATGATCCCTAGCCTTTCTTTTCACCCCTATCTCCTTCCAAGTCGCGATTTGTTGATAACGATGCTATAATAAAAAATCCCAAATTTTAAAAACTCAAAATAATAATTGTAATTCGTAAGGTAATTATTTCTTATATTGTTGGTTGCGCAGCATATTCTCATATCAAAAAAGATAAGCTTGAGGCTCGAGCTGTGAAGTGTATTTTCATAGGGTATCCTGATGGGATCAAAGGCTACAAGCTATGGCTGAATCCGATGAAGCTAACAACTGGTTAGGTGAGGAAGATAATCATGTGGATACACAACATGATTTAGCTGATTATACATTAGCAAGGGACAGAACAAAGAGAGCAACTAAGCCACCTATCAGATACGGTTATGCTGACTTGATTGCTTATGCTCTTGTTGCTCTGAAGAACCTAATGATAATGAACCTAGTACATACTCTGAGGCTGTAAAAGGTGCAGAAAGTAGTAAGTGGAAAGAAGCAACGGTGGATGAGATGAATTCTCTTCACAAGAATAAAACATGGATCCTTGTCGACAGACCAAATAACCAGAAAGTTGTGAGCTGCAAGTGGATTTTCAAGAAGAAAATTGAGTCAGGGAAATGAAAATATTTTGAGGTATAAGGCTAGGCTTGTTGCACGTGGCTTTACTCAAAGAGAAGGGCTTGATTACAATGAAATATTTTCACCGATGGTCAAGCATAGATCAATACGTTTCTTTCTCACTTGTAGCTCCCACTGCAACTCATTGCAACTCATTGCAACTCATTCTCACTGTAAGAAGGTTGTGACTCCCATTGCAACTCATTTTAAGCTCAGCAAAGTCACTGAAGACATGACTCCAGATGAAGAAGAATATATGAGATCAATACCTTACGCAAATGCGATTGGTTCTGTGATGTATGCTATGGTTTGCACGAGACATGACTTATCCTATGCTATAAGCTTGTTAACTAGGTTCATGGCTAATCCCAGAAAGATTCATTGGTTGGCATTGAAATGAAAAATAAGTCTCCAAAAGATTGTTGCTTTATCGACTACGAAGGCCGAATATATTGCGCTCGCAGAAGCTGTTAAAGAGGGATTATGGCTGAGAGGATTTTGAATGAGTTAGGTCTAAAACAGCCTTGTATTGACGTAAACTGTGTTTATCACGAAAGAACTAAGCATGTGGATGTTAGGTTGCATTTCATTCGTGATGTGATTGAAGAAGGGTTGATAAATGTGAGAAAGACCAGCACCGAAGAAAATCCTTCTGACATGATAACCAAGCCATTACCGAGCAGGAAATTCGAGCTTTGTTTGGCGTTGATTGTGTTGGGTCCAGGTCCAGCCATGTAAAGCTGTTCGTCCAACAAGCAACGTGAAGCATTGATTAGTGGGTCTTCATAATTGCATATTTAATGTTGAAATATGTAAGCAATGACATATATTTGTTTGTCTTGATGCTCATAGCGTGGCTATAGATAGGTTGGAAGAGCTCAGTTCTAAGGCACCCCAAGCAAGAGTTGTGCGAGAGAGATAGTGAGAGGAGAAAAAGCTTATCCACCTTCGGGTGGATAAGGGTGAGAGCGGGTGCAGTTTTACTGGGATAGTTGGGAATATGTACAAATATATTACCCGGGTGGGTAAGGGGTCTCGGGTTTGGGTTTAAACACGAGCGTTAATTTGTACGGTGTAATATTCTAAATATAGTAAAACTATTGTCTCTCCGTGGAGGTAGGCGGTATTGGCCGAACCACGTAAAAATCTCGTGTTCTCTCTCGGTGTCATTTCGGCTTACGTACTATCCAGATAAATTATCGCGGTGTCTAAATACAATCCACCGCTGGGCCCAAATATTTTTTAACAACCTCCCCAACAGATTGGTTGTCTGAATGCTCAAGAGTGATCGAGCATGTCGTGGCTCAACTGAGGTTGTGTTCATTTTGATTGAAGGTGGAGATTTGTTGGTGGTAAATCAACATGAACATGTGTATATGATCAAAAACCTGCTGCTTTGTTGCTGGGAAGAAGAAAATTGCTGAAGGCCTTGAAAGTGTTGATTTAACAGAAGAAATCGTAACTGAAGGACCAAGATATAAGTGTTGTCGGCCTTGTTTGGTTCATGGATTTAGATATTTTAAATGTTAGTTAATAGGATATTGAGGTATTTGGTTCATAGGTTTATATAAAGTATGAGTTTACATATACCAAGTTTAAACCCTTGTATAAGGATTTAAATAAACACACCTCTCAGATGTGTTTATTTAAACACGTTAACCAAACACACAATTTATTTTATACTCACTAATTAGTTTTATATAAACCTTATTAATTTAAACCCTCCTAAATATAAACCTACGAACCAAACGAATTGTTTAACGTTTTTTGATGCAGTTAGTGAAGTATAGTTAAAAGCTCTGCAGTTCACACACACAAACACACATAGATCAGTTTTCATATTTTTTCATTGAGAGTGTGAAATCGTGAGAGTTCATCTGAGAGGCGATTGTAAACATGAGAAAAATAACTGAGAGTGTGTATCATCATCAATCAGTAAAGAAGCTTCAGTTGGTGGCCCGTGGAGTAGGATTCACATCGAACCCGAACCACATAAAAAGTTGTGTTTAATGTTCTTCAATTTTAAGCGAACAACAAAATTCATTTGCTGTGATAATCAATCTAAAGTGACTCGATCATACGTCTAGTCATTGTTAAGATACAATCTGATTAATCTCAACTTATATTTATATTATTATTTTGTCAGGATTTTATTTTACTTTCTCGCCTACCCTCTGTATAATTTTCTGGCTCCCCTCCGAGTAAAATTGTCATTGTAATGACATTCCAGTTAATATGTGGTGTTGGCTTGCAATGATTGTCGCATGTAATGTGTTGTACAAACGGCACTCCTCGATCCCTAACTTGCTGATATTTAACGTGTGTATGATAAACGAATCAAGAAAGTCGATCTTGAAGTCGATCGAATCGAAAAACAGCAAAGAAAACAGAAAATCAAAACACAGAAATTACGTGGTTCGGCCTCGAATTTAGGCCAATGTCCACGGACCAACAGAGCCTTTTATTCAAAACTAAAAGAAGGGTTTACAAGATTGCTACACCCTCTACAACTTTCGTGTTTACAACTCTTTCTAACTCTCACTCTACAGAAAGATACAAGCTCTCAACGATAGCTACTTGGATCACAAAATCTGCTATTTATAACAATAGAACAGACCTGCGCTTTAACGGTTTGTACCGCGCGCTTCATCTCTTGTACACCACGCGCGTTTATAACTTACAAAAACGCTAAATGTTTTTATAAGTTTTGATCCGAACCGTCCATCTCATCTCGCGCCTAATCGACCGGTGCTCATTTAAATTCCGATCTTTGAATCCTAGCCTTAGGATCTCGCGCGCACCTTGATTGAACGGCTGCTGCTCATCTTCAGGACAAACATTTTTCTTAGCTGCAAATATATGATTTCTTTCAACTGTGATCGGCGAGGGTGTTTTCCGACCATCTCCCAGCCATGGCCGGCGAGTTTGGGCTCACAAAACCCAACAATCTCTACCTTGAGCCTAGAACTCCCATTTCCATCACAAAACTCCACCTTAACAGCTCAAGCACGCAAATCACAGAGGCTCAAACATCGTACGAGAATCAGCCTTCCGGTCTCTCATTTCCAACTTCAAATCTTGCAGGATTGCCTCTTGATTCGTCTGCCATCTCAACCAAGGCTCCACCTTGATTTATTCACCTTGCTATGTTGGTCTTCAAGCTGTTTAGCAGCTTCGAGCCTCGAAAGAAACCTTGTTAACTCCAAGTGAGATTGAAAACTCCCACTTGGAATCAACTTGGCCCTTCGAGCTCTTTCCCTTCATCTCCCATGAAGTTCTCATCTTTTCAACACCTTGAGGCTTCTTGCAGATCCATCTACTGCCCCTCAAGCTTTTCCTTTCGGTCTCTTTCACAGGCGAGACCTCAACATCGACCTGTGAAGCATCAAACTCAGACAAAACTTCAACTTGATGTTTCTGTCCAACTTTCTTCAGATATTTCAACCTCTCCCTCTGTACTTCCAGCCTCCATTGATGCATACCTCGAACAAGGTTCGGAAGTACTCTTCTTTCTTGGTTGAATCAGCTCCACCTCAGGCTCAGAACGCTCAGTTACAGAGCTGACCTTGTTCAAGTTGATCTCAGCAAAATCTGCAACCTTAGTTTCAACTACTGATTTTGTAGCAGTCTTCTCCACCTCAAGACGAGGTCTCCTTGGCTTCTCTTCCACCATATTCAAGCCACCACATTCCCTACTATCCTTAGATGTGCCTGTCACCGCAGGACACCCTTTCAAGACATAGCTACCATGCCTTAAAAATCCAGACAAAACCAATCTGTTCTGTTTCAGAATCTTGATCTTACCAGTTGAGATTTGTGTCTTGAATCCTCTTTTGTCCAAAACTCCGATTGAGATGAGGTTCCTCCTCAACTCTGGCACATACCTAACATCTCTTAGGACCCCCAAACTTCCTGAAATAAGCCTCAAATGCACTGAACCGTACCCATGAAACTGACAGCTTTTACCATTGCCTAGCTTCACAGATTCTTGGCTGGTTTCCTTGAAATCTTGAAGCCAATCTTTGTTGCACATAATATGGAAGCTGCACCCCGAATCAAGGATCCATTCATGGCTTTCTTCTTGCCCAGACACAGCCAAGATTTCTGCAAATTCATAGCCATCTTGAGCAAAAACAGCAGCTGGATTTGAGATACCTTGGCTCGAGTTATTTCTTGATATCTTGGGGCATTTTCTTCGAATGTGGCCCTCTCCTTGGCAGTGCCAACATTTCACAGGACCCTTAGCTTCTTTCTTTTCCTTCTCCTTGCCTTTATTTGTCCAAGAACCAGCCTTATTCTGTGCTAAAAGCAGCTGAGCAGCCTCAATCTTCTCATCAAGGCTTGTTGTCTTCTTTGCATTAAGCTGCTTAGAACTCAAGGCTGACAAGAAATCTTCTAGCTTTAACTTCTCCATTTCATAGAGCAGAGCCTCTCTAAAATGATCATAGCTTTCAGGCAGGGCGCATAGGAGCAATAAAGCTTGATCCTCGTTTCATCACCAACATTCTCTAGATCAAGCACGAGCTGTGAGAAATGATCCAACTTCTCTTCAATGGGTTGTTCTTCTTGCATTTGAAAGTGATAAAGGGCTTGCTTAAAGTATAACCTCTTGGCCAATGACTTGGTCGGGTAAAGAGCATCAAGTTTCTTCCAAATCTCCTCAGCCGTATCTTCTTTGGCAACCTTTCTCAGCACTTGATCTGATAAGCATAAGATCAAGGTGCTATAGGCTCTTTCTCGGATCTTTTTCATCGATGCATCGGCCATATCTCTCGGCTCCATCTCAGCCTCAGGCTTTAGAGCCTCCTCAAGACCCTTCTCAGTCACTAGGGCCTTCATCTTCTTCTTCCACAGGCCAAAATCTCCATGGCCATTGAAGACTTCCATTTCGAACCGATTTGCCGCCATCGTGAAGGTCTCGTCTCTCTTCCACGCTCACCGCACCAATTGTTGTACAAACGGCACCCCTCGACCCCTAACTTGCTGATCTTTAACATGGGTATGATAAACGAATCAAGAAAGTCGATCTTAAAGTCGATCGAATCGAAAAACAGCAAAGAAAACAGAAAATCAGAACACAGAAATTACGTGGTTCGGCCTTGACTTTAGGCCAACGTCCACGGACCAACAGAGCCTTTTATTCAAAACTAAAAGAAGGGTTTACAAGATTGCTACACCCTCTACAACTTTCGTGTTTACAACTCTTTCTAACTCTCACTCTACAGAAAGATACAAGCTCTCAACGATAGCTACTTGGATCACAAAATCTGCTATTTATAACAATAGAACAGACCTGCGCTTTAACGGTTTGTACCGCGCGCTTCATCTCTTGTACACCACGCGCGTTTATAACTTACAAAAACGCTAAATGTTTTTATAAGTTTTGATCCGAACCGTCCATCTCATCTCGCGCCTAATCGACCGGTGCTCATTTAAATTCCGATCTTTGAATCCTAGCCTTAGGATCTCGCGCGCACCTTGATTGAACGGCTGCTGCTCATCTTCAGGACTTCAGCATTTTTCTTAGCTGCAAAAATGATTTCTTTCAATGGCGAGGGTGATTTCCGACCATCTCCCGGCTATGCTTCGGCGAGTTTGGGCTCACAAAACCCAACATAATGGATGCTACGTTGCATGTATCTAATGGATGACCGACCAACATATTACTTGGTCCTATCCTATCCAATGTAATGTAGCCTTAAATAAATATAATATGATTCATTTAATGGGCATTGTGGTGTGGCCCATAATTGGCATGGCGGCAAAAATAAAGTAGGCAAAAAGCCGTGAACATTTTATATTAATTAATGTACCTTATTGAAGTCAAACATATACATAACATACATACATATGTGGTCTTGTTTAATCCAAATTTTCACATGAAACCGTATCGTAACTCATATCTCTATTATTTCATTTTTGACATGAAGTTGACGTTTTCGACCTTTTCAGTACATTAACATATGTACTATAAATATCGTTTATGAGTTATGATATGGCTATTATCCAACAATAATAATAATAATAATAATAATAATAATAATAATAATATCAAAAACATTATGCCGTGCTCGTCGCATCTACGTGGGCACAAGGTAACAGCTCCAATTACAATCATGTACAAATATTATTAATTTAAAAAGAATGTCGATATATTCTAGACTGCATAGAATAGAAGCTTCAAGCACTATTTCCTAATTTAATAAAAAAAAAGAAAAAAAAAGAAAAGTAAGAACCTTCTGGACGGTAGCCTGCGAAGTGGCCATGTGGTGGTGTTATCTATATTAAACTCCCATTTCAATTCAACCTTATTATTATCCTTATTACACAGTGATCCTATTAAACTCAACAACAGCCCTCTCCGAATTTACGTTGCAAGAAACAACCAAAGATTCCCCCTTTTTTCCCCGATCCCTCTTTAATATCACAACCCATCTAAAAAATCTCCATCTTTTGCTGCGAAAATCATCCAAGGATGCTGCAAATGTTCTTCACAGTGGCGTTTTCTGCTATTCCTCTGACCCTTTACATCCCACCAGTGAGAAATTTGAATCTGTTCGTCGAGGTCATCCAAGGTATGTGGTTAGAGTCGAGATCCACCACCCTTCGATTGTATCCTAGGTTGAGGCACGTTTGTTCGAGGATCTTTAGCTGTATGCCCTTGTCTAGCTAGGTAGATAGATGATCCATTTATATTTCCCCAATAAATAAAAGAGTATATGTAATTGAGAGTCAATGGACAAGAATTATATTTCTATGCATGAAATTTATATATGTGGTTGATTGGATTGGATTCATTTCTCTTGGTATGAAAACATGGCCATATATATGTAGTGATTGCTTGCTGTGATCATACTCTCTCAAGCAGCAACGTAACCATAAGGAAATCCCGCCAGCACGAAACATCGACTCAACGAGATTCCTTTAGTGCAATGCTTTCTGCTGGAAATGATCTGTTTCAGACAACTGAAGTTGTTGGTAGCAGTGTTGTGTTGGTCCTAATATGTATGTATGTTTGATCATAGCAGTTATAAGAATATGATGATGGGGTTAGCGGCATTTTAACCGAAAGTAACCGTTGGGCTCTTTCAATAACTTTCCGGTTAACTTTATCTATAAATAGAGACAACGAACACAGCATAGAGGTTTCTGTTTGAAAAGACTGTATTGTTAGGAAATTCATCCTTCGTCATATGATCATGGTGATTGAATATGGATTAGATTGACATTGAGAGGAGGTCATACGGAGTTATTTTTCAGTTTGATATATCAGAGAATGGATTATTAGCGTCTATCCGATCTCAATCTCCATTCTTAATTGATGATTTTGATACAAATATTTTTCTTCCGTCCTAATAATTTGTGGTCTTGGGTATCGGTGACTACTCCCTCTTTGTGTTGAGCTTCGGTTTTTATTCAGACATTGTAACCATGTTCGTAATACCTTGGAAAAACTATGTTGTGAGCAACTGCTTCAATCATGTTGCCTGAACTTGGACGACGGTTTTCAGTTGATGATCTACGACGACGGTTTTCAGTTGATGATCTACGATGACGGTTTTCAGTTGATGGTCGTCACCTCATTCTGAGATACGGAACAGAAAAAGAGGTGTGACCAAACAATTCTGAGAAGACGGTACCATAGGTGGCCAATGAGGATAAAATCCGAAGGAAAAAAATAAAGCTCGCCTTGGTGAAATTAGTATCACTTCGACTAAAGTTATGTTAGGCTTTCGTATTTTATGGATGCATCTCAAGAATTTATGTCCGCCACTGACCGGAAAGGGATCGAACCGACCTCAGCGGCTTGCGGTTGACGACCTTAAAACCCGAGGTGGGATGATAAATATTTTATGACAACATAGTACTACAAAACAAGATGCAAAATGAATCAATTCAGTGCAGACTTTCTCATTTAGTATGGTCTGAATCGATCACGTGCCTCGCCATTGGAATGGTATAACTGCCGACTTCGAGCAGAATTAATTCCCTTTGTGCTTTTCGTTTCAAGTCTATATACATAGTGATAATAAGATTTACCAAATTGATTCGTACTCGTGACATCCTTTTTGGAGTTATCACGTCTCGACCACTTAGTTAATCATTGTGAGAATATATCTTGTTTACATTAATTAACTCAAATTGATTTAACTCCGCATTAGGACAAAAAATCTCAATAATACATAGATGTTGTTATAAAAATATTAATTGTGATTAATATTATATTAAGATTATTTTATTATAATTATACTTATATTAAGATTATAATGATAATATAGCTTATAAAGAGAGAGAGATTAGAGAGAGATTAGAGAGTGATTAAGTATTTTAATACTTGGTGTGATTTACAATGAACTCTAATCACCTATTTATACTACTAATAATTCACTATTACAACTAATCACATTAATTACAATTATACACCTCACAATAAAATACAAACACTTCAATTAAACACCTCATCTTATCATCTTATCACATTATCATCATTTAATATTGTAAGTCCCTTTTCATCTAATATAATGCAAGCAACAAAGATAGCAACCTAGGATATGGTGAGATCGATTTTAGCTTAGGAGTGTTTTAGGTTGGCTTGATCAAGAAGACACAATGCTTGCAAAAGGAACAACATTTGAAACTAGGGCTTGGTGGATCTTTATATACCACATTAGTTGGTATATTAAAGCCCATCAAGCCCAAAACCTAATTAGCCCAAACAACTAATACTTAATTAAGTAAATTACAAACCCAAATAACATCTAAACCAAAGAACTAAATACACCAAAGACGGAAGCATCTAAAATATAAAGAACACAATAAAATGATCCTAACAATCTCCCCCTTTGTGTTCTTTTTAAATCTTCTGCTTGGATGCTCTGGCCTTGGGGTCCACCGTTTTGTACGTAGAGCTTCGAAGTCCAAGCTTGACTTCGTAGTTACGTAGCCACCTCCGAAAAGCCAGTCTTTCATCGATCTTCCCTCGAAGTAATCTGAACTTCATCTGGCTATCGAGGTCTTCTCCTTCCATCTCCTGGATAATCCTTGTCAACTTTCTTGAAATAATTTGGAGAGTCCCGTCGGAGAACTTTGGGATCTCCGAGGTCTTCATCAATCTCTTCTCACCTTTGTAGTTGACGTAGACTATCGAGGGTCCTCACCTTCAAAGACGTTTCCTTCAGAGATGTTGGGGTCATCCGGGACTTCGAAGTTAGGCTTTGTGAGGTTCACTTTCTTCATATTGCTTTCCAGTGCCATCTGAAGGTCGTGGGAAGCATTATAATTGATCTGGCGCAACATGAACCTTTTGAGTGTAACAAGGCCTATCTTCAATGCAGGGTCCTTTTTCAGCTGTCCTAGATACCTGTACGTCGAGAATATTCTCTCGACATCAGGGTGTCTAATGTAGATTAGGTCCGCTTCGCTGATGTCTTCAACCTTCCCGTCCTCCCTTTCAACTTTGTAAACTGGATAGGGAATTTGGTTGAAGTACTCGACTCTGACTCCCGTCACCCTTTTGATCATTTTCTTCCTTGATTCGTCTTTTCGAAGGCGATCCAGATTGTCGCCGCGTCCTCTGAAACTCATCATCATTCGCAGACTTAGGACATAGAATCTTGCCCTTCGTCCCGTCAGATGAGTCATCCCACTCAGCTCCAGTTCGTCAGGCTTGGTGATACGCTCGGGTTTCCTCCATATTCGTTTCCGAAACTCTTCCTGGTAAGGTGCCACGATTTTGGCATTTTCCCACGGGAGCTCCGGAATCTTCGGGGTCTCTCTTGGCGGAGGGTTGTACATGTCGTACCATCGGTTGGCGTGCTCCAAGAGAACAGGAAGTTCGGGGATTTCTGCTTCGTAGTCCTCCCCTTCTTCCAGCTCCTTGTCTTCTATTCTGACAAGTTCAACCTCTGCATTCTTAGGAGCTGTCGAGCGTTATCAAACATAGCCTTTGAGAACTCTTCTGTAACCGGTCTTTTGAGCCATCCTTCGTTCATAATGTACGCCTCCACTTCAGTGTGTGGTTGGAGGTAATCTTCGAGGTTGAATGGCTCTAAGTCCGGTTGTGTAGCAATGTAGGGCGAAAGAGGTGGGCTTCGGCTTTTTCTGGCTTCGTGGGTGGTGGAAGGAGGATTTGGGGTGGTGGTTCTTTGGACTGTATGTGTATGGATTTCCGAGGTCGACGTTGCTTCGCCAAGGAAGAGTGTCTGGTTCGGCCCTGGCGCCGCTTGTCTTCCTCGAGAATCTCCTCGTGTGGGTTGTTGGGTTTGTGTTGTAGGGCCTGCTGCTGATCTGCCCTGTCTTGGTGTGCTTCGTCGTACAGATGCTCCGGAGGAGGATAGGCGTTGACGCTTCTCCCCCTCACGGCGATCCTGGTCGTCAGGATCGTCGTGCCGTCTTCGGATTGTTGAGGTGTCGTCTCGGCACGTCTCTGTTGACGGTATGTTTTGTTGCGCGATCAGCATCTTTCGGACCGTCACGAGCGCGGGGTGCTTCGGGTCCTCTCCTATGAGACGGGCAGTGAAGATGTCCCATAGGTCGAGCAGTGGCATGGTGTGGGGGTTCGGATGAGGAGGTGGGGGTAGTGGGGAACGTGACGGGGTTTCGTCGAACAGGGGCTTTGCCTCTGTCCTGCGCAGCAGCCGTAATGAGTGACTGCATGCGCGGGACAGCCACTTGCTCGAGAAATTCGGCAAGTCTCTGTTCTAGGTATGTCGCCGTCACGTGCGGGGAATCACCGCCGGAGCCACGAAGGCCTTCCGTTTGCACCCCCGAAGTGGTGGGGTGGCCAGTTTCGCGGGAAATCGATGGGACTTCGGGCGGCACTGGGCTTCCGACCTGTCCTTGCGGTTCCTCATGAAGAAGGACCGCTCCGGTCGTTAGGGCCACGTCACACAGACGGGCGAAGGTGGAGCTCTCACCGGGGCCACTTAGGCGTCCCGTTGGCACGCGTCCGATCGTGATGTTCGGACGGTGGCCCTCTGACGAAGACGATGTGAGGTCGTCGTCATCGGGACTTCCGTCCAATCCTAGAAGTGCCTCAATCATGGGCGCCTCTATGGACGTTGAGGCCTGTTCGGTGACAGGCGGAGGACGTGATGGTTGAGGGTCGGGGCTTTTTGAGACGACCGGTTGTTGGGAACCGGCCGAATGGCTAAGGCTCGTGGTATGCGCCGTTGGGTCGATGTCGGCGGCTTCTATCCTAAGGGGTGACCCGGCTTGTAGTGGAGTGGGGATTGGAGGAATGCGACGACGTCTATGGATAAGCGTGCTGTCATCGTCGTCGTCAGAGGAGTCGTCGCTCATTTGTTGGCGTTGAGGAGCGGGCGACGCTGCCTCGTGGAGGGTGGTGGTGACGGTGGGCGGAGTATGGGCATCCCGTCTTCGCCGTCCGAGTCGGAGACGTCGCTCAACATTTGTCGTTGAAGAGCACGCGACGTCGGCGGGATCGGCGATGTGCGGCTGACAGGAGATGGTGGTGGGATGGGTGTGATGAGTGGTGGTGAGGGCTGTCGAACGGGTATTTGTTGTTCGACAGGTGTTGGTGGTGTGGATGATTGGGTAATTGATGGAATGGCTGGTTGGTGAGTGTATGACTGAGGAATGGATGAGGAAGCTGCCTCCGGCCCGGTTCTAGGACCTTCATCGGCAGAGTGGGAGGCCCCGGGGTTAGGTTCGAGGGGGTTTTCTCGAACCATGGGGGCGTATACATTGTACTGGCGGCAGTATTCTTCTATCATGTGCTGCTCCGCCAGTGACAAGAGGGATGAAGGGATGGGCATCGGCCGCCGTGCGTATTTCTCATCGACCTTCCCCTTCTGAAGGTACTTGAGCTTTGGCGGGGTGACATATTCGTCGGCAGGCCGGGTTGGTATCTCAGGCAGTGATTGCATAAAGTGGTGGATCATTAGCCCGAACCACCTGGGATATGGAAGATACTGCGTCTTCTTGCCCTTCGTTCGCTGCATCATTTGGTCGTCAAGGTCCAACATGAAGAGCTTGGCATAATCGATGTTTTTGTTGAAGGCAATGCCGTGGAAGATCCGCAGTATTGTGATATTGCACCTGTCGTGCCCTGAGTGCTTTGGTGAGAAGCACTTATTGACAAGCGCAAAAAGTGTCCGCCATGGATGCGGGAGCATGGACTGTTGGATCTGAGAGATGAACTTCACGGGCGTGAAGTAGCCCAATCTGTGGATGTCCTCGAGAAGCTCGTCCTCAGAAGCCTCATACTCATTCTCCGGTCGGCTGGGCAGGCGGAGAACATGGCGGATTAAATCGCGGGTGACCTCGACCGTCTGGCCTGCGAGTTTTGCTTCGTAGTATAGACTATTGTCTGGTGCCACCTTCGTCTGCAGCGTCCCCCAAAATTGTTGAAGGTAAACGGAGGGGACGGGTACAGCGGCCGAGAAGGCGTACCAGAGGTGATGGTGTCTCAGAATCGCCGGCATAATGGGTTCCTTCCCTTTAAAGACTTCCAAGTCAAGTTGGAAGTTGTTATCCTTCGGAATGACCCATTTTGACGTCGGGTAAATCAGATCCGTTGGTGTCGTACTCATTTTTTTTTTTTTTTTTTTTTTCCGAACACCTGGATTTGCTAAACCTGCGATGATAGAGAAGCCATTAGCTTATACAGTAAAATGAAGCATAAGGAATCATGATTTGAATAGGTGAAGCAAGTTGGAGTAAAAGGTTAAGTGTTTTGGGCTTGAAAAATTTGATTTTTGATTTTGGGCCCAAAAACAGTGTCAGCCCATTTAAATCATGAGATTGATACTTAGAAAATTTCTTAAGTGTAGAGTTCGCGCATTAAAGATAAAAGGGTTTGAAGGATTTTCAAAGGCTTTATGTCGCGAAGTGAAGAGAAGTGCCAAAAAAAATTCTAAGTATAGATTTCGCGAAATAGAAGTATGTTTAAGTGTGGATTGCGAATCGTCTGAAGAGAGAGTTTGGTTAGTTCGCTAAGGACTTTGCGAATCTTAGTTTCGCGAATGTTAGAATAGGTTCGAGAACTGAAAAGCTTTGCGAATTGAGATTGTGTTCTCGAATTGAGGTGAAAATGAGTTCGCGAAACATGTAGGGATTCGCGAAAGACCATGGGGTTCGCGATCTGGAAGTTTGCGAATTGAGAAATAAGTTCGCGATTTAAAAATGATTAAGAATTGAGAGCGGTTCGCGAACTTGAGGACTTGGCGAATTTGAAAGGAGTTCGCGGTTCTGAGTTTTGCGAATGCGGAGTGAGTTCGCGAACTATTACGAATTGGGAGCGGTTCGCGGAGTGAGTTCGCGAACTATTACGAATTCGCGAACTTGGAGAACTTCACGGGCTTAAGTGGAATGCGCAAAAACAGGTTCGAGACTTCGAAAGCCGCGCTTGAAAGATAAAAAAGAAAACAAGTTCGCGAATCATGAAGATTTAACGTGTTCATCAACCGTGAAGAGCAAAAATTCCAGATTTCACCAAAACTTCATCATCTAAGTAAAAATCTGCATTAAAACGAAGATTTAAGGTAATTCTTACCACAGCAACGCACGAGAAAGAGAGGATTTGAGGATTTAAGGTGGGTTTCGTCGTGATTTGTGTGGATTCTTCTCGCGAGTGAACAGTGATTTGGGGAGGAAATTCGAAAAATTTAACCCTAATTTTGATTGTGCGGCGACTGTAGCTTCGAAAGGGTTTAGGGTTTTAAGGTGTGAGAAGTTCGCGAAGCGTGCGTTGAGTTCGCGAAGCTAACTTTGGTTCGCGAAGCGTGCGTTGAGTTCGCGAAGCTAACTTTGGTTCGCGAAGTAATGTTGAAACCCAACATTGAAAGTTTACGAATCAGTAAGGAAGTTGAGGAAACTGGGCCGAAAATTGAGAGAAGAAAGCCCAATACTGGTTTTTTTTTTTTGGATTCGCGAATTGACTCAAATGTTTTTGTGATTGTGGGCTCAATATTTAACTAAGACTCCCCCTCAAAATGTGCACTCTAATAAAATTTTTAAAATAAAGTATAATAAGAAGACTAAAATTACTCCCCCTAAATTTTTGGAATGGTGATCATCTTTTAAACTTTATAAAAGATTGAAATAGGCAAAAATCACGTTATGCTTCCAGATTCAACATGCCTAACTTTGAAACGAGAAACATGAAACGTTTTTCATCCAAAGCCTTTGTGAAAAGATCGGCAAGTTGAACTTCGGTGTTGACGAAGTACATTGTGATTGTGCCTTTTTCGACATGATCTTTTATAAAGTGATATCGAAGGTCTATATGTTTAGTGCGGGAATGATGGACGGGATTACAGGTAATGGCAATAGCGCTCTTCGAGTCGCTGTAAATTGGAATGTTATTGAGAACAAACCCGTAATCCTGCAGTTGCGTTCGCAACCATAGGATTTGAGAGCAGCAACTGGCCGCAGCAACGTACTCTGCTTCGGCGGTTGATGTGGACACACAGTTTTGTTTCTTAGATGACCAACTTACTAGTTTGTCACCTAAGAATTGTATTCCACCCGAGGTGCTCTTCCTGTCCATCCTACAACCTGCAAAATCGGCATCCGTAAAGCCAAGTAATTGAAAGTTAGAGTTCTTGGGATACCAGAGTCCGAGTGTCGGTGTTCCCTTGAGATAGCGTAAGATCCTCTTCACTGCAAGCATGTGCGACTCCTTCGGATCGGCTTGAAAGCGCGCACACAGGCAGGTGGAGAAGACTATATCCGGCCGACTTGCTGTCAGATACAGAAGCGATCCTATCATTCCTCTGTATGTAGACGGGTTGACTGATTTGCCCGATGGATCTGAGGCTAATTTGCACGAAGTCGACATCGGGGTACTTTTAGATGGGAATTTTCCATGTTGTACTTCTTAAGTATGTCTTGAATATACTTCGATTGACTGATGAAGATTCCTTCTGGGAGTTGCTTGACTTGCAGTCCAAGGAAGAAGTTGAGCTCTCCCATCATGCTCATTTCAAACTTTGTCTTCATCAGTTCCCCGAACTCCTCGCACAACATGGGGTTTGTGGATCCAAAAATAATGTCGTCGACGTAAATCTGAATAAGTAGAATTTCAGACTTGCGTCGCTTGATGAAGAGGGTGGTGTCGATTTGCCCTTTAGTGAAGCCTGACTCGATCAGAAAATCAGATAGCACCTCGTACCATGCTCGGGGTGCTTGCTTAAGTCCGTAAAGTGCCTTCTCGAGGAAGTACACGTAGTCAGGGTGGGCTTGACTTACGAATCCTTCAGGCTGTGCCACGTAGACTTCTTCTTTCAAGACGCCGTTGAGGAAGGCTGTCTTGACATCCATCTGATACACCGTGAAGTCTTTGTGGGCTGCGAAGGCTAGGAAAATCCGGATTGCTTCGATTCGCGCGACGGGTGCAAAGGTCTCATCGTAGTCGATTCCCTCTTGCTGGTTGTAGCCCTTCGCGACTAGCCTTGCTTTGTTGCGAATTACGACACCATCTTCATCTTTCTTATTCTTGAATACCCACTTCGTACCAATAATCGTCTTTCCTTGAGGTCTCGGTACGAGTTTCCACACTTTCAGTCTTTCGAACTGATGGATTTCCTCCTGCATTGCGTTTACCCAGTCTGGGTCTTTTAGCGCGTCTCCAACTTTGCTTGGCTCATCCTGGCTGAGAAAGCAGGCATATAGATTTTCGTTTATTGTCGATGATCTTGTACTGACTCCTTGGTCTGGATTTCCAATGATTTGAGACGTCGGATGGGCTCGAGTCCACTTCCTTTGATGAGGGAGAGGTTGTTCTTGCTCGTCCTGTGCGGGTTCTTCACCTGTTGTCTCGGGGGTGCTGGAAATTTCGATCGGAGAGTGAGGCACTAGTCAGGGAAAAATACTAGGGGAATGTCTTCGTCGTCTTCTTCAGTTGAAGTTCAGGGGAAATAGTGACTTCAATATGTGACGTTGAGGGAGATGCATCAGCTTCGTGTTGGCCTACGGGGGAAGCTGGTGCGTCACTATTTTGGGGTTGGTGAGGAGGTTGAGCTGATCGACGATCGTGGATGGCTAGATCTTCGAAAAGCAGCTCCCATGCGTCGTCGCTCTTGTGGGATGTCGATGCTTCCTCCTCGAATGTAGGACTGGGCTGATCGTCTGTCAGCACTCTAATTAGTCCCGGTTCTGGCCTGATTTGGACAGAAGCGTTCGGTTGTAGTACGGGTCCTGAACTGATGTATTCAGAAGCCACAGGCGCTTCGTCGAAAGTAACGTTTATGCTTTCCATAACAGTCCTTCTATCTTTGAGATAGACTCTATAGGCCTTCGAAGTAGCCGAATATCCAATGAACACTCCTTCGATGGCCTTCGGGTCGAGCTTCCCTCGATCAACTCGGTCATTAGCTACAAAGCACTTGCAGCCGAAAATCCGTAGATATTTGATGTTTGGGACCCTTTGGTTGATTAGCTCGTACGGAGTCTTCCCAAATCTCTTGTGAATGCTCGTTCGGTTTTGCGTGCAACACGCCGTGTTTACTGCCTCGGCCCATAGAAAGTGTGGAAGTCCTGATTGAATTAGCATTGTCCGGGCTGCTTCGATAAGGGTCCGGTTCTTCCTTTCCACTACTCCATTTTGTTGAGGTTTTTGCGGCCGAGAACTGCTGAGAGATTCCTAGCGAGGTGTAGAAGTCACTGAGGACCTTGTTCTTGAACTCAGTGCCATTATCTGTGCGGATTACTTGGATGTTGCTCTCAAGCAGGTTCTGAGTCGTCTTCACAAAGAGATGATTATTTCAGGGGTCTCGTCCTTCGTTTTAAGATATCTCGTCCATGTGTACCTCGAGTAGTCATCTACAATGACTAAGACGTATTTTCTTCCATTTATGCTTTGTATCCTCATTGGCCCGCATAAATCCATGTGTAGCAGCTCCAGTGGGCGAGAGGTCGAGGCCACGTGTTTTGACGAATGAGATGCCTTCTTCATCTTTCCCATTTCGCACGCCGAACATAGATGCTCTTTGTGGTACTTCAATGGTGGGAGTCCTGTGACTAGCTTATCTTTGTATAGTTTATTCAGCGTTTTGAAGTTGATATGGGACATCCGTCTGTGCCAAAGGTCATATTGCTGGTGTGATGCCTTTGTCATCAGACAGATGGCGGATGAAGGTCGAAGGGTCTTCAGATTGATTGTGTAGAGATTTGTCTTCCTCGTGCCTGTGAGGAGTTCCCTACCCTGCTCGTCGCTGATGGTGCATTCGTCAGACTGGAAGGTGACCGTCAGCCTTCTATCGCATAACTGGCCAATGCTGAAGAGGTTGTGTCCAAGTCCTTCGACGAGCGAGACATCCCTGATTGTGAGGTTGTCATGGATGAGGTCTCCGTGTCCTATGATCGGAGCCGCGTGATTATTTCCGAAGCGCACGTTACCGCCAAAGCGGGCTTTGTAGTTGCTCACAGCTCTTTTCTCCCTGTCATGTGTGTGGAGCAACCTGAATCGAGATACCACACATGACAGATCTGCAAAAATAATCAAGAGAGGTCAGTAACCCGATAACGGTCGGGTTCACCTTGGTTATTTTCGACACGCAAGCATAGATGAAATAAAGAATCAGCTAAGTAATCTACTATGCTTGGACTTTTTTGGGAACCCAAATCTGGCGTGTGCCTGATTTAGTCGTGTTGGATTCGAGTTCCCTTTTAGTGACCCAAATTTGCTCGTTATGATCGGTTGCATTTTGATTTTGGGCACGTAATGCTTGGGCTCGGTTTTCTTCTCGTTTTTGCGAGATATTTGATCTGGCTTTTTCTCGAGCCTTGAAGCATTTTGTGGTCTCGCCTTTGGTTTGGGATTTGAGCTTGCAACCTTCTTGGCTTTTACTTCGGGGAAGTGTGCAAGGAGAGGGTTAGTTCGCGAGTTAGGTATAGGAATCAAAGTTCGCGACTTTGATGCGTGCCTTTTAGTTTGCGAGTCTAGTGTGTGTGTGTGGGTTTGCGAAATAAGTTGCCTGCTAAGTTTCGGGTCTGAAATCCTTTTAGACTTAGAAATTAAACTAGCAGCATTTTTCAACACATTAACACACTCAAGACGATTCTTACAAAACAAAAAGGGAGACATTTTAGTTTTCGATTTCATTTGCTCCTTTTTGTGAACAGCACGTCTCCTTTTGTCTCGTCTTGGTTTGCCCTCCACTTCACGCTCTTTTCCCAAGATGCTTTTCCTGTCGATGCAGAAGAGGCCTTGTTAGTGATCTTCGTGGTGCGACCTATAACCGGCTTATCTAATTCTTTATTCTTGAAGAGTTTTGTGTGTGACGTTTTCAAAATGAAAGGAGTGTGTGTAGGGATCGTGTGGGATCTAGTGCTTATTTGATCCTTTAATGATGAAATTACTGCGAGTAAAATGTCTTTCTCTAGTTGAGAGAGTTGCTCGAGTGATTCCTTCGACGCTCGTAGTTCTGAAATTTCTTTCAGCATTGGAGGAATGTAAGCTCTAGACGACGTTCCCATATTCTTCGAATTCTTCGGTACGTCTTCAACGGCCTTTTGAGAGGGCGGTGCACTTGCCTGGAGACAGTTATCAATCGAGGGTTTTTCCTTTGTCTTGTAACTTTCGTTCAGGCTAGTGTAATCGAACGGTTTTTCGGCCCGATCGCTCCCTTCTCTTGTCGTTGGTTCGCTTTTTGAAGCCTGAACGAAGCGCATGAGCGATAGACCTAGACAACTATCATCGTAGCGAGTGGGGTTTTCTTGGCTTCAGGTTTGATGGTCTTGACGAAGCCTAATCCTGCTCGTGGATCATAGAACCTAGTATCCTTGGGCTGACTAAGGAATACGGTTTGTTCTGATTGCCCTCGTTTCGTGATAATGTCTTCTAAGCTCTTAATCTTAGCATATAGCCCCGCACGTTCGCTATTCATCAGATTATATTCGCTAGTCTTGTTAATTCGCTCATTCTCACTCTTCCTAAAGTTCGCCGTTAACTCTTCAAGTTTTTTATTCAATTTAATTATTTCCTCATCTCGACAGCTACCCTAAGATTTGCGGCTTCTAATCGACAATTCAGGGAACCTATATCGCTTAGTCGATTAATGAGGGATGCACGGTTATTAGCTAATTGGGCTTCTAGTTCTGTAATTCTAGAATTATTGCTAGAAGCTTCGTTTTTATTGCATTCTAAGGTCGCTATCCTATTTGTCAATTCACTAACTTTATCATTAGATTTTCCTAAGTCTTGTTCTGTCATACTTAAGCTATTTTCTAACCTTTCTACCTCTTCTAGTGTCATGGTTAGAATAGCTTGAGTTTTTACTAATTTCTTTTCTAAAGACCTAGTATTTTTACGTTCTTTACTTAGGACCTCTATTTTATTTTGTAATTTTAAAAGCATACTATCGTTGAAAGAGTATACCTCCTCGCCGTTGCACGGTTCATCTACTTCATTCGTGCTGGTACTGGTGCTAGCTTCCGCTGCTCCTCCTCGTCTGATCCGTCTCCTTCCAGCCGTGCCATCAGGGCAAGGTTCTCGGGCTCTATCGGTGGAGTCCTCGAGCCAGTGGTCCTGCTCGGCCACTAGTGCTTTGCCTTGATTCTTCTGCCTGATCAACTGCAGCTTCCTGAGATAATACTCTTCGTCCTTCTTTTTCTTCGGAAGGGGACAGTCATTGGCAAAGTGCCCTGGTTTGCCACAGTTGTAGCATTTTCTTGGTTCGGCTGGGGCCTTGGTTTCAGCTGGCTGAAATGGTCGGGTCTGAGGATTGGGTCCTGACGAGATCCTTTGTTTGTTGGACGAGGATGATGATTTCTTGAAGAACTTTTTGTTCATCATCTTCGTTACCAAGCCAAGTGCTTCTGGAGCTCCTTCATCTCCGGATCGGAGTCCGAGCCTGAGTCATCTTCGGAGGTGGAGGGGCTTGTGATCTTGATGGCTTTGCCTTTGCTCGGCTTTGCGCTCTTCTTGTCCGTCACTAAGGCTAGTGAGTCGGCCACAGCCTTATTCTTCTGCTCCTCCACCCCGTTTACGTCATCTGAATGCTGTTCGAGGCTCTCGTAGATGCTTGGATGCAATTTCATCGAGGTCCTTGTTCTGCCTGAAATTTGTGGCAATCTTCTTCCACTCAGGCTGTAATGATGTAAGGAATCTTACATTTAGCTCCAAGTTGGACTTCATGATGCTGATCTTTCGCAGCTCATTGGTTTGGATCATAAACCTACGATAGGTTTCACCAATTGGCTCGCCTGTCGAGCCTTGAAGGAGTCGTAAGCCGCAATGTGTTGCTTCTTGGCTCTTAAACCGATATCAGTGCCTGCATCACTTAGAGATCTCGTCGACATTTCCTTGGCAGTCTGGAAGCTATCTACCTGAATGTAGATTTCATTTGGCATGGCTTGTAGGAGGTAGGTCTTGGCCATGAGGTCTGCCCTAATGCTTCGTCTTTCAAGATCAGTGTAGTCGGCTGGAGACTTGGGTACTATCTGTGGAAGGACGGGAGGAGTCACGGTGTCGTCCCCGGGGAGTGTGCTCGTGAATGTTTCGGGGCCGCTTTGGAGTGATCTGATCATCTCCTCTCGTTGTCTTTGATCTCCAGGAAGTTGAAGAATCTGTTCTTCCAGATAGAGAACTCGCCTCTTCGCAGCACTGGTGGTCTGACGTCGCTTCCCATGGCGAGTGTGTCCATACTATATTAGATGTGGGTGATCTTTAAACGTGTGTGGAACTTTGAAGTGTTGAAACTTGAAGTTAGTGAGGTTCGCGAACTTGAGCTGGATAGTGAAATCGAAGGGTTTGCGAACTTGAGCTGGATTCGTGAAATCGAGGGATTCGAGAAATGGCTGGTTCGCGAATTGAAGACCTGTTCGTGATCTGCGTTGGCGAAGTGAGTTCACGGGTTGGCTAAATGATTCGCGAAGCTGAGCTGAAGGTTGGCGAATCGAAAGATCGCAGATGAGGTGGGGTTCGTGAAGTGGCCTGAGCTTCGTGATCCTGGTCGGCTGTTGAGGTTCGCGGATTGCGGAACACTTCGTGAATGAAGTTCGCGGGATGGTGGTTCGCAAAGCAGAGAAGTTCGCGAATTCTTTGTCTGTTCCGCGAATGATGACAATGAAGATCTTCAAGCTGAAAACCCAGAAAAATTCGAAAATCTTGCTGTAAATGCCCAAAATCTGCCCAGAAATGCTGTTTTTTGCTGGAATAAGTTCCCCAATACCAGAAAATGGCCGAGAAACCCAAAAAAAACAGCTCAGAAAAGGTAGAAAAAAACAGCCAAAGAAGCTCAAAAAACAGCAAAAAAGGTGACGAAAAGCTCAATAACTCCAAGAATGGCTTCAAAGCTCCCTCACGCTTGCTCTGATACCACTTGTAAGTCCCTTTTCATCTAATATGCAAGCAACAAAGATAGCAACCTAGGATATGGTGAGATCGATTTTAGCTTAGGAGTGTTTTAGGTTGGCTTGATCAAGAAGACACAATGCTTGCAAAAGGAACAACATTTGAAACTAGGGCTTGGTGGATCTTTATATACCACATTAGTTGGTATATTAAAGCCCATCAAGCCCAAAACCTAATTAGCCCAAACAACTAATACTTAATTAAGTAAATTACAAACCCAAATAACATCTAAACCAAAGAACTAAATACACCAAAGACGGAAGCATCTAAAATATAAAGAACACAATAAAATGATCCTAACAAATATAATACTTCCAAATCATCAATAATTTAACTAATATTATTATTTAAAACATCCACATTTAATTATTTCATAATACTCCCCCTTGGATGTTTTCAAAGAATATGCCTCGTTAAAACCTTATTAGGAAAAACCCAATGGGATAAAAACCTAATGAAGGAAAAAGAGTACATGATTCTTTTAGATACGCTTTCGATTGTTGCCTCATTAAAAACCTTACTGGGAAAACCACATGGAAAAAACCTCAGTGAAGGGAAAAAGAGTGCAACGCGTATTTACTCCCCCTGATGATGACATCATTTAAGATCTCGAAGTTTTCGAACTCCAATTGAATATACCAATCTTTTGAAAATTATTGGGGGAAGTGCTTTCGTGAATAAATCTGCAAGATTTTCACTTGATCGCATTTGTTGTACATCAATATCATCATTTTTCTCTAAATCACGTGTAAAGAAAATTTTTGGTGAAATATGCTTTGTTCTATCTCCCTTAATATATCCTTCCTTTAATTGGGGCAATGCATGCAGCATTATCTCATATAAAATCGTAGAAGTAACTTTTCGATACGCCCACGTTTGTTGTAATGCTCAATATCGATCGCAACCAAACACATTCTCGGCTAGCTTCAGAATAGCTAAAATTTCCGCATGATTAGAAGAAGTAGCCGTTAAACTTTGTTTAACTGACCGCCATGTGTAAATAAATAGCCCGTTTGCGATCGAGCATTACGTGGGTCAGATAGAAAATCAGCATCTGCATACCCAATCAAATCTGTTTTTGATTCATTAGAATAGAACAATTCCATATCAGTTGTTCCTTGAAGGTATCGAAAAATCCGCTTAATTCCATTCCAATGTCTACGAGTCGGTGACGAACTATATCTCGCCAATAGATTCACAGCGAACGCTATCAGGTCGCGTATGACTCGTTAAATACATTAGGGCTCCAATAGCACTGAGATATGGTACTTCAGGACCAAGTAGTTCTTCATCGTTTTCGCAAGGTCTAAACGGATCTTTATTCACATCTAAAGATCGAACAGTCATTGGAGTATCCAATGGATGAGCTTTATCCATATAAAATCTTTTCAATACCTTTTTCGTATAAGTCTCTTGATGTACGAATATCCCATTCTTTAAATATTCAATTTGCAGTCCAAGACAAAATTTTGTTTTACCTAGATCTTTCATTTCAAACTCTTTTTTCAAACAATTAACGGCTTTTGATAACTCTAAAGGAGTTCCAATTATGTTAATATCATCAACATAAACTGAAATGATGACAAATTCATTTTCAGATCTTTTCATAAATATGCACGGCAAGTTTGATCATTTTTATACCCCTCTTTCGATAAATATTCACTTAGGCGATTATACCACATACGCCCCAGATTTCTTTAATCCATAAAACGATTTATTTAGCTTGATTGAGTACTCATTTCGGGGCCCTGAATTTTCAGGTAACTGAAATCCCTCGGGAAGTTTCATATATATGTCACTATCAAGTGATCCATATAAATAAGCGGTGACAACATCCATTATACGCATATCGAGTCCTTCACGTACTCCCAGCCTAATTAAATAATGAAAAGTAGTTGCATCCACCACAGGAGAATATGTCTCCTCATAATCAATACCAGGTCGTTGTGAAAAGCCTTGTGCAACAAGCCGTGCTTTGTATCTCACAATTTCACCGTTTTCATTTCTTTTTCTAACGAAAACCCATTTATATCCAATTGGCTTTACATTTTCTGGTATGCGGACTACAGGTCCGAAAACTTTTCGTTTCTCAAGAGATTTTAATTCTGCCTCGATTGCATCTTTCCATTTTGGCCAATCATTTCTTTGTCTGCATTCTTTTACAGACCTTGGTTCATGATCCTCATTCTCATTTATCTCATTCATTTTATGTAGCGCTACGTTAAATGAGAATTTATCGTCAACGTTGACTTTTTCTCGGTTCCATCTAATTCCATTTTGAGCATAGTTTATCGAGATCTCTTCTTTATCATTATTTTCATAAATTTCAGGTACCTGATTTTTATTCTCATAATCATTAATGCCCATTGACTCTTCTAGAGTCGATAAATCCTCGACTGGACCATTCTTATTATTTGCTCCTTTTCTTTTTCGAGGATTTTTATCTTTGGAACCCGAGGGCCTACCCCGTTTTAATTGTGCCTTAGGCTCGATCCTTATATGTTCTCCAGGACCATCAATTTTTGCAGGAGCATTAACAGCTGGTATATGTGACTTAGTCACTCTTTTAAGGTCAGTAAAACTATCTGGCAGTTGATTAGCTAAACCTTGTAAATGAATTATCTTTTGAACTTCTAGTTCACATTTGTAAGGCCTAGAATATCCAACTAAACAAAGATTAAAACGAGTTTACCACGTTTGTATGGGAAGAATCGAAGCTCGTGGGGTGTTGTGTGTTCTTGAGGGGCTTGGGTGGCTCCTTATCTCTAAAAGCTTATCTCTCTAAATAGTTTTCACACAATGCACATTTTATTATGTGTTAGGGTTCAAGTATTTATACCACATTTTGGTATATAATACTTGGGCCCCTAACAAAGCCCAATTACACTAAGCCTCTTATAATGATAATCTTTATAAATAAACTACAAAGATAGAAGTTTGATTTATCGAGAAATTATTGTGAAGTTCCGAAAGATTTTAGGTGTCGAAAACTTTTTGGTGCGTACCGAAAAGTTTTGAAGTGAGGTCGAAAACTTCGAAAATTTATCAAACTTTTCTAGAATGTGCCACTGATGTTTTGGAGAAAACAAATGGCTTTTTTTTTTTAAAAAAAAATTTGTGCCGAAGAGTTAGGTTTTTCGATAAATAATGTGAAGTTTCGAAAAATTTTAGGTACCGAACACTTTTTGGTGTATACGGAAAAAAAATTTCGATGTGATTTCTGAAGAATAGTAATTTTCGAGCTTTTATTAATATTTTAATTTATTTATTTATTAATAATTAATTTTTTTATTATTATTATTAATTTTATTTTATTTTTACGAAAACTTTAGTACCGAAATGTTTGAATTTTTTTTTATTTATTTATTTAGTTTTCGATGGCAGAGTTGTAATTAATTTTTTTTTTTTTTTTACCGAAAACTTTTACCGAAAAGTTTGAATTTTTTTTTTTTTTTAATTTAGGTTTTCGATGGCAAAAATGTAATTTTGGAATTTTTTTTTTTTTTTTTTGCGAAAACTTTGTATCGAAAAAATTGATATTTTTTATTTAGTTTTCGATGGCAAAGTTGTAATTAAGTTTTTTTTTTTTTTTTTTGTTTTGTTTTTTTTTTTTTTTTTCGAAAACTTTCTACAGTACCTACCGAAAACCTTTTTTTTTTTTTTTTTAACTGTAGCTGCGAAAACTACTGTAGCACCGAAAACTTTCTGCAGCACTGTAGCACCGAAAACTTTCCTGTAGCACCGAAAACTTCACTGTAGCAGCGAAAAGTTACTGTAGCTGCGAACAAAATAAGCTATTTTTCGATCCCGAACACAAAATTTAATTAAATTAGCCCCGGGTAAAGATCAAAACATGTATATTCTAACTCCTAAACACTAAATCAAGCACAAAAACACCAAAACATGTCAAATTTTTTCGAAAAATTTCGAAGAACATGCGATGAACACCGAAAAATAAAATGAAAAATTTGATTCAAATCTTAACGCGCGTGGCTCTGATACCACTTGTAAGGCCTAGAATATCCAACTAAACAAAGATTAAAACGAGTTTACCACGTTTGGATGGGAAGAATCGAAGCTCGTGGGGTGTTGTGTGTTCTTGAGGGGCTTGGGTGGCTCCTTCTCTCTAAAAGCTTATCTCTCTAAATAGTTTTCACACAATGCACATTTTATTATGTGTTAGGGTTCAAGTATTTATATCACATTTTGGTATATAATACTTGGGCCCCTAACAAAGCCCAATTACACTAAGCCTCTTATAATGATAATCTTTATAAATAAACTACAAAGATAATTCTAATTAATTGAACACAATAAAATAATCCTAACAACATTCTTTCGTTCGAGGATCATAATGATTTTGCGATAATTCATTCCAACTTATATTCATTTTCAGCTGTTTCTTTTCTCCCCCTAATGTCGGAAAATTCGATTCATCGAAATGACAATCGGCAACTCTAGCCGTAAATAAATCTCCAGTTAGAGGTTCTAAATATTTTATTATCGATGGAGATTCAAATCCGATATATATTCCCAACCTCCTTTGAGGTCCCATCTTAGTGCGTCGTGGTGGAGCAATTGGAATATATACCGCACATCCAAAAATTCTCAGATGGGAAATATCTGGTTCCTGACCATAAATCATTTGTATCGGGGAGATATTATTATAACTTGTTGGCCTGATGCGGATTAATGCCGCTGCATGTAATATATCATGTCCCCAACAAGATGAAGGAAGTTTCGACTTCATTAATAATGGTCTTGCAATTAATTGCAACCTTTTAATCAACGATTCTGCAAGACCGTTTTGCGTATGAACATGTGGTACGGGGTGCTCAACATCAATTCCAATAGACATGCAATATTCATTAAATGCCTTGGAAGTAAATTCACCAGCATTATCAAGGCGTATTTTCTTTATTGGAGAATCCGGAAAATGTGCTCTTAATCGAATCAACCGAGCAAGCAATCTCGCAAAAGCTACATTCCGTGTTGATAACAAACACACATGAGACCATCTAGTTGATGCATCAATCAATACGATGAAATATCTAAATGGTCCACACGATGGATGTATCGGTCCACAAATATCACCTTGTATACGTTCCAAAAACCTTATAGATTCATTCTTTATTTTTACTGGTGATGGCCGAATAATCAACTTCCCTTTAGAGCAAGCAACACATGATAATTCATTAGATTGAAGAATCTTCTGGTTCTTCATTAAATGTCCACGTGAATTTTGAATTATTCTCCGCATCATAATTGAACCGGGATGGCCCAACTGGTCATGCCAAACAACAAATGTATTATCATCAGTAAACTTCTGGTTTACGATAGCATGTGATTCAATTGTTTTAACATACGTGTAATACAATCCAGAGTCAAATGAAGGTAATATTTCAACAACTCTTTTATTATTCGAAACCACTTTTGTAATGTGCAAATATTCAATATTTCTCTTTTCTGCAGTCTCGATGTGATATCCATTATGTCGAATAGCTTTAAAGCTCAATAAATTTCTTTGAGACTTAGGAGAATATAAGACATTTTCAATTATCAGCTTTGTCCCTCTGGGCAGTATAACATTAGCTCTTCCGGAACCCTCAATTATATTTGTGTTACCCGATATAGTGATAACACTTGTTTCTTTCATTTCAAGATGGGAGAAATATTTCTTATTCTTAGAATTGTATTAGTCGTTGCACAATCTGCAAGACATAACTCCCCATTGCACATGCTTGTATCCATTGCACTGATAAATATATAATAACTACTATTATTAAATAAATAAGAGTCAAAATAAAATTATATATATAAAGATAAAATAAATAAATAATGCTTAAATAAAATTTATAACGATGTATCAATTTTCTTTATTTGGATCTTTAACAAGAACCCCAATATTCAAAATGAGCACAGGATCTAGTACCAATTTTCTGAAATATCGTAATTTTGAGCAAAATTTAATTTCATCGACACTTCACTTTTAATTGCTCTTTATAAAGATCAACGGGATCTTTGGGTGTGAATAATAACCAACGATAATATTATAATAACCTTTATATTGCTCAATACATCTTTCTCAATCATTTACTAGTTTTCCACTTCGGGGGAAATATTAATAATAATCACGGTAAATATAATGTTCACGACCACTTTTATTGTTTGCGAATACATTCACTTCAGGGAATGCAACATAATCATTTAGTCGGACTTATGATTTTCATTCATCCATCATAATATTTTCTGATCATTTTCTCACGATATTTATTCGTATTATATTCGATGGACTGAAGGTGGTGAATGCTTTATGATATACCGAAATAATTGTGTAAATCAAGTATAAAATCGAGAGTGATAAATCAAAGTTTTGCAAAATTTAATTTATTGATATCATGAAAATAAAATCATCATTAACATATTGAAAGAAAAATTATAACTATTCTTCTTTTGTAAAAGTTCTAATGAAAAATGATATCCACATCCAACTAACTGTCGCCGTAATAATAAACATAAGTAATAGATCAAACATCGGACAAAGCGTCATCCTTCAAAATAAAATATATTTCAGTAATTATAATATTAATAATTATATTTTAAAAACATTGGTAAAAACATTATCCACATAGCCGTAAGGATCACCGTAAATAAAGTAAGCAACAGAAGATCCATCTTTGTATAAAACGACATGATTCTATAACATGAAAAAGAACATAATAATCAGATAACATATAAATCAATGATATAATATATGAATTGTTTCATAAAATTCGTTCTTTATTATTTCATAATTATTGTCCAATCTCCGATAAGGTTACGGGAATAAAATTTGTCCATTGTCCAAAACTATTCAGTCCAATAATTACTTCAAGATTGGTCAATAAAAAAAACTCAATAATATGCCGCTACTGAGGTGGGGATAACCACAAGACCTCGTGGGCTTTTAGTATTGTGTACGTGCATAAAAAATCTTGAATCGTAAATCTCATAAAAAAAATCCACACGCCACTATAGGGAATCGAAATCTGGACCTCCCATCAATTTTAATGACGGTATTCCGCGAAACCACTCGAGCTATGACGTTTAGTTATAAAACTTTCAAATGATACTTTTATATAATATTTTTAAATTAATCACAATTAATATATGATTAGTATAATTAAAATTAATTACCGTACCTCGACTAAACTCGTACGAGATCTTCGACGGAGGTTGATCTTGACGACGGAGAGCGGTCGTGCTGATAACGTGTTATAAAAATATTAATTGTGATTAATATTATATTAAGATTATTTTATTATAATTATACTTATATTAAGATTATAATGATAATATAGCTTATAATAATAAAGAGAGAGAGATTAAGTATTTCAATACTTGGTGTGATTTACAATGAACTCTAATCACTTATTTATACTACTAATAATTCACTATTAAAACTAATCACATTAATTACAATTATACACCTCACACTAAAATACAAACTCTTCAACTAAACACGTCACACTAAAATACAAACTCTTCAATTAAACACCTCATCTTATCATCTTATCACATTATCATCATTTAATATAATACTTCCAAATCATCAATAATTTAACTAATATTATTATTTAAAACATCCACATTTAATTATTTCATAATAGATGTATCTTTTATATTGATTAACTCAATTTGATATTTCCGTTAAGACAAATATCTCAGTAATACTTTAGGCTATCTTAACGTAGTTCCACTTAGTTAAATTGTATTGTGCTTGTGGACTAAGAATATGTAAATAGGACATCGTTTTCAAAGCCAACGGCTTATCATTGGTTAGTTACTTCAGCTTCAAAAACACAGTAAACAAATATTATAGTTATATATATTTATTTTTTAAACTTTAATCTATAGGCAGGCGTTAAATCGACCCAACATAGATATTAATAGTTACAATTATAAAGGCAAAAATATATCTGTATTGTTCTATATTCTTCATGCTTTGAAACGTTAGAAAAAAAGAACAGTGTTGAAATTAATTTGGGAATCCTATTTTAATTCCATCCATTTGATAAAAAAAAACAAGACGAGATTGATGGATTATAATATGGATCTTACTTTATGCCTCACACACACATATATAATCGATTTATTTTGTCAGAAATCGACTATCTAAATTTATTCTCACATATGAAGTTGGTGATATTTTTTATATTAAATATAATGATACAAATTGGAAATCGATATACTGAGTAATCTAAATTTATAATTTTCCCGATCATGTTTACATATTTATCCATTGATTTATACAATCCACGGAATGTGCTCTCGATATAAATATATCCTTATGTGCTTGTTTAGTACGTGAATTTAAGAATTTTAAATGTGAATTTATTATATAGTGATGTGTTTGGTACGTAGCTTTATATAATGACTGATTTATATATCACAACTCTACATCCATATACATAGGTTTAGAAAAACACACTCTTAAGGTGTAGTATTGAAATGATGTTTTTGTTATAGTTTTTATTATACGTAACCAAATTGATTTTAATTTTTATTGAAACTCCGATAATTAACTCTTTAATTAAAGTATTTATAATCACAGTGTCTTAGCGGAATGACCAAAGCTTGGTTACATTGTATTAATAAAATGGTATCCTAATTTACAAGCTTGTTCACTAACTGTTAAATTATGTATTTCCCGTTAATACATGGGAAAAAGCTTGGTTGCCATCTTTTCCATGTAAACCATATTCCAGGGCCGCCAGAGTTTATGCCGTTTCAGGGTAAAAACATCCACTGTAAAAATGCATGCGTCAACCATGAACCAAATCATTCTCATTCCGAGCCACAATGTCAACAATGAAGCGCAAACCATTCTCATTCCGAGCCACAATACCAAAATACGCTCCTCTCCGTATACAGTGCAAGGCTCCATCCACATTTATTTTCACCACATTTTCAGTAGGTTTTTGCCGTTTCTCGGGAGAAGCTTCGTGTGCCTCGTGCTTGTACCAGTTTTTGGGCCTTCCAGTACCCATTGGTTTCGACTACCCCATATTGACCAACATCTTGGAAAAATTAAAATTAAATAGAAATTAAATTCTATTAAGTTAAAGGATTATTACTTGTGCTCAACACAAGTGTTAGGAACACAACGATCCCTGCCTTGTCTAAGGTGGCATGAATAGAACGAATCCAATCTTTTCAGAGTTCGAGATCGACACTTAATAAGGTTGAATGGTAGCTTTGACGCATGCCAAATATCCATTGGACATTCGAAAAGGGCGTGAAATGCGTCTTCAACAACTGCTCCACATCCCGCACATTGAGGACTGGGGAGGCACAAGCATCTTACTAGGTTGGTCGCTGTTGGTATGTATTTTTACATAATTTCTAGGCAAAAATATCCACTTTGGGAATAATGAGAGGAAGCCCTAAGAAAGTCTAAAACGGGAGGCTGTAGCTCGGGCTGACTGCCAATTGAGAAGTAGGGGTGCAAACGAATCGAATCGAGTCGAATATCATGATATTCTATTCATATTCTATTATCAAATTTCGAATTCGAACTCGAATACGAATACTATTCGAATACTAAAAATCGATTTGAATTCGATTTATTATGACATTCGAATATTATAATTCAAATTTATATTTTATTATAATATTTTTTATTTGCAACCCTTGAGAGTGTCGAGTCTTCTATTCGCTGCTGTAATGTTGGTATTTTTTCCCAAAAAAATAGTACACTTTTTTTTATATTAAAAAAACGCCTAATGGGTCGTTGCACTTGCACCTTATTTTTCGTTTTATGGGCCTAATATATACACTGCCCCTTGTCTGTAATTCACCAAAAATGTTAATTTTGTGAATTTATTATTTATTGGGCCAATATAACTTATATATATAATATATTATATTATTTATATAATTCGAATCGAATATTCTATATTTATTCGAATCGAATACTGTCATATTTTATTCATATTCGAAAATTATTCGAATCAGAAACTCTATTTTTATTCGGATTTCATAGTTGGATATTTCGAATTCGAATCTTAAATTTCGAATCGAATCTCGAATCGAACCAAAAAAACTCGATTCATTTGCTCTTTCTCGCCTAACATCTTGAATTCCTTAACCCTATTGAGAAGTAAGGCTCGAGGCCACTTTGTAGGCCGACTTCATCAAGAATTTCCCATCTTTCATGTGATGCTATATAAGACGATCATTAGAATTCTACATACTCAATGATAGACTTAAGATAAGGTCTACATCGATCGGGAAGGCCTATGGAGCGAATGAGTTGGAGTTTTACCTATTCGATCCTGGGATGTGTAATTTATCCACAGTCTCATCTGCCACTAACGGTTGACGTGGTGAGATAATTTTAAACGAGTAAGGTCTCAATACCCAAGGATCGTCCCAAATCTTGACATTGCTTTTACTTCTAACTTGCCATCGCATGTCAGCTCTAATGATTGTTGTATCTAGTAATGTCGGTCTGGTCGGTGGCTGAAATTCGGTCAGAACTTCGGGCGTCGTGAAGTCAAGTAGTGTATTTAATACACTGTCCGTAAAAAGTTATTGCCCCGTATTTCAGTGCCTCGGGTTAACGCAATTCGTCTCCAAGATACAACGACTTCAAAATTTTGACGAAACTATCGGGCGAATCTACTCAAGACTCGAGATTTTCTTTCATTCGGGAACAAGAGACTGGGAGTGTTTGATGCTACGAATGCAAGGACTTGTTTGAATGAATTCTTCAATCTGATAGGGGTTTATTTATAGTATTCCAAAAGTCTTGGGGCGAATCTGTGAAGAGGTGTAACTTTTGGGCAGAGATTATTCTGTGAATAAACACAACTTTTCCTTTTTGACCAGATTCAATCTGGACCATCTGATCTTAATCCAACGTTCCAGATCGCACCCTTCCCTGCTATCCAATCACTTCGAACCGCAGGTTTTTGGGTCGGATCGGACCGTATCCAACAGCTCTCTCACAATGAACCGTTGCGCCCCATCGACCCAACGGCTCGATCCGCCATGTTAGCTTCGTCCTACGCAGGGCCCCGTTAGCGCCACACCATGTTCACTTGCCTACATGTCTGCGACATGTCATCTTGCTTGCCAGGTCACCCGAGTTGCCACGCCATCAGCATATCGAGTGCAACCTCGTTGACACATCACTGTCGTCGCCATGTCATTGGAGCATAAATTTTAGCTCCTAATAGCTCCGTGCAATGATGCGGCGTGCGAAGTGCAAAGTACGTCTCAAACCGCCTAATGCGCACTATGACACGGCTAGGTCAAGGATCGGCCTCGGCCTTGGCCTCTAGCGCGGGTGTGAGGCGCGGGCTCGGGCTCGGAGGTGCGAGGCACCGCTTCGCACTCGGTTCTTTACTTAGAGCAAAATCCTCCTCATAAGCCATATGCTCACTTAGCCGCTCACTAGGCAAGCCAGTTTAACTTACCTACACAAGGTAATTCTATATATAAAAGTGAAAGTGAGATGATCTAACCAATATGGGACAAGCCAGTTTAACTTACCGACCGATAGCAATCTGAGTTAATTAATTTAAATCATGATCTTTAACAATAACTAAAATAAGTTATAGGAAACCCAAAATATTTATTTCCAGTCTAAAATGATACAGAAATAGAAAAACTTTAATGTTCTTCAATTCTCGAAGTCATTGGATTACCTATATATCGGTCGGTATTTTGTATTTCGAGTTATCCGATAGTTTGACGAAAATCAAAATATCCACAAATCTATTATTTATTAATAATAATTGTTAACAAATTTATCAAACTCAATATTTTCGTAAAATGAGGGTACATATAGGCCAATCGATACTAAAAATTTTCAACAAGGCTATCGAAAAGGTTCATATCCATCTCGAAGCAGTGAAGTTTTCAAATATGCGAAACTTTACATGAAGAGATTGGAATTTTCATTCCTCATTCGTCATATGTTTTTTTTTTTCCTTCTGTTTGTCAATTATCTAAAACAATCTAAATCATCGTCGTGTCGAAGTTATTCATTCATATTTCCAACGACGTCTACTTTTAAGTTGCATAATCTGCTGAAAGTTTTCTTTCATTATTCCGATATAAAACAATGCTTCTTCGGTCCGATTAAAGTTCCCATAGTGGAATGGAAGAAATATTTTTAAAGTCAAACAGAAGTCAGTATGTTCTAATAGGGAAGTGTAACAAAAGTAGTTCCTAGTTTAGTACAGTTTCATTTCGCTATATTTTACTTCAACATCATGTGTATGATTTACTCTCTCTCACACACACAGACACACGCGATAACTAATTACAATACTCATTAGCAAACTATATTGAGTTGTTGCAGGCATGAGATATATATATATATATATATATATATATGAGGTGGAGTGGAGAAACCGAAAGGAAAGGAATGTATACATATATATGTCTCTTGTATTTGACTCTATCTTAATCTTTTTCCCTAGGCCATATCTTCACTCACAAGGCAATCATCATATGTGTATGAGAAATATTATTTTGCTTCCACTTCACATAATCTTTTTGATCTCTCTCTCTCTCTAATCATGCACTTCTATTTATCTTCACTTTCACAGTCCCATCGTCAACCTCAAACTTTGAATTAACTCTTTTCATTCATTCATTCATTGATTCAAATAATCTCTTTCTTGATCAATTTGATCAAGAAATGAGGAAGCCCGACTCGATAATTCCAAAGGAAAAATCCAATAACACAAATAATAATGAAAATTGCAAAAACAAGCCTAAGCTTAGGAAGGGTTTGTGGTCTCCCGAAGAAGACGAGAAACTGACGAGCTATATGCTGACCAACGGTCAAGGATGTTGGAGCGATATCGCGAGAAATGCGGGGCTTCAACGATGTGGTAAGAGCTGTCGATTAAGGTGGATTAACTATCTCAAGCCAGACCTCAAGAGAGGTGGTTTTTCACCTCAAGAGGAGGAACTTATTGTTCACTTGCATTCCATTCTTGGAAATAGGTAAAATATGTTTAAATGTATCTAAGTTTTCTTGCCTAGTAGAAGCGTTACTGATCCTCTTCTTGCATCTTATGACTCAGTTAAAAAACTGTACATAATCAGTCATTACTGGGTAAGAAGGGAGATTTACGGCTGTAATATAATGTGGATGCCACTCTCTGATGAAATTCATGTCAAATGATTTATCTTTTAATTTTTTAATTATGTGAAATAATCTATTGAATGTACGCATTTCTTCTCTTTTCCCTTAATATAGGGGTCATCTTGTTTATTTTGTATCTCCATAGTTCTTTGCCATTCATTGCATAATTAAGGAGACAGTATAAATTACTTTTTTTTTTTTTTTTCGAATTTTTACTCTTAAATCCAACTTAACAATTTGACATCAGATGGTCTCAAATCGCTGCTCGACTTCCTGGGCGTACAGACAACGAGATAAAGAATTTCTGGAATTCGACAGTCAAAAAGAGGCTAAAAAACAATGCTAACAACAGCGACCTCAAGGGAATGACAGGATCATCACGAACAACGATCTTCATGCAAGATTACGACGACATTGTCTCCGAGTTGTGCATGGACTCTTCTTCGATTTCCTCAGGAGGCTCATCGTCCATGCAAAACCCTAATTATAACAATCGAATCTCCAATTTTGAGCCTCAGTTTGCTAACCCTCCTAACCAGGATCCTAACAGTATGCTCGATGTAGGAGTCTTCGGAGGTTCGAATGATAGTAACACTTCTCTCCTATTCAACTTGGAAGAAGAGAAGTTCTTACAAGTTGGTGTAGAAAATAATGTTGGAAGATTTGAGGATCCCTATGATGCGGTAATGGAAACGCCGTACAATGTGATGGGCTTGAAAAGTGACCTTTCTGACCCCTTATTGGCAGTGAGGGGTGGTTGTGATCACACTTACACGACTCATCATAATGTTAGGGTCGATGACAATCAACGTTGTAATGATACTGAAAGCAATATTAAAGTTGAGGAATTAGTTGGAGTTAACAATCATTGGCAAGAAGAAAGCTTCAGAATGGGAGAATTGGATTGGGAGGGCTTGTTAGCTAATGTCTCTTCCTTACCTTACCTCGATTACCAAGTCTAATAATCTCTCTCTCTCTCTCTCTCTCTCACTTTGAAACTTCACACGAACCCTCCTCTTCATGTAAATCTGTGGATATATGGCATCCTAATTTTCTCCTTTATTTTATTGTGCTTATGATTTCTTATTGTTGTTGATCATGTGGAGAATAAATGACTTGCTATATTAAACTTTTGATTTGTATAGACAGCTTTGTATCAATAAAATTTTTGGTATCAAAATGTGAGTTTATTATCAACTCTATCATAAACATGTTTCAAATATTCACATTCACATCAGAGCTCCCTATTATTGTAGCAATGATTAACAAGTCCCTATTATTGTTGACATGTCGTCTAAAGTTGATTTTTATAACGTTGGATCCAAATTTTTATTAGTAGCGGGACCATTAAGGGGTTGCAAAAAGATACAAGTTTGTATGGCCCAATATACAATAATAATAATAATAATAATAATAATAATAATAATAATAATAATGAATCGAACGATCTATGCATTTAAACCACTGTTCTAGACAAATGAATTTAAACCACTGTTCTAGAAATCCCGGCCTACTGCAATTGTGAAGGTGTAAAGAAATTAAACAACACCAATTATAAGTGTAGGCAAACGTCCTTATTGCAATCTTCGGACAAGATTTATGACAAAAATCATCAACGATGAAGAGACTGTGGTTGCTCCATAGAATGATGCAAAAGGCGCACTTGAGAAATGGAATATAAAAAAAACTTGGATCGACAATGTTCATTCTTAAAACAAACATTGATCGATGAAGAGTTGTTGGAGCATATTGAAGATACGCCTAAAGAAGTTTGGGATACATTTTCTACTCTTTTCGTTTGTTAGGAGATTGCAAAACTCGATCAAACTATTAAAGAACATAAACCACATGCATCTCACATCGATTAAAAATGGATAGACTGACTAGTATAATAAGTTGATAGGCCACTCCACCTATCACCAATTGGATTTAGGATAGAACCCCAAAGCTTATGCGGTCAACTCTCCTCCTATGCGGGCCCCAATAACGAAATTTCACACAAACCATTATCACCCCACATTTGTTTTTTTATCAGAACAAGTGTGCACCTAGAAAATGTTCTTCATGTACCCTGAATGAAGAAAAATTTGTTATCGGTTTTGCACCTTACGTCTTCTCTAGTTAGTATGTTTTATTTGGACCACACGACGTTAAAGTTTTTCGAAATTTTCTAATCTTTCATGCAAGCCAATCATGGAGGGACAAAAAGTAGAGGCTATCTTTCTATATTTTGTCGGTGGAGTTAGCTTACGTCGAAAGGACAAGTAAGTATCATTCACCAATTAGTAGATTCCGCTATATTGTAGCCTTCATTGATGATACTTGGAGGTATTGTAGGAGTTGATTTTCTTAAAAGAAACATCAGAGTTTTTAAATGTTTGAAGAGATTCGGAGAAAAGGTTGAGTCGGAGGTTGAAATGAAGATCAACAAACACTCTTCGAGCAAATAACGGTAGGGAATATGTTTCAAAATAATTTTAGATTATGTGTGTTGAGTAAAATGAGCCTAAAACCTCATAATCAAAGCTTGGAATGATTGATCAAAAGCTGGAATGATCACATCAAGAACAGTTTGAAAATGTTGAATTCTGCAGATTAAATGTGAGCCATCGGATCTTTGGCGCATGATCAAAGGGTTCAGGTTTAAACTTTGGAGATTAAATAAGGGACGTCGGATTTGGCGGGTGAGAGATCGAAGGGCTACGATTGTATCGCGCCATGACTTAAAGAGTCGCTGCAACGTTTTTATGAGCAAGTTGAGCACGTGGTACAAGTCAGGAAGCTCAAAGTACTACCCGTCAAAGCATAGTAGCAGAAACAGTTATTTTATACTGTTATAAATATCAGAACATTAGGTTTCAAGTAGCTATGTTCTTGAGTTCATAACCATCTGTAGAGTGCGATTTAGCGAGAGGTGTAAACACGAAAGTTGTACAGAGTGTGGCAACGTTGTAAACCCTTCTTTCTGTTTGAATAGAAAAGGCTTTGTTGGTCCGTGGAGTAGGCTGAAAGTTGCAGCCGAACCACGTTACTTCTGTGCGTTCTGTTTTTCCATTTGCTTGCTGTTTTTGCATTCGATCGACTTCAAGATCGTTGTTCTTGATTCAATAAACACACTCAAGTGAAAGAACATCATGTTGCGAATTGAGGGGTGTAAGAATCTGTTGGTCCCTAATCCAAGCAAGAGCTCTCAACTCAATGGAATAGTGCACACCTTCGAGTGTGTGTTTGTGCATGTTTTATGTGAAGGTGGCGGCTGTTAAGTGTAGAGAGAGAGTTCACACTTTTCTAGGTTTAGCTCAATATGGACTCTCTATTCAAAAATGGGAAGTGTTCCATTAAAATAAGCCCTAGCCCACTATTTATACCAAATATACTTTGGTATAATTACAAGAGTGCCCCCAACTAGCAAACTCATTAATATACTAACCCAATAAGAAATACATCAATACAAGTTATATGATGAACACTAGAAAATGATCCTAACATTCTCCCCCTTAGTGTTCATCGTCTTCGACACGGCACGATCATCTTTTTCGTCTGAAGAAGGACTTCCTCAACCCCAAGTTGACTTCAAAGTGTCTGAGATCGTTGCGGAGCTGGATCCTCTCATCAATGGCTTCTCTGATGTTGTCTAGGAGGTTCCTATACTCGATCTCTTTCTCTGTTGGTGATCTTGGTTTGTGGTATTCGTTGATCCAGAAATCTACTCTTTCTCTGATCAGCTTCAACGTACCATCACTGAACTTTGGAATTTCTGACACCAACAGGACCTTTTTTTCTTCCTTGGGGTTTAGATAGACGATGGCTAATTCTGGATTCTGAAATACTTCAGCTTCAATGCATTTATCCAGATTGTAGTCACCGCTCGTTGGTCGTGTGAGGTTGACCTTCTTCATTCCGTTTTCCAACGCCATCTGGAGATCTTGGGCAACATGGAATTTGACATCTCTGAGCATGAACCCTTGATCGCGTAGTACCCTTGCCTATATTCGTGCTTTGTAGCTCCAAAATTCCGGCAGAGGTAGTACATTTGGTTGACGTCGGATCTTTTCAGGAATTGTAGATCGGCCTTGGTGATGGTTGAGATAGAGCCATCATTCCACATCACCTTGAACTCTGGGTAGTGCGTTCTTCCCACGTTCTTGTCGTTCATCTGTATGATGTTGATCAAAGGCGACTTTGACTGGAAGTGGGCACGCTGTTCTTTGGCCGTCCTTGTCGGCATGCTTCCTCGATCACCGAGGATCCATAGATAGCCCGTAGCGTCCCTGCCTTTGAGATATGATAGCCCCCTCAGGTTGAGTTCATCCAGCTTCTTGATTTTGTCTGATGTCCTCCTGATGCGCTTGGATGATTCTTCGAGAAATGGTGCTGTTAGTCTCACATTGTCCCATTCAGTCTCCATTCTTGATATGCTTCTTGGGACTTGGACTTCGGGTGCTCTGTAGATCCCGTAGTCCATGTTGTTGTCTAACAGCTTCTCGAGATGTTCGCCCTCTTCAAGCTCGATCGGGTCGAAGGAGTAGATGTTGGCCATGGCTCTCTTAAACACTTCTCTGTATTTTGTAATTCTTGCCACGGCTTCTGCTTCAAACTCGTCCTTCTTTGACCACGGTTCTGTCATGACGTATTCGTCGAGCACTTGATGGGGATCTGTCGTTGGATCATCCTTGTGCGCATCTTCGAAGCTGGGGATTCTGTCGTCTGAGGCTTGTTTTTTCTTTTGGGTTTTGGATTGGTATTGTTTGCTGGTTGGGGCTCGGGTTGTGTGGGCTTGGCTTCCTCTACCTCTTCCCCTTGTTGTTGTTGTTGAGGTTCGCTGTCGTTTCTCCCCCTCATGACGATCTCCGTCAGGATCGTCATGACGCCTCTTTGAAGAGGGTTCAACGTCTCGGCATGTTTCGGTCGGTGGGGGTCCTTGTGGAGCAGACAGACGGTAGAGAAAGTCTAGGATAGACTGTTGATCGGGCGTGAGGTGATCTGCCGTTATGAGCCGCTTGAGGTAGTGGGTTTGTAGCTCGTCAATGGGTATGGTGTCGGGGTCGATCATACGAGCTAGAGTTTTGGGAGAGGGGAGAGGGATGTTATAGGAGGGGCCTTGTGGGGGTGGTGAGAATGGTGGAGGTGTGGGTTGAGATGAGGACGGGCCAGCTGTGGCGGGGGCCTTCCCTTTGTCACGTTCGTTGAGCCCGTAGGTGTCACGAACGGTCGCCAAGATGTCTTATTTGAGTGCTTTGGCGAACGACTCCAGGAGTGAGTTCAGCTTGGCCTTGGTTACGAAGGGGAAATCACCACCGGGGCCACTAAGGCGCTCCGTTGACACAATGACTGAGTCATTGTGGCCCGCACTTGCCGAAGTAGGGGGTACTTCGATGCGTTTGGGACTTCCGACCGTTGCAAGCAACTCGTCGAGAAACGATGAAGTTGCGGTCGTTAAGGGTACATCACTTAGACGTACCGAAGGACCAGGGCCACTGAGGCTTCCTGTTGTCATCAGGCCTGAGGTGGAAATGGCCTGATGGCCCGACGAGGAAGGAGGGGAAGAGGTTCCTTCATCGGGTCTTCCGGCCAGTGTTCGAAGAACCTCAGAAATTGAGGGATCGACAGCCGTTGTGGACAGCTTCAGAGAGCTGGCAGAAAGATGTGTATGTGTCCTAGTAAAAGGTGGAAAAAATATAGGCATTCGAGGACCTAGACTCGATGTGCTTTGAATGAAGGTCGTGGTCTGGGGCGGTGGACCACTAATTTCAACATCCCCAGCCTCCGAGCGAGGGGGGGATGGTGGACGAGGATCCCCGTGAGTGTGTGAAACATCTGTCTGTTGAGAGACAGATGAGTGGCTGGGTGGGGTAGGTGCATACGCCGTTGGACCTGATGCGGCGGTTTCTACTCGGGGACTGAGCGTATCAGTCCATGTTCCTATAGTGGCGATGGTCCGGTCTTGTTCTGGTTGTTGGGAGACGGCTGCTGCAGACGTGGGAGCCGAGACTTGAGAATCTTGTTGGCTTTTTGCGCGTATTTCTCGGCGGTGCCCAAATCTGTCCAGTGTGGCAGTGTCGTCGTCCGAGTCCCCGTCATCACTGTCTTGTGGGTGAGTTGACGGCGGCGGAGACGGTGGTGGTGCGGCCGGCTCAATCTCAGGACCCTCACTTCCACTCGGCTGAGTCCCTTGGCTAGGTTCGGGGGGGTCTTCCCGAACCATGGGGTTGGTGTGGCGATACTGGTCGCAGTATTCTTGAACAGCATCAGGATCGGCGTTTTGTAGAAGATGGAGTGGGATCATCATAGGGCGTTTCCCCCATTTTGGCTCCGTCTTCTTTTTCACGAGATACTTTAATTTTGGCGGCGTAAAGTTCTCGACTTCGTCTCGAGGTGGGATCTCTGGATTAGTTGTCATTGATCTTTGAATAATGAGAGAGAACCACCGTAAGTAGGGAACGACTCGATTCTTGATGGTGCGGCTGTCCCGGTGACGTAGTTGGTCATCCAGGTCCGCCATGATTATAGCTGCGTAGTCGTAGGGTTTGTTGTAGATGATGCTGTGTTGCAAGGAGGATGTTGATGTTTCCTCTGTCAAATCCTGCATGCTTTGGGGAGAGACACTTGTTGATGATGCTGAACATTGTTCTCCATGGATAGGGCAGCATCCCTTGAACGAATCCAGATAGAAGGTTCAGTGGTGGACGGTATCCCAGCTTCAGAAGTCCTTTCTTAATTTCGTCGTCGTCGGCGAGATCCTCGTAGACTGGAAGGATGGGAAGATGTAGCACTTGTTGTAGAAGCTCCTTTGTTATTGTTATTGTTGTGTTTTGTACTTGAGCTTCATAGAAGACGGATTCATCATCGGCTATCTTCCTCGTCATCGTGCCCCAGAGTTGTTGAAGGTAGACTTCGGGCACTTTGGTAGTGGCTGTGATGGCGTTCCATAAAGGATGTGTTTGAAGCACAGCCACTATGATTGGGTCGGGACATTTGAATTTGTCGGGATCAAGTTGGAAGTTATTTTCTGTCGTCCCGATCCATTTGGTTGTGGGATACACCTCGTCAATGGTCAAGTTCGCCATTCTTTAATGATCTGAAAAAAAATTGTTCGTTAGAATGACCGAACGGATAATAGATTGTATTTTAAAATAAACTTAGAGACAAGATATGAGGCTACTGTTTTGTCTTAGGAAAAGGTTCTAAGTTTCTTGCGAAAAGTTGAGGCATATCAAAAGTTTTCAAAGAATTGCTTAAGTATAGTTTTCGGTATAATGTTAAGAAGTTTTGAGAGCCGAAAACAGTGTATTTTTGCGAAAACTTTCTCCTGCGAAAACCTAATTTATGTCAAAAATTCCTTAAGTATAGTTTTCGGTATGTGTCGAAAAGTTTTGAAAGCCGAAAACAGTGATCCCCGAAAAATTTTCAGTCCGAAAACTTTCTTTCGCGAAAAGCTAATTTTTGTCAAAAATTTCTTAAGTATAGTTTTCGATATGTGTCGAAAAGTTTTGAAAGCCGAAAACAGTGATCCCCGAAAATTTTTCATTCCGAAAACTTTCTTTCGCGAAAAGCTAATTTTTGTCAAAAATTTCTTAAGTATAGTTTTCGATATGTGTCGAAAAGTTTTGAAAGCCGAAAACAGTGATCCCCGAAACTTTTCAGTCCGAAAACTTTCTTTCGCGAAAAGCTAATTTTTGTCAAAAATTCTTAAGTATAGTTTTCGATATGTGTCGAAAAGTTTTGAAAGCCGAAAACAGTGATCCCCGAAAAGTTTTCAGTCCAAACTTTCTTTTGCGAAAAGCTAATTTTGTCAAAAATTTCTTAAGTATAGTTTTCGATATGTGCCGAAAACTTTTGAAAGCCGAAAACAGTGATCCCCGAAAAGTTTGTTTTTCCGAAAACTTAAGTTTTAGGGTTTTAACTCAGGTTCTAGCCCCGAAAACTTTCTATGAACTGCAATTATGTCGATTTCAACCCTAAATCTCGATTCATTTACATGTAATCGAGATTTTTGGGTTTAAACTCGATAAACCCATCCCTAAACGAAATCAATCGTGTCGTTAAGCACATCGAATCCTCAGTTCTTCTACCGAAAATATGCGATTAGATCAAAAAACTGGGAGAAAACTGTTAGTTCATGAGGTTCCTTACCGGTTTGTGATGTTTTAAGAGAGTTCGAAGAAGGCAGAAGAACACGAAATGAGCGCAAAATGGAAAAAATAGAGATTCGAGTTGTAGAGTAAAGAAAAAGGTTGCGAAAACTTTGATAGGGAGCGAAAAGGTTTTGACGGTGCGAAAACTTCTCGTGGAAGCTGAAAAAGTTTTCGGTAAACTTTGGGCTTGGGCCGGAAATATTTTGAGAAAGGTTAGCGAAAGGGCCCAATATTAGATGACTTGCGAAAACTTTTTGAAATTTGCGAGAGTAGCGAAAACTTAAAACCTTTTCTGACTTAATAAATTTCAACAATGCTGATTCTCCCCCTTAACACCATAGCATAGAATTCATCAAATTCTTACTCCCCTCAATGATGTACATTTAATATTCATAGACAATCTAAAATACTCCCCCTTGACCGATGCGTTCGCAATTTTTAAAGAATTAGTACTTTTCCTCCCCCTTCTTTTGAAATGTTGCGAAGCATGATCAAGGTTTCTCCCCCTAAATTTGAGCATATCTTGTTAAAATAATCATACCCATTTTCGAACTTTATTATTTTTGAGCTTTTATTCATGAAGTAGAGATGTAACTAAAGTAACAAAATAAAAGAAAAAAATGCACATATAGGAAATAGTTGTGCCACATAGATAAGAATTAATTTTGTAAGGGTAAATTGACTTAATAATTGAGATTCAACATGCCCAATTTAGAGACTAAGAATTGAAATCGTTTTTCATCCAAAGCTTTTGTAAATAAATCAGCAAGTTGTAGCTCTGTGCTAATGAAGTATAGTTCAATTGTACCTTTTTTCACGTGATCTTTTATGAAGTGATATCTTAAATCTATGTGTTTTGTGCGCGAGTGATGAACAGGGTTGCATGTAATTGCAATGGCACTTTTGGAGTCACTATAAATAGGTATTCGATTTAGATCGAATCCGTAGTCCCTTAGTTGGGTCCGCATCCACAGAATTTGCGAACAACAACTGGCAGCAGCGACATATTCTTCCTCTGCCGTCGATGTTGAAATGCAGTTCTGCTTCTTGGAAGACCAGCACACGAGCTTATCTCCCAAGAACTGAGCGCTTCCCAAAGTGCTTTTTCTGTCCATTCTACAGCCAGCGAAGTCAGCGTCAGAGTACCCTATTAATTTCATACCTGAGCCCTTAGGATACCAGAGGCCGAGATTTGGAGTTCCTTTTAAATATTTAAGGATACGTTTTACTGCATGTAGATGCGACTCCTTTGGATTTGCTTGGAACCTTGCGCAGAGACATGTTGAGAAGACAATATCCGGGCGACTAGCAGTAAGGTAGAGAAGAGACCCGATGATTCCGCGATAGTAGGTGACGTCAATTGGTTTGCCAGACGGATCAGAGTCCAACTTGCATGTGGTTGACATCGGAGTACTTATCGGTGTGCTCGACTCCATGCCGTATTTCTTGAGAATGTCGTGGATGTATTTGGACTGATTTATGAATATTCCATCTTGGAGTTGTCTGATTGCAGTCCTAGGAAGAAGGACATCTCTCCCATCATACTCATTTCGAATTTGGTCTTCATGAGTTTACTAAACTCCATGCAAAGATCTGAGTTAGATGATCCGAAGATGATGTCGTCCACGAATATTTGTACGAGCATTATATCAGAACCATGGTGTTTGATGAACAGTGTGGTATCGATCTTTCCCTTTGTGAAGCCAGCATTCGTGAGAAAATCCGACAAGACTTCGTACCACGCTCTAGGGGCTTGTTTGAGTCCATACAGTGCTTTGTCTAGTCGGTACACAAAGTCTGGGTGTTCTTCACTGGTGAATCCATCTGGCTGAGAGACGTAGACCTCCTCCTTGAGAATACCATTTAAGAAGGCTGTCTTGACGTCCATTTGATAGACGATGAAGTCTTTGTGTGCTGCAAAAGCCAGGAATAGGCGAATTGCCTCGATCCTTGCTACAGGGGCAAATGTCTCGTCATAATCAATCCCTTCTTGTTGGTTATACCCCTTAGCTACGAGTCTTGCCTTATTTCGTATTACGATACCATCCTCATCCTTTTTGTTCTTAAAGATCCACTTGGTTCCAATGACAGTCTTTCCCAATGGTCGAGGAACTAGATTCCAAACTTTGAGACGCTCGAACTGATTGATCTCTTCTTGCATGGCAATTATCCAATCCGGGTCGTTAAGTACCTCTGAGATCTTTGTGGGTTTGGTTTGACTTAAGAAACATGCATACTGACACTCATTTGATGTAGAGCCCCTGGTTCGAACACCTGCTGAGGGATCACCAATTATTTGCGATGATGGGTGACTTCGAGTCCATTTTCTTTCGTGAGGGAGAATTGAATCGTCTGCGTCGGATGGCTCGACGAATTCTTGTGGAATGGGCTCGGACTCAGTGGGTTGATTACTCGGACCAAGGTCAGTTGTTTCGATGTCTGGTTCCAGGTCAGTTGCTGGTTCTGTATCGTTTGGGATTGGGTCGTATGGCTGTTGGGTTGAAGGAGGATGAAAGTACAGATTTTCGAACAACATGTCCAGTTCCAGCTCCTCTTTAGTTTCTTGATTTGTTCTAGGCATCTGTGCATGATCAGTATGAGTAGCTGCTTATGGCTGGTTGTGAGCCAATACTCCAACTACCATTTCGGGTTCTGAACTGTTGTGCTCAGACGCTACTGTGGTTGACTGCTCGGGTCCTCCACTGTGATGTGGGGAAGCTGTTTCGATTCTTTCATCGAAAGTAACATTGATGCTTTCTATGACCGTTCTCCTTTCCTTCAGGTAGACTCGGTACGCCTTTGATTGGGTGGAGTATCCCACAAATATTCCTTCAATAGCCTTGGGGTCCAGTTTTGATCTTTCTTCGCGGTCATTGGCTATGAAGCATTTGCAACCAAATATCTTGAAGTGAGCGATGCTTGGTGTTCTTTTGTAGAGAAGGTCATATGGTGTTTTTCCGAATCTTTGATGAATGGTTGTCCGGTTCTGAGTGTAGCAAGCAGTGTTCATTGCTTCTGCCCAAAGGAAGTGGGGTAACGATGACTGCAGCAGCATGGTTCTTGCAGCTTCAACTAGGGTTTGGTTTCGTCATTCGACCACTCCATTTTGTTGAGGGGTTCGGACAGCAGCAAATTGTTGAGTGATGCCAAGAGTCTCATAGAATTTACTGAGAGTCTGATTCTTGAACTCAGTGCCATTATCTGATCGGATCACTTGGACTGTGCATTCGAGTAGGTTCTACGTTGCTTTTACAAAGATCGGAATTTGAATTGACGTCTCATCCTTTGATTTTAGGAAGTGGACCCATGTGAATCTTGAAAAGTCGCCTACGATGACCATCATGTACTTCCGTCCGCTTAGGCTTTCTGTCCTCATGGGGCCGCATAAGTCAATGTGGAGCAGCTTCAGTAGTCGTGATAACGAAGGTATTGGTTTGGTGGAGTGAGACGCTTTCTTCATTTTTCCTCTTTCACAGGCTGAGCATAAATGTTCTTTTTGATATTTTAGTGCTGGAAGTCCGAGAACCAGCTTGTTGGTTGCCAGCTTGTTGATGGTTTTGAGGTTTAGATGAGACAGTCGATGACGCCAGAGCTCATTTTGTGAGGATGACGCTTTGCTAATGAGGCATATCGTTGTAGACGGCTTGATTGATCGCACATCAATTGTATAGATATTTGTCCTTCGAGTGCCCACCAGGAGTTCTTCACCCATCTCATTCACGATTGTGCACCTCTTTTGACGAAACAGTACTTGTAGACCTCGATCGCAGAATTGCCCGATCGAAAAGAGGTTGTGCGTTAATCCTTCTACGTGGGAGACTCCTTTGATGGTTAGCCGGTTGCAAATTAGATCTCCATAACCTCGGATCGTGGCACCATCACTGTTCCCGAAACGGACTATTCCTCCGTATTTTTCGGTGTAGTTGCTCAGCAGCTCTTTGTTTTCCGTCATGTGTGTGGAGCAACCGGAATCTAAATACCACACATGAGAGACCTGCAAAACAGGAACTAGAGGGTTTTAGGTACCCATTTGAAAATGGGTCCGCCTCCTCTATCATTGTTAGTTTTAAAAGACGCTTTTCCTAGCCTAGTTTTCATTTGAGCTACAGCGGAAGGATTTTGTTTAGGCTTGGGTACCCATTTTCTTGTCGTGTTTTGGCTCATGGTTCCCTTAGGTTCTACCTTGGGCATCCAATGTTGGGTTGTCTTAGTTTTTGCAGGTTTGTTGTTATTTTTAATGGTTGATCGTTTCCTTTTCTTAGATAGAGTAGACTTAGAAAACATTTTAGAGGAATATTGTAAAGGACGATCGAGTTTGGAATTGCAAAGATGAACATAGTCTAGAGAGTTAAGTACAGACTGATCAAAATAAAACGACTTGTTTCTAGAAGGAAAAGCTTTTAAATACAAAACATCATTGAAATCTTGTTTTTCCTTCTTTTTGTCTCCTTTCTTAATCCACGTTTTCTTTAGAGAGCCTGTGGAATTGAAAGGCATTGGGTTAGTAAGGGAAGATTTAAGAGGAAGCTTAGGAAATTTAGGTGCTTTGCTTTCAATAGAGGCAGGAGTGTTCTTTAAATGAGCGATTTCTTTCAAGAGCGTTTGTTTTTCACTCTCAAAAGTTTTTCTTTCGCTATCTAAAGCAGAGTGAAGTTCTGCTATTTTCTTGATACATTCGGGCATGTACCAGGATGAGTCTGGTTGCTCTGATGTAGTAGATTCACTCGAAGATTGCCGTAAGATTTCACCTTCGGGGGGTCGAGGGATGTCGAACTCGAACTCAGTTATTGCTGGACAAAACCTAGTTTTATAACTGTTGTTCAAGTCCGTATAGTCATACTCGATTTCAGCACGTGCATTTTTCCGTTTTTCCTCTTCTAATCTTAAGATTTCAGAGTGATTTATGAAGGGCATTAGATGAGTTATGCTTAATTCCATATACCTAATGTCATAAAATTGTAGCACATTACATTTCTTTAGGTTTTGGGGATTGTTGAACTCGATGCCAGAAAGAGGATGGTAGAATTCCGTATCGGCGAGTTGATTTAAGAAGATAGTTTGATCCGTATGTCCCCTCTTGGTTATAATATCCTCTAATTTCTTAATTTTGGAGTATAATCGTAACCTTTCCTTATGTATCATTTCATATCTCCCTATGCTATCCTTGACATTGTTTTCTGAGGACTTGATCTCATGAGTCAGAGTGCTGATCTTGGATTCAAATTGTACAATTTATTTTTCCAGACCAGTGATCTTCTCATTCGCGATTACTACACGAGTCATCTCATTTCCTTTTTCTATTAAGGTTTGTTCTAGGACTCGTTGATTATTTGCTAGCCTGTCCTCTAGATCTTTAATCCTTCTTTTGTCTACTTTTCTAGACGAATTTAAGGAAGTTAACTCATTTTGCAATTTTATAAGAGATTCAAGTTCTTCTTTGGTTACCTCAACGGTCTCCGTTGCGGTTAGGCATTCTGTGTTTGAATATCTTCCTGAGGCCTCTGCTCCCGAGCTTTCTTCAATGCGTGCCATCAGTGCTACGTTCTCCTCCTCACTGTCCGAAGTATTTTCGAGCCAGTGATCTTGCTCAGCCATCAGCACCACCCCAGCTTCCTTTTCTTCTGCCAACTTAGCTTTTCTCAGGTAATAGTTGGCATCCTTCTTCTTTGGGGCTCGGCATTCTCTGGCATAGTGACCGGGCTTGCCGCAGTTGTAGCATTTAGGAGCCGTTTGTGCATTTTTCTGCTCAGAGGTGTCCATGGTTTGGTCTCTTAGCTTAGAGCCTGAAGTGGTCCTTTGGCGATTTGATGAGGACCCTCCCTTTTTGAAGAACCTCTTGGCCATCGAGCTAGTGATCAATGCCATGTGCTTCATAAATTCCTGTCTATCCTCGTCAGAGTCAGATTCCGACTCTCCTTCCTTCTCTGCGGTCGGTTGCACAACTACCTTGTCCTTCGACATTTTCTTGGATGGCCCATCGGAAATAAATGCTGCAGACTCCATCCCCATATCTCTAGTCACCTCTCTTTCCCCTGGAATGCATCTTGCGTACTGGTTGAGGTTGTCAAAGAGTGTGTGGATGTTGATCTGGGTCAAGTCCTTCATCTGCCTCATAAGTATGGCAGTTTGGTCCCATCCTGGGAGAAGTGAGTTCAGGAACTTGACATTTATTTCCAATTGTCCCTTGTTAACCCCAGCAATCTTCAGCTCGTTGAGTATGATGACAAATCTTTGATAAGTCTCCAGCAGGGACTCTCCTTTTCTTGCTTTGAATAGATCATAAGCAGTGTAGGTGTTTGTGATTCTGGTCATCACACTAACATCAGTTCCTTGCATGAGTACGTCAAGAGCATCCCACATTTCCTTTGCCGTTTTGGCACTGTTAATTTGAATGTAGATTTCATTGGGGATGGCCTGCATAAGGTAAGACTTGGCAAGTTGATCGGCCTTTTGGCGGATTCTTTCCTCTTCCGTGAGCTGATCCGATGTCTTAAGAGTACGCAACTCTTCTATCGGTGGATTGTTGTTTGGGGCAGCTGGGACAATTAACCAGAATTGGGCTGGACCTTGATTGATGGATTCGAGCAGATTCTCAGCTTGGTCTTTCGTCTCTATGAACGTGATGAACCTGTCTCTATGAACGTGATGAACGTGATGAACCTGTCTCTCTATGAACGTGATAAATCCTAACGATCACCTTCCAACAACGATGGCGAATGGACAAGTGACATCGTTAGGCCACACTTACCCGGGCTCGCCAAGCCACGGGCTACTAATGCCAGTCTCACTCACCCGAATCGTGGCAGTTCGGGCTACTAATCATATGCCACTCTCACTCACCCGAATCCTGGCTAGTTCGGGCTACTAATGTCTCGGAACCGAGTATATGCAATATCAACAAATCATCGGCATCACAGCCATAACTCCACAAATCAAATCAACAACGTGGAATAGTGACATGCCGTCACGTCAAATATCCCTAAAATCATGAATGCAATTCACCAAAGCACATAGACGTTCAAATACTTATTAACACCATTCACGAAGCAACATAAACGCCCAAGTTCTCATCAACATAACGATATGAACATACTATAGCCGGCAAGGCCCACTAATGCATAATCCAACAATAACATATAATCTAGTGAAAACGACATAAAATAACTCATCGCGAGGTTCACACATCCCGCGAAGGGAAGGTGTCCCCGTACTATCAACTCACAACGTAATGGTCTAGCTTTCTCCAACGTCTGAAGCTGCCCTCGTGTCCTTATTCGATGCTCCTTCGCCTAAAACAAGAGATCACAATTTAATTTCAACACTCGCGAACAAGTGATAGGATACGACATCCTTTAAAACTATAGAAAAAAAACGATCTCCCGATATCATACGCTGCCCCAAAACTGCTTATAGATCATCAAAACATATCTGAAATATCTCTCAGCATCATTAAAATTCGATACTATCACCCAAACTAGGATAAGTTTCGAAATCAATTCCACAAATGACAGAAAATCCTGTTTTGCAGCAGCAACTTCGAAAATTCATATAAAATCGTAGAAATATCGGATCGAGCCAATTTCAACGGCTGTGAACAGCTCAGGAAGTCAGCTTTCCAAACAAATTTGGAAAACATCGGAGTAGTATAGATAGGGAAAAACTTAATAATACAGAGTCTACGCATATGATTTGGAGAAAAATTCCTGGTTTGCACCAGGGACTTAAAAAATTCATCAAAAACCGTATAATTATCGGATTTATTTGATTCCAGCGGCTATGAAAAGCTGAGAAAGTTATCTTTCAATAGAGACAAGTTTCGAAACCATTGGAACAGTTTAGGTGGGTTAAAATTGATAATTACAGAAGCAGTAGAAGCAAGGTTTACAGCAGCAAGTTCAGAAATTCATAACAAATCATAGGGATGTCGGAACGAGCTGATTCAAGCGGCTGTGAAAAGATCCAGAAGCTAGCTTTCAAAGGAGATTAGTTTTATAAGATTCGGAGCAGTATAACATGGTCAAATTCGAAAAATACAGCAGAGCAGTAGTTGAAATAAAAAAAATAGATCATGATATTAGATGATGAAGCCTTAGGAACCTACCTTGCCTTGTTAAAGTTTGAAATAAAGCTGGGATTGCTTCACCCTTTTTTTTTTTTTCTTTGTTCGATTCTTTCATGTAGGTGTTGATAGAGATGAAGAAATGTGATGATGATGAATAATTTGCAATAAAAGACAAAAACATCATGGGCTGGGCTGAAAAAAATAAATATATTTTGGGCTTGGACTGAAAATTTAAGTTTGTGCCAATCTTGAATTAATATAGATGTTATAAGTTATCTCCCCCTTCAAAAAGTTTCGTCCCCGAAACATAAACTCACCTAGCTAATTGAAGAGATGTGGATGTTGATGACCCATGAGTGCATCTGGTTCCCATGTTCTTCTTCTACCTTGTCGCTTTGCCAAAGAACTTTCACCATAGGGATGGACTTGTTCCGAAGCTTCTTCTCTTGTCCATCTAGGATTTGAACAGGTTCGACTTTGTATGAGATATTTTCCTTTAACTCAAGTGGAGGAGACTCGAGTATATGCAAAGGGTCTTGTTCGTACTTTCGAAGTATAGCAACGTGGAAAACATTATGGATTTGCGATAATTCTGATGGTAGCTCTAGTTTATATGCGACACGGCCAATCCTTTCGGTGATGGTAAACGGGCCGATATATCTCGGACTTAACTTCCCACGATGAAGCGATATACGAAAACCTTTAAATTGTTCCAAGAGAGAAAGATAATATTATTGAATCGAAGAAAGTGAGGTCGACGATTTCCTGCTTAGTGCATCGGCTACAACGTTCGCCTTGCCTGGATGATAGTCAATGATTAAGTCGTAGTCACTAATCAACTCCATCCATCTTCTTTGTCGAAGGTTGAGCTCCTTTTGAGTTGTGATGTACTTCAAGATTTTGTGATCGGTAAAGATTCTACAAATTACACCGTAAAGGTAATGCCTCCAAATGTTTAATGCGAAGACAATGGTGGCCAACTCCAGATCGTGTGTCGGATAATTTTCTTCATTCTTCTTTAATTGTCTCGAGGCATACGCAATGACTTTTCCATCTTCTATAATAACGCATTCCAAGCTTTGTCTTGATGCATCGCTATAGATGATGAATTCTCTAATCTCTGGATCCGGCAAGGTAAGAATAGGGCCGAAGTGAGTCGCCTTTTTAATTCATGAAATGCTTTCTTGCATTCATTGTTTCATTTGAATTTAGCACCATTTCGAGTCAGCTTAGTCAAGGATGAAGCTAACAACAAAAAATCCTTGACGAATCTTTGATAATAACCAGTTAATCCTAGAAAACTTCGTATTTCAGTCACGTTCTTCGGGCGATCCCAATCTAATATGGCTTGAATTTTTTTCTAGGTCTACAAAAATTCCTTCCTTGGATATGCGATGGTCAAGAAAACTTATACACGAAGCCAGAATTCGCACTTTGAAAGTCAAGCGTAAAGTCGATTTTCTCGAAGAATCTCCAGTACAATTCAAAGATGACAGGCATGTTCATCGTCTGATTTAGAATATATAAGTATGTCATCGATAAGACGATAACAAATTTATCAAAGTAAGGACGGAAAATTCGATTCATGAAATCAATAAAGGCGGCAGGAGCATTAGTGAGTTCGAAAGGCATAACACAGAATTCAAAATGACCATATCTGGTTCAAAAATCAGATTTATGGATATCATCTTCCCTAATCTTGAGCTGATGATAACCAGATCGTCAATCAATTTTCTAGAAAACGGTGGCTCCTTGCAATTGATCGAATAAGTCGTCAATCTTAGAAAGAGGATATTTGTTGATCGTCACCTTGTTCAACTGACGATAGTCTATACATAGACGAAGCGATCCATGCTTTTCCTTGACAAAAAGAACAGGAGCACCCCATGGAGATGAACTAGGTCGAATGAATCCCTTATATAAGAGTTCACCCAGTTGCGTCTTGAGTTCTTTAAGTTCAGCTGGGGACATTCGATAAGGAGGTATTGATATGGGAGTAGTCTCGACAAGTGTATCAGTGACAAAATCAACTTCTCGAGCAGGTGGTTGTCCCGGTAGATAATCAGAAAATACCTTAGAGAATTCATTCACAATGGGAATATCGTCTATCTTAGTCGCAGAATGAGATGTGACAACGATCGCAGCCAAGAATGCTTCACACCCTTTATGCATTAGTGTGTTAGCCGAGAGCATAGAAATGATAGGGAGTGATGCAGATTGGGGTTCACCTTCAAAAACAAATTCTGGGAATCCAGGCTTGCGGAAAGTAACAACTTTGGCTCGATAATCAATAATTGCATGATAATTAAACAACCAATACATGCCAAGAATGGCATCTAGATCGGTTAGTGGTAAAGGTATCAAGTCGACTTCTAGAGTAAAATTATTAATCAAGATAGGACATCCTTTGAATACCAAGTCTCGACGGATGCGTTCAACAAGAGGGGTATGAACAACAACTTCAAGTGATAAAGAAGAAGCATGATAAGGTAAACTTGAAGTAAGACTGTCCGAATATAAGATCGATCAGAACCGGGGTCAATATCACATAGATCAAACGGTCTCCAATAAAGACTTAGCCTATAGAAGCAATGAGATATCGAGGCCAAGATAAGAGATTTCAAAGGAAAAATAATAAAAATAATGGGAATGATCTTTAAACTTCTGTACAAAGATAGACCAAGTAATAGTCTCGAGACGATGTCGCTTTAAGATTCTGCCACCATAGACGTGCATTATTGTCCAAAAGTTCCGTTGCAATCACCATACTATGTTAGTCGTCGATCATCAATGCATCAAATTTTTCTATGACTTTCTTTAGCCAAGCACATGCTTCTGTGGCATCTCTCACGCCTTCGAATGTCGGAGTTCCCATATCGGCGACAACTTTCACCGAATCAGGAATATAATGTACACTCCTAGATACACTAGATGAAGGTAGAGTTCACTCGCAGTGAAGAGGAACATCATGAGCTCCCAAATAGTGAACGAATGACTTATCAAGACCATGGAATAAAATAGAAACCGAATGACTCATCGTAGGTGGTGGAACTCCATATATACGAACATAATCGTAATACATTTGATATTGCTATGATGTCAACATTTTCTCAGCTCATACTTGAGCTGGTGGTTACTCGATAGAAGTCGTAGTAACATGAGTAATGTGTCCTCGAAAGACAGGAAAAAAAATGAACTTGGAGAACCACGAGAAGTGTGTCCCCTAACTCAACCTCAAAATAGAACTGGAGGTGCGACGGGAGTATAATACTTCATCAAAGACAAAGAAGACCGAAGAAAATGGATTCATTGGCAACATCGAAGAAAGAAAGAAAAGGAATACAACAAGGCTCTGATACCACCGAAACTGTTACGTCCCGACCCGCGTCGAAGGCGCGACGGCCGCCGCGTTTCTCAATAAACGCAAGGCTCGATGTCAACACACAGTCCGAAATCAAATCGCACGAAAGAAACGATACTCGATAAAGGAAAATAGATATAGATATCGAAGGAGGCTTTACAATATAAAGTGTCTTGATACATCGGTCAACGAATGAGTAATGTACAACACAACCTCCTTCCAAAATATCCCCGTCAATCGATCCTCCAACATAAAAGAAAGATACAATACCAAAGTGGAAGAAGATAGCAGCGGAAAACGATGATCGAAGAATGACGAACCTCCAGGCAAAAGAGATATCAACAACCTAAGAAGAAATATATATAAATGGGGTGAGCAAACCACTAGCTCAGTGAGATGATAATACAGACACACCTTCCGTGCACAGAAGGCGTGTTCTCAACGATGATATCATAGCAAGCCAAATATATCGACTACTTCATATTTACAAGGTAAACAGTATCCACCGCTCGTACGAGGAAAATACGACAATAAAAATAAATCATAAAACATATCAAGAACATCAAGAAAGTACACGTCATCACATAAACGACGTGTGGGTAGCCGTATCCTCCTCGAACTGAACTCCCCGTCGAGAGTCAGACGAGTCCGTCACCGTACTCTAAACACAATGCCAATGAACAATCGTATCGACTAGACCATGAAAAATCATATCAAATATATGTGAAATGCATGTCCCACACCGGTGACGTTGGCCGTAATAAATCCTAACGATCACCTTCCAACAACGATGGCGAATGGACAAGTGACATCGTTAGGCCACACTTACCCGGGCTCGCCAAGCCACGGGCTACTAATGCCAGTCTCACTCACCCGAATCGTGGCAGTTCGGGCTACTAATCATATGCCACTCTCACTCACCCGAATCCTGGCTAGTTCGGGCTACTAATGTCTCGGAACCGAGTATATGCAATATCAACAAATCATCGGCATCACAGCCATAACTCCACAAATCAAATCAACAACGTGGAATAGTGACATGCCGTCACGTCAAATATCCCTAAAATCATGAATGCAATTCACCAAAGCACATAGACGTTCAAATACTTATTAACACCATTCACGAAGCAACATAAACGCCCAAGTTCTCATCAACATAACGATATGAACATACTATAGCCGGCAAGGCCCACTAATGCATAATCCAACAATAACATATAATCTAGTGAAAACGACATAAAATAACTCATCGCGAGGTTCACACATCCCGCGAAGGGAAGGTGTCCCCGTACTATCAACTCACAACGTAATGGTCTAGCTTTCTCCAACGTCTGAAGCTGCCCTCGTGTCCTTATTCGATGCTCCTTCGCCTAAAACAAGAGATCACAATTTAATTTCAACACTCGACGAACAAGTGATAGGATACGACATCCTTTAAAACTATAGAAAAAAAACGATCTCCCGATATCATACGCTGCCCCAAAACTGCTTATAGATCATCAAAACATATCTGAAATATCTCTCAGCATCATTAAAATTCGATACTATCACCCAAACTAGGATAAGTTTCGAAATCAATTCCACAAATGACAGAAAATCCTGTTTTGCAGCAGCAACTTCGAAAATTCATATAAAATCGTAGAAATATCGGATCGAGCCAATTTCAACGGCTGTGAACAGCTCAGGAAGTCAGCTTTCCAAACAAATTTGGAAAACATCGGAGTAGTATAGATAGGGAAAAATTTAATAAAATAGAGGCTACGCATATGATTTGGAGAAAAATTCCTGGTTTGCACCAGGGACTTCAGAAATTCATCAAAAATCGTATAATTATCGGATTTATTTGATTCCAGTGGCTATGAAAATCTGAGAAAGTTATCTTTCAATAGAGACAAGTTTCGAAACCATTGGAACAGTTTAGGTGGGTTAAAATAGATAATTACAGAAGCAGTAGAAGCAAGGTTTACAGCAGCAAGTTCACAAATTCATAACAAATCATAGGGATGTCGGAACGAGCTGATTCAAGTGGCTGTGTAAAGATCCAGAAGCTAGCTTTCAAATGAGATTAGTTTTATAAGATTCGGAGCAGTATAACATGGTCAAATTCGAAAAATATAGCAGAGCAGCAGTTGAAATAAAAAAAATAGAAAATGATATTAGATGATGAAGCCTTAGGAACCTACCTTGCCTTGTTAAAGTTTGAAACGCACCAGAACAACATAAGAAAAATAAAGCTGGGATTGCTTCACTCTTTTTTTTTTTTCTCTGTTCGATTCTTTCACGTAGGTGTTGATAGAGATGAAGAAATGTGATGATGATGAATAATTTGCAATAAAAGACAAAAACATCATGGGTTGGGCTGAAAAAAATAAATATATTTTGGGCTTGGACTGAAAATTTAAGTTTGGGCCAATCTTGAATTAATATAGATGTTATATGAGCTGTGTGTTTCAAGCTAGTTTAGTCAGTTTGGTTGGACTGAAGAGGTGAAGATCAACGAGTGCTTTGAGGGTTCTAGGCTCAAAGTGGAGATTGTTGAGTAAAATGAGCCTAAAACCTCAGAATCAAAGCTTGGAATGATTGATCAAAAGCCGGAATGATCACAGCTTCAAGAACCGTTTGAAAATGTTGAATTCTGCAGATTAAATGTGAGCCATCGGATCTTTGGCGCCTGATCGAAGGGTTCAGGTTTAAACTTTGGAGATTAAATAAGGGACGTCGGATTTGGCGGGTGAGAGATCGAAGAGCTAAGATTGTATCGCGCCATGACTTAAAGAGTCGCTGCAACTTTTTTATGAGCAAGTTGAGCACGTGGTACAAGTCAGGAAGCTCAAAGTACTACCCGTCAAAGCATAGTAGCAGAAACAGTTATTTTATACTGTTATAAATATGATCAGAACTTGTTTGCTTGAAACCTTTAACAACTTTATGGCTTTAGATCCTCCACTAAAGTTATTTCATCTACAGTTATGTCATCTACAGTTAACAACTTGTCTGCTTCAGTGGAGGATCTTGCAACTGTAGATGAACCTTTAACAAATAAAGTATGATCAGAACTTGTTTGCTTGAAACCAAAGTTCAACAAAGCATCTGCAAACTTCAAGTTCCATTGCCTAGAAGCTTGCTTTAAACCATAGATTGACTTATGCAACCTGCAAACTAATGGCGAAGAAGTAACATAGTTTGAAGGCATATAACCTGGTGGAAGTTCCATATAAACCTCTTCATATAAATCTCCATTTAGGAAAGCATTATTTATATCTAATTGAATAAGATACCAGTGTTGAGAGGTGGCCAGTGACAATAGAACTCTGACTGTAGTAGGCTTTGCTACCGGTGAAAAGGTATCAATATAATCTACCCCTTCTTGTTGATTATAACCCTTTGCGACCAACCTTGCTTTATACCTCTCAATGCCTCCTTTTGAATTATACTTTATCTTATAAACCCATCGACAACCAATAGAAGTCTTTCCTTGAGGCAACTCTTGAATTGACCAAGTCTTGTTGTCCTCCATTGCAGAGAGTTCTTCTTTCATAGCATGTATCCAATGAGGATTGTCTTTAGCCTGATGATAATAACGAGGCTCCTCAGTAAGAGAAACATTAAAAATAATATTCTTATGATTACTAGAAACACATTCATATGATAGTAATCTGATATAGGATATAAAGTTGAGTTGTGGGAATGTTGACATATAAAATCTTGTAGATAGGCAGGAGGTTTTGATGTTCTGGTAGATTTTCTAGTCATTGGTCTTTGTGATGTTGAAGACTCGGATATTTCATCATCCAATAATTCATGATTATTTGAGGCTTCTTCAGACACATCTTGAGTTGAAGACTGAATAGGTGATTGATGAAGCTGCTCATGGGATTCTTGGCTATTAGAGAAAGGTGGCTGATGTGATGATTCCAGATGAACTTCACTAAGTGACTTTGGTAGAACCATATCCTGAAAAATATCACTTGAAACATCATTACAACCAACATCTTTGAAGGGAAAAAATGATTCTTCAAATCTAACATCTCTTGAAATAAAGATTTCATATGTATTAATATCAAGCAGCTTATATCCTTTAACACCTGGTGGATACCCAAGGAAAACACACTTCCTTGCCCTGACATCAAACTTGTCCATGTTAACAGAAATTGTTGATGCATAACACATAGAACCAAAGACCTTAAGATTTTCATATAATGCAGGCTTATGGAATAACAGCTCATACGGAGACTTATATTGTAAAGAGGGAGAAGGCAAACGGTTAATAAGAAATGCTGCTGTTAACACACTTTCAGACCAGAATTCTTTTGGCATTGATGACTGAAACATAAGAGCTCGAGCAACATTCAAAAGATGTTGATGTTTTCTTTCCACAACTGAATTTTGTTGTGGAGTATAGACACAACTATAGTAATGTAATATACCTTTACTTTGCAGTAGATCATTCAACTGAAATTCTTTTGCATTGTCAGACCTAATTGCCTTAACTTGCACATTAAATTGAGTCTGTATGACAGAGAAAAAATAAGGCATAATCCATGATACTTCTGACTTATCTTTAAGTAAAAACACCCATGTAAATCTGCTATGGTCGTCAACTAGTGTAAGAAAATACCTATGATTAGTATGTGAGACTATATGAAATGGACCCCATATATCACAATGTATTAGAAGAATGATGAAGAGCGTTGAATTGGAGAAGCAGTAAATAAAACTTTTCTTTTATTGAATGAGAATTGAAAAATACAAAGAATGAATATACAGCTATTTATAATAGTCACTTTCAATCGGCCATATGCTAAATACACCTTAACCACTATATCTTAACTAATTTGACCGTTGATCCAATACCCTCCCCACAAAGTGGACGGAATATGTTTATTACGAACATTTTGGATAATAGTTGGAGCAGATGTGGTCCAGACAGGGGCTTTGTAAGAAGATCTGCTAGCTGAAGTCTCGAACTAACTGGAAGGAGTCTTAGATTTCCAAGTTGAATGTGATGTCTAATAAAATGAGCATCAATTTCAATGTGCTTTGTCCTTTCATGAAACTTTGGATTCAATGCTAACTGAATGGCCGAACGATTATCACAATAGATGATAGGAACATGCAGTTTGTCATAACCAAATTCTGAAAGTAGTTGCTTGAGCCAAAGTATATCAGTGGCCAGAGATCCAATGGCTCGATACTCAGCCTCAGTTGATGATCTTGAGACAGCGGATTGTTTCTTTACCTTCCATGAGACCAATGAATGACCAATGAAGGCACAAAATCCAGTAACCGATCTTCTAGTGTCTGAGCATGTAGCCCAATCTGAATCAGAGAATCCTTTAATATGAATTGGAGAAGAATGTGACATGAGCAGTCCTTGACCAGCAGAACCCTTTAGGTATCTGAGAAGATGGTGAAGAGCAACAAGATGAGAAGATCTTGGTTCTGACACAAACTGACTTAGCTTGTTGACTGCAAAACAAATGTCTGGTCTGGTAAAAGTTAAGTACAACAGTCTTCCAATGATCTGTCTATACTGAGTTGCATTTTCCAGTTTGCTTCCATCTGTGGCAGTGAGCTTAATACTTGGATTTAATGGTGTCGAGACAGGCTTTAATGCTAGATATCCTGCTTCTTCAAGTAGCTTGAGAGTGTACAATCGTTGAGAAACATAGATACCTTGATCCACCTTAGCAATTTCCAGACCTAAGAAGTACCTTAAAAGACCAAGATCCTTTAGTTTAAATTTGTGCTGCAAGAAAGACTTCACTTCATTTATATCATCCATAGATGGACCTGTGATAACAATGTCATCTACATAGACTAATAATGCAACAAAGTGGTGACCTGATCCTTTTACAAACAGAGTATGATCAGAGTTAGTTTGATAAAAACCAAAATCAAGCATAGCCTTAGAAAACTTAGCAATCCATTGGCGAGATGCTTGTTTTAAACCGTAAATAGACTTATGTAAAAGACAGACCTGTTTACCATTAGATGAATTTAAAGGACTTTGATAACCTTGTGGTAAATCCATAAACACTTCCTCAAAGAGATCCCGTTGAGGAAAGCATTATTGACATCTAATTGGAAAAGATGCCATTTCTGTGATGCTGCAAGTGACAGAAGAACCTTGACAGTAGTAGGTTTAGCAACAGGACAAAAAGTGTCAATGTAGTCTATTCCTTCCCTTTGATTATATCCTTTAGCTACCAATCTTGCCTTTAATCTCTCTACATTTCCTAGATCATTATATTTAACTTTATAGACCCACCTACAACCAATAGATTTCTTACCAATAGGTAGATCAGTCACTGTCCAAGTTTTGTTTTCCTCCACAGCATTGATCTCATCTTTCATGGCCTGAACCCATTCTGGTATATGCATAGCCTCATGATAGAATCGAGGTTCCTGAATAACTGAGGTTGCTAAAACAAAGGACTTATAAGAATCAGACAAGTTGCTATATGTAAAAGATTTAGACAAGGGATGAAGTATTGATTTATTTTCACAAGCTGTGTTTCAGTGAAAATCTTTAAGATATGAAGGAAGTTTGCTCTGTCTCTCTGATCTTCTGAGTGCCAAGGAGGGTTGATCTTGTTCTGAAATCTCAGTCTCAGCACTTGATTCACTTTCATTAAGCATGTCTGAATCATTCCTTACTTCATCTTCAGCAACCAATTCTGAGATACTTATATCATGCAAGTCTGTATGATCATGATTAGAACTTACAAAATCTGTAATAGGTTGTGACATGGGTTCTGTTGCTAAGACATCTGCAACTGTGTCTGAAGCAGCTTTTGGCAAAACAATATGATCAAAAGGATCAATAGTTTCAGAAGAAAAATTATCCTCTTAAAGAACAGGAAAGGTACTTTCATCAAATATGACATCCCTTGAAACAAAGACTTCTTTGGTTTGAACATCCAATACCTTATACCCCTTTATTCCAATAGGATATCCTAAAAACACACATTTTCTAGCTTTAGGTGCAAATTTATCTCTGTTAACATTAATCGTTGATGCATAGCATAGACATCCAAAAGCACACAAGAGATCATAATTCATAGGTTTAGAAAACAAGAGTTCATAAGGTGACTTATTATTTAGAATAGGTGAAGGCAACCGGTTTATGAGAAAGGTGGCAGTCAAAACACATTCAGACCAAAAGGACTTAGATAAACCTGATTGAAAACGAAGGGCTCGAGCCACATTTAGTAGATGTTGATGCTTCCTTTCAACCACTGAGTTTTGCTGCGGTGTGTTACACAACTAAACTGATGTAATATTCCTTTGGACTGTAATAGATTGGCCAGTTCAAGTTCCTTCGCATTATCAGAACGTATTGCCTTAATTTTAGTCTTAAACTGTGTCTCTACCAACTTGCAAAAGTATTCCATGATTGCTGCAACTTCAAATTTATGTTTCATCAAAAACACCCAAGTGAACCTACTATGATCATCAACAATCGTTCAAAAGAATCTATGATTGTTATAAGAAGGTATGTGAAACGGTCCCCATACATCACAATGAATCATATCAAAACAAGAAGAAGCAAAATTGTTTTCTGATTGAAATGGCAGCCTTCTTTGTTTAGCCTTTTGGCAAATATTGCACAGATAATGAGATTTCATATCTTTACACTTCAGAACATTTCTCATCATATCTAACACCTTATATGAAGGGTGTCCAAGCCTATAATGCCATTTATCTATGGAAATTTCACTCAGAGAAGCACATAATGTACAACTAGCAGAATCAGAAATGGACTGCAAGACATAAAGTCCATCTTGAGGTCTACCCTTGCCAATCACTGTTTGCAACTTGATGTCATGTATCAAAAACTGATCAGATAGAAAGATAATCCGAAGATTCTTATCAGCTGTTAGATTAGATACTGATAATAGATTAAAATTGAATTCAGGGACATATAATACTTTTTCAAGAATCAGGTCCTTGTTTATCTTTATATCACCTGCCTTATGAGCTTGTATAGATGTTTTATTTGGCAGATATATATCAGTGCATGTTATGTCATACAATCTTAAGAACATAGATAAGTCATGACATATATGACGTGATGCACCAGAATCTACCAACCACAAACTATCACTAGCTTTATTAGGAATATTGAAAGTTAGACAAAAACCTGGATTTTCTGAACATGTAACAACATTTGAATGCAGGGTTCCTGGAATCGGCTGACTCAAAAGATGCTTTAAATGTTGAATCTGATGAGAGTCAAGCTGCTGGAGAAAGTCACTTGCTGATGAAGGATCACCATTTGTACTTTCTTGAGATGATAGAACCGATGAGTCAGATGACACTTGGTTCATTTTATGAGCAGCCTTAGTTCTTGGTTTGAAGCCTGGTGGATAACCATGAAGTTTATAGCATGAGTCAATTGTATGACCAACCTTGTTACAATGAGCACAAATAGGCCTATTATTCTCCTTCTTTTGCCCTGTGATCATAGCTCCTTTTGAATAGTCTTGAGATGCATTTGTTGGATTCTTGTTAATCATCATAGCCATCTGGCGCATCACATCATATGAGGAATTTGAGACACATCGTTGTTTCTCTTCTTGAACAACAAGCGCAAAGACTCGATTGATATGAGGCAAAGGATCCATCATCAATATTTGGCTTCTCACTTGATTGTATGAATCATTCAGACCCATTAGAAATGCCCAGACATACTCTTGCTCAAGAAATTCCTTCGTTCTGCATCCTGCTTGCATTTTCTTACATGTACATCCAATACAGCAACATTGAGGTCTGAAATTGTTCATCTCTTCCCACTGCCCTTTGAGACCAGTGAAATAGACTGCTACAGACGATTGATTTTGTTTCAGATTAGTCAAATCCTTCTTGAGCTGAAAGATTCGCGGGCCATTTGATTCTTGAAAGCGCTGCCTCAGATCATCCCAAATGTCTTTCACTGAATCTGAATAAAGAACGCTGGCAGAGATCTCTTTTGAGACTGAATTCAATATCCAGGAGATAATGATGACATTGTTTCTCTTCCAAGCTTGATATTTTCGATCCTTCATTTCAGGCTTAGCAATTGTTCCATCTACGAAACCCATTTTGCCTTTGACTGATAATGCGATCGTCATTGATCTTGCCCAAGAGGAGTAATTATCTCCAGTCAGAGGTTGATGCACAAGCATCAAACCCGTATTATCTGAATGATGAAGATAGTAAGGATTCAATTGTTCATCTTGGAATGAACCCAGATTTTCATCCTTGCCGCCATCTTTGTCGTTGTTCTCTGATGATGACGCCATTGAGAATGATTAAGCAACTCTTTAGGATTGATCAAGATTGATGTATCAAGAATGTGATTCTTGAGAATTTCTTGATCCTCTGAAAAACTAAAGAGGAATACGCTCTGATGATTTGATCTTGAGCAGAAATTTCCGCGGCTTTAATGCTCTGATACCATATTAGAAGAATGATGAAGAGCGTTGAATTGGGGAAGCAGTAAATAAAACTTTTCTTTTATTGAATGAGAATTGAAAAATACAAAGAATGAATATACAGCTATTTATAATAGTCACTTTCAATCGGCCATATGCTAAATACACCTTAACCGCTATATCTTAACTAATTTGACCGTTGATCCAATACAATGCACAAGATCAAAGACATTAGAAGCAAAGTTATTTCTTGGAGGAAATGGCAAACGTTTCTGTTTTGCCTTTTGACAAATATCGCATAAGAGATTGTTAGGTTGATCTTTACAACATAGAATTTCTCTTAGAACATTCAAAACCCTATAAGAAGGATGTCCTAGTCTTTGGTGCCATAAAGAAACTGTCACTTTGTTAAGAGATATAGAGGAAACAGAAAGATCAAAACAACTATCATGATTTATTTTCCACACATACAGCCCGTTGCACAAGTCACCCTTGCCAATCAAAGCTTGTTCCTTGATTCTCTGTATAACAAAACCATGAGCCAAGAAGGTAATACTCATACTATTATCTGTAGTTAAACAACTTACAGATAGTAGGTTAAAATGAAAGCTAGTAGAAAACAAAACATTCTTTAAAAAAATATGCCTATTAATCTTAATATCTCCCGCCTTAAAAACTGGAATACAAGACTTATTCGGCAGTGTTATACTTGCGTTCTCAATATCATGCAAATTGTCAAATAAAGAAATATCACAACAAATATGTCTTGAAGCACCTGAGTCAACCAACCAAAAAGAATGACAAGCCTTATCAGACATATTGACAGAAAAATAATTTGGTTCACCGTTTATTTTAACATGGTTGGAATGTGTCACTTCTGGTAAAGGCTGGTTCAACAATAGCTTTAGACGTTGAATCTGTTGCTCGCTCAACTGTTGGATGAAGTCTGTTCCACTCGATTGGGCAGAATCAGTGCCCACTATTGTTTCTTGAACAGCATCCTCAACTAAAGCATTATTTGCCTTCGAGACATTCTTAAATCTAGAATTGGTCTTAAAACCAGGTGGAAATCCATGCACCCTATAACAAGAATCAACTGTGTGTCCTATCTTGTTACAGTGTGTACAAATAGGTCTTTCTTTCTTCACACTTGGATTATTTGATGTTGTCCTCTTGATATCTTGTGCCACTGTATTAGGTAATCCTTTTCCAGCCATCATGATCATTTGATGTGTTGAATCTGATGAAGAAATAGATATAGCGCGCTGCCTTTCTTCTTGAACTACCAAGGAAAACACACGGTTTATATTCGGCATCGGTTCCATCATGAGAATCTGACTCTTGACTTGAGTAAAAGAATCATTAAGCCCCATAAGAAATGCCATAACATATTCCTGCTCCTGAAAATCCCTTGATCTACAAGCTGTTGTAGGTTGACAAGAACATTTAACACAACAACAAGGTGGCTTGAATGAATTCATTTCTTCCCACAAGGCCTTCAATCTCGTAAAATAAACACTAATGGATTGTTGATTCTGCCTCAAGTTGATCAACTCATTTCTGATTTGAAAGATTCTTGGCTTGTTTGACAGCTGAAAACGTTCCCTCAAATCATCCCAAAATTCCTTGACTGAATCTAGATACATAATGCTCGCCGATATCTCTTTTGATATAGAGTTCAAGATCCAAGATATGATAATATCATTATTTCGCTTCCAAGAAAGATACTTACTTTGATCTTCTATTCCCGGATTAACAATTGAACCATCCACAAAGCCGAATTTATTCTTCACGGACAAGGCAATCTTCATAGATCTCTCCCACGAAGCATAATTGTCTCCGATTAATATTTCATGGACCAGCACCAAACCAGTATTGTCTGAGTGATGAAGAAAGTAGGGATTGAATTGATCATTTAGGTCAATGACTTCTTTGGCGACTTCTTTACCCTCGCTTTTGTCTGCCATAGGGTTCTTCAGAATAAAGAATGGGCTCTTTAGAATTGAAACAAGAAAGGAGTATTCAAGGTTTTGTCTTGAGTTTTTCTTGATTAGAAAATGACGAAGGGAAGCTTTAATTTTGCTCTGATACCATAACAGAGTGTTGAAAAAGATATATTAAAAAAAGAATCAGAATTAGAAAATAATACAAGGGAATAGCATCGCTATATATAGGAGAAAATACTAACGGCTAACTTAATGCAACACTTGACTACTACTAAACAACACTATTGTTAACTTCATCTGTATACTGATCTTTATCAGAATTTTTCAATATAATCCTGTTTGATCCAATAGTGTGGCAACGTTGTAAATCCTTCTTTCCGTTTGAATAGAAAAGGCTTTGTTGGTCCGTGGAGTAGGCTGAAAGTTGCAGCCGAACCACGTTACTTCTGTGCGTTCTGTTTTTCCATTTGCTTGCTGTTTTTGCATTCGATCGACTTCAAGATCGTTGTTCTTGATTCGATCAACACACTCAAGTGAAAGAACATCAAGTTGCGAATCGAGGGGTGTCGGAATCTCTACAATGTGGATGTCTAATCATTAACGTAGATTATGGGACTAAAATTTTTCGAGAATTTGGCGATATGCTTTGAAATGAAAGAACTTTTTTTTTATTTTTTTTTTACTTTGCTGGAGATCTCGATACATGTCGATCAATTACCGCTACATATTTAGTATTGGTTTTGGGGCGATTTCATGCATGGTGCAGCAAAAGACAACCTACAGTTTCTTTATCAACAGCCGAGGCAAAGTATTGGGCTGCTACAATGGCAGCTAAAGGAAGCCTTTCGCTAGTCCAACTTCTAGAAGATTTGCAACAAATATGTTAATAAAAAAAGGAGATATATAGAGAGATGACTCAAGTTGTTATTGACAGTTTACTTGTGGATATCTTGACTACGAGTTTAACTATTTCCAAGCCAAAGAACTTCAGGGGGTGTGTTTGGTTTGTGGAAATTAGCAGGGGGAAAAAAATGAAATGAAAAAGGAAAAATAATTTTGATGTTTGGATTATTAGAGAAATAGATGAGAAAAAGAAAAAAAAAAGAAATTTTAACTAAGTTTATACCTAAAACCATGTAAAACCAATTTCTTCACCAAAGATGAGGAAAAGGAAGAAAAAAAACTAGTGAAAACCATTTTCTCTTTAGTTTTCTTTTCCTCACCGATTTCCTTGATCCAAACACACCCTGGAGGAATGTGACCAAGAAAGTTTGTGTTAAGGGAGAGTGTTAAATATGTCAACACAAATTTCTTGGACAAATAAGTCTCTTCGTAGTTGGTTAAGTCGTTACAAATAATAATTTCGGGTTGTGCTCTCAAAGTTGACTATAATAAAATAGTTAATATTTAGTTTGAATATATTTTTTAGTGTCTATTTGTAAGTCTCTTTGTATCCATAAGTGACGTACATTCGATTTGATAATCATCACATCACAGATCTACGCTTTCTTCAGTAGGTCAGGTCAGTTTGGAGTCATAAGATAAGATAGCTGGGGTTCTCTCTTTTTGAACTTTATAAGTAATTCATGTTGTTCATTAAAGCAACTACTACGAGGAGAGACAGAAAATCTTTGTGAAAAGTTATTAGCTACCAAGCAATTTTACTTGTTAGGAGTTATCTCACTCTCATTTTCACATGATACTTGTCTACCATGACTTGAGAAGCTATGTCGGATCTTTTTGCTCGAGCATTTGCAAATGAACATGAAGCACTATCCTAACGAGCTAAAATTTTGTGGCTGAAAGTGGGTGATCAATGTTCAACCTTCTCTATAGAGGATGATAGTTAGGTCCATTAGTAGAGGATAAGGAGATCAAAATTCTCTATATCGAATGACAAGTCTTCGGGCCCGTGAAGGGTTCTCAAAGGTTTTTTAAGAAAGCGCAAGAATTGCAAAATTCTCTTGTTCATGAGCTCAACTCAACTTACTTCAATCCATAATGTGGATTCACCAAGAAAAGCCACAGACATCTGACCAACATAATGTTGCAACTGTCTTCAAGGTAATCTTGAAGATTCTTGCAAATCGACTTAAAAGCTATTTTACGGATCTCGTTTATCCAATCAAAATGGCGTTTATCACAAGTAAAAAGATCAGTGATATCATACTACTTTCTCAAGAAATACGATTTGGGTATAAATGAAAACAATATCCTAAGCGTGTATAGCTCTCAAGGTTGACCTAGCTAAGGCATATGATAAGGTTGAATGAGTCTTCATCATTACTGTTCTCGAGGTATTCATTCCATCAAACCTTCGTTACTTGGATTCGCGAATTCTGATCCAATATATTTTTCTCGGTCAATAATAATGGTAGAGGCGCGGGTTTTTCATTGGGGCACGTGGGCTTAGACAAGGGAATCAGATCTCTCCATGCAATTCTCTCCTTTTTTTTAGGTTATCGATGGTATTTTGCCTATAAGTAATTGTGGAGGTCTACATTTCAGTTTCCTTATAGATGCAACTTTTTAAAAACATTTATTCTTACATTTGCCGATTATCTTTTACTATTTTGCCGCGCTGATTTGTACTCTGTTCATTTACTTCACGAATCTTCAGATTTTCTTGCAATTGTTGGGAGTTCAAGAAAACCTACAGAAGTGTCATTTTCTCTATCAATGTAGACCACCCTTATGAATGTGCTAGAGGATATCAGCGGAGATTTCTTATATTGATTTTTCTTTTAGAATATCCATAACGATCGATAGCAGCTTGTGAACCACTAATTGATAAGGTGAACATTCAATTGGGTTCATGGTTGCAGCGTTCATTGTCATATGCATGACGAGTTCAGCTTATCAAGTCTGTACTCAAGACCCTTCATATCAGTTAGTTCGAGATTTTCTTACTGCAAGGCTCGAGCGCTAAGGTGACATGGGAAGATGTTCGTTTACGAACTACAAAGGATGCATTGAACTAAGTCTATCTTGACCACTAATCAGGCTCTCATGATGACATTTCAGTGGAACATGCTTAACTGGGACCCAAATTTGGTTTGGGTGTATTGGATCTACCATACTTGAATACATCGTATGTTTGTACGGAGCATGTCCCCATATACAAATACTGCATGGATATAGAAACAGATGCTTAAACTTCGTAAACAAATTTTGCCGTTCATATCTTTTCGGGTTAGTAGTGGACCTAACTTATGGCTCTAGATTGATCCATGGTTGGATGACCTCACACTACTTGGTCTTTACCCAAGGGGTCCTTTGGCTATGGGTATCCTCATGATTGTAAACTTAATATGATCACTTTGAATAATGGGTGGAGGTGGACTTAGACTACAATCACTAATCATCAGGATATCGCACAATGTCTCCAAACGACTGTGGTTACAATCTGTGGAATAGAACACCAGATGGTTGGCTTTTCTAACATGAGATTTCAGAGGCACTAAGAAAGAGCATCATGAGACCTATTTGGACCTCTCCGTTGGTGGTGGGAAGGGGGGAGGGGGCACAACACGAGTCCATAAATATGAATTTATTTGATCGAGCGGATCGAGTAATAAATTAAAACGAATAACGACAAACTATCCTACGCTCAACAGGCAAGTGCACCAATCGAAAATAGTATAGAATTGGCAAGAATTCGAGTATCGAACCCAAAGGAACTATGTAATCAGAAAAACTTACGTTTAAATATTCTAGTAGAAAATTGTTTTGTTTGAAAATTAAAAAGAACAATAAACACTTGAAATAAGAAGTTTGATAAAAATATAAAAACGAGACGACCTTATGAAAGCGAACTTATTTGAGACTTCGAATCCCCCTAGCTTGATCGAACGAGTGACAAGTATAATAAAATTTAGCTAACTATTAGACCGTGAGGATTCCTATAACATGCGTACGAATTTATATGACTGGCGAAACTGCGCCTTATCACACAAGACTCGTAAACAACTAATCTACGAATTAACTAGCTGGGCAAGCTTCCCTAACTACTTAACCGAAAATCGCATTAAACACGATGAATCCCGCTATTAGATTTGACTCTAATCCGGCGGGGTAGTTCAACCTATCTCTAGCGATGAGTTTATTCCGCTGGTTTACGAGTGGTCTAATCGTCAGCCCCTCTCTCGAGCGTAGCTTATGATTTCCCAAAAATTATCTTGACCACATAGACATAATCAAAATAATATCATAATTCATAACCGACTGTCATTCCTCCTTTTTTCGGCACTACCTGAACTGGGCTCACCCATGCACTATCCGAGATCGGGTAAATCACCCCCGCGTCGAGCAGTTTAATTACATCGGCCTTCACTACCTCCTTCATGTTGGGGTTAAGACGCCTATGGTGTTGCACCACCGGCTTGAACTCGTCTACCATGAGAATTTTATGCATGCAGAAGGTCGGGCTAATTCCTCGAATATCCGATATCTTCCATGCAAGCGCCTTCTTGTGCTCCCGTAGTGTGTCTAAGAGCATGGTTTTTTGCTCCTTCTCCAGCTTTGATGCTATAATTACGGGCAGCTTTGCATTTTCCTCGAGGAAAGCATACTACAAGTGATCGGGAAGTTGCTTGAGCTCAAGCGTTGGTGGTTCTTCGACCGAGCTCCTCTCGCGATTTTCTTCGCTACTCTTTTGCACCTCGATCGTTGGTTCCTCCTTGACATCGTCATCCACGTCTACTTGGCCAACGTCGGGGGGTAGTTCATCATTCGGTTCTTCCGTCGGGAGCTCCTTGTTCTCCTCTATTTCTTGCTTCGAGACGAAGGAATCGGGCTGCAAAAGTCCCTGCAATGAATTCATTCCATGCATCAATATAAAAGCACTTATCGTCTAACTTCTCGGCATCATTCATGGACTCGGTCATATCAAATGTCACTTTCTCGCTGTCTATGGTTAAGGTCAATGTTCCGTTACGAACATCGACCATGGTTCCTCTGGTAGCAAGGAATGGCCTTCCTAAGATTAGAGGAATATTTTCATCCTCCTCCATGTTGAGAATTACGAAATCTGCAGGAATGATAAATTTATCGACTTTGACAAGAACGTCTTCGATAATACCTCTAGGATACTTAACAGATCTATCCGCTAATTGTATACTCATCCTAGTAGGTTTGGGTTCTCCTAAACCATGTTTTTTGAACATCGAATAAGGCATTAAATTTATACTTGCACCTAAATCGGCTAATGCCTTATGTACCACTAGATTGCCTATTAAACAAGGTATAGTAAAACTCCCTGGATCTTTTAGTTTTTTCGGGATTTTGCTTTGTAAGATGGCGGAGCACTCCCCTAGTAGTTCGACTGTGGAGACGTCTTCAAGCTTGCGTTTATTTGTGATGAGGTCCTTCAAGAACTTTGCCCAGCGGGGCATCTGCGCAAGAGCTTCGACAAGCGGCAAATTAATATGTAATTGTTTAAAAATTGCAAGAAATTTACCAAATTGGTCGTCCACGATATCCCTCTTAAGTCTCGTTGGGTATGGTATCTTTGGTTGATACGTCTTGACGGGTGACTTAGATACGAGTTCTTCCTCTGTGTTGGTCTCGCCGCTCGCTTCCTTGGTGGGTTCAACGTTCTTCTTTAGTTCTGCACTTCCTCAAGTTCTCTCCCGTTACGAAGTGTCACCGCCTTCACATGATGGTCCTTTGGATTGGTCTCGTTGTAACTTGGCAACGAGCCGGAAGGACGTTGTTGGATTGATTCGGCGATCTGCCCAAATTGCTTCTCTAAGGCTCCTAGAGAGGACTCGGTGTTTTGTAAACGCACCTCTTGACTATCCAAGCGAGAGTCGAGTTTTCCCATGAGCTTAATGAACATCCCTTCGAGCTTGTCTATGCGACTGTCCGGGGCGGACTCTGCGTTTGCACCATGGTATCCTTGCGTCCTTTGGTTTTGAAATCCCGGCGGAGCTTGATGTTGATTTCCGTAGGCCAAGTTCGGATGAACTCTGTTCGGAACGTAGTTTCGTTGGCCTTGGTAGTTACCCATGTAGTCGACTTGCTCCATCGGCAGAGTGGTTGGACAATGAGTTGCATCGTGGCTTCCTCCGCATGTAGCACATGGTGGAATATATGTTGGGTATGACTGAAGAGGCGGAACAGCTGCGGGCATTCTCGGCGTAGATTGTACAGCGTTGACAACCGGCTTTGCTGCTAGTGTGGGTAAGATTGCGTTCATCAGCGTCTGCATTTGGAGGCCGTTCGTTGTGATTTGTTGTTGGAGTGCGTCGAACTTGGCATTTATCGCGGTTGTGTTGTCGACATCGTATATTCCCTGCGGTTTGCCTCTGCTGCTAGAACTCCCGCGCCGGAAGCTGTTTGCGCTGTAATCTTCAATCAAATTCCAGCCCTCCGTTGCGCTCAGATTACATAATCCTCCATTGCATGCCCCGTCTAATAATTGTATGGTATGGTCGTTCAGCGACTCGTGGAACCGCTGAATTTGTTCGCTCTTCGTCATTCCGTGTTGGGGAAATCGGTTCAAAAGCGCCTTGAATCTCGTCCAGACATCGTACAGATTTTCTCCCTCCTTTTACTTGAACGTAGTAAGGTTCATCTTCAACTTCAACGCCTTTGATGGTGGAAAGAAGTGAGTAATGAAGGTGGTATGCATTTGGTCCCAGGTGGTGATAGATCTTTCGGGGAGCAGGTTGAACCACTCTTTGGCGTTGCCCCTTAGAGAGAACGGAAATAGGTAGAGTCGAATGGCTTCTGAGCTGACGCCTTGTACTCGTATTGCGTCGGCGACGGATAGGAAATCTCGGATGTGGCGATAAGCATCTTCCTCGGAGAGTCCATCGTATTGAGCTGTCGTCTGAAGCATAGGAAGCCAATGATGTTTCAGCTCGAAGTTGTTCGGCACCGGAGGAAGTACTATCGCTGAGCTAATCATTCCTATGTCGTTGTTTCTCCAGAGTTCTCTCATTGGGGGTTCTTGCACTACTAACGGCATTTCATCGTGATTTTGAGTCGCCATTTCGGCTCGCCTTGTGTTTTCCCGTCGATTATGCCTGAACGTTCTTCGGGTCATGCACTAACGTTCACATACCTAGCAAAAAAAATAAAAATAAAAAAAATAAGAAAATTTAGAAATAAAAACAAGGGAAAAATAATATATAATAATATATTGCTAAAAATTAAATTAAGCGAGTGCATATAATAATAATAATAATAATAATAATAATAATAATAATAATAATAATAATAATAATAATAATAATAATAATAATAATAATAATAATAATCACTATGATAATATTATTATTAATAATAATGATGATGATAATAAAAATAAAATAGATAGCTAGAAGAAATAATAATAATAAAAAAAAGATCGCTAGAATAATAACCTAAAATTTTCCTAAAATCAATAGTTCCCCGGCAACGACGCCAAAAACTTGATCGAGCGGATCCAGTAATAAATTAAAACGAATAACGACAAACTATCCTACGCTCAACAGGCAAGTGTACCAATCGAAAATAGTATAGAATTGGCAAGAATTCGAGTATCGAACCCAAAGGAACTATGTAATCAGAAAAACTTACGTTTAAATATTCTAGTAGAAAATTGTTTTGTTTGAAAATTAAAAAGAACAATAAACACTTGAAATAAGAAGTTTGATAAAAATATAAAAACGAGACGACCTTATGAAAGCGAACGTACTTGAGACTTCGAATCCACCTAACTTGATCAAACGAGTGACAAGTATAATAAAATCTAGCAAACTATTAGACCGTGAGGATTCCTATAATATGCGTACGAATTTATATGACTGACGAAACTGCGTCTTATCACACTAGACTCGTAAACAACTAATCTACGAATTAACTACCTGGGCAAGCTTCTCTAACTACTTAACTGAAGATCGCATTAAACACGATGAATCCCGCTATTAGATTTGACTCTAATCCGGCGGGGTAGTTCAACCTATCTCTAGCGATGAGTTTATTCCGCTCGTTTATGAGTGGTCTAATCTTCAGCCCCTCTCTCGAGCGTAGCTTATGATTTCCCAAAAATTATATTGACCACATAGACATAATCAAAATAATATCATAATTCATAACCGAGTCATAATAATAGCAAAACAACAACTCTTAAAACATACGTACGATCTCGCTAGGGTTCATCTAATCTCAAATACTACGGGATTTAGCCTCTCATATAATTCATTAACACAACGAGGATCGTAAATAACAAATAGGAAAACATATATTCTTCCCTGAAAGTCGACTCCGAGTTAATCTTTCGTTGAGTATTTTTATCGAGGACTTGGTGGGCGAGTTAGGCTTGTGAGCTTCTCTATGCTCCCTTTCGCTGCTACGCTCGCTGCAACTCTCACAGATCCGACCTCGCTGCTTCACCTACTCACACAGCTACTCCTTTTTTTCCCTCGTTCGCTGGTATGCTCACTGATCCCGCTCGCTGCCCAGCAACAGATCAGCCGCAGCTCGCTCGGTCGCTTCGCTCGCTGCCTCACGGCAGCTCAGACGCAGCTCGCTGCTCCTCCGCTGGTGCTTTCGATGATGCTCAGCCGAGCGTATATAGCACGTGAGGGTAATTGTATGTGAGGTGTCTATTTGGCAATCTCCTCCCTCAACCCCTTCTCACCGCTCCTCATTTATAGATGATGAAGAATGTACCTTATTCTCCCTTTTTCAGCTCTTGGGTATGCGTCGGATACGAGATCCATCTTTGAGCCATGTGCGTTGTAATTTCAAGCCGTCATCTCGTTCATGCGTGTGAGGAGGCCTTGTCGCTTCTCTTTTCCTTTTTCTTCTTTTGTGTGCCGTAGTTCTATCCATATATGTTCTGATCGCCAACTCATATTTGATCCGATTGCATTTTTTTGGAATTGAGAGAATACCCCAAATTATTTTGACTGTACTTTTTTTGTTTCCGAAGGAACGTATGTCTCTGTAGGATCTCTTTTATTTATTTTTTTTTATTTTTTATTTTTTTTTCATTTTGTTTCTTCATTCATCACTTGGGCTTGGGCTTTTACTTCTTGGGCTGATTTTTTCTCTTGGGCCCAATTGATTTTTAGACCGATATTTGGCTCGACGGTTCCTCAAAATTTATTTCAAGTCCGAATATTCCCGATTGTAGTTCTTTTTCCCAATACCTATCGAAAATGAAATATAAATATAAATGTATGATATTCGAGGGAATTTATAACCAACCGGTAATGCCCTTTTACGGAGTATAAAATATAGCATAAAATTCATTTGTCATTATCCTATGGTTAGCTATATGTGAGAAACTAGTAACTTGAATTAATCAAACGATATGAAGAAGTATGGGGGCTTGGCATGCCATGTCTTTGATTCAAGTGTTAGGGATATGACCTGAGAATGCCATATGATGATAAGATATATAGGGTATGTATTGGAATAATTTTATTGTCTATTTATGAAAACTATTTTGTGTGTGAAAGGTATTTACATTTATTTGTTTGTCCACTACGAGTATTTATATGGCATCTGATAAAACAACAATAAATAAAATCCATATGTGTCGAGTCAAGTCGCTGATTCTCATGGCATGAGAGAGGGCGACACTAGTGGACTCAAAACCTCGAACGTAAAAAAGGGTCATAAGTCTAATGCTCTAGTTGGGTGCTAGACGGTCGAATACGACTTATCTATCGACGACCTTATAATGATTATGACAATCATTCACTTGAGAAGTGAGAGGTCGTGACAATGATACAGATCGAATCGGGGATTGATTGTATTTGGACACTGGCTCGTAATCGATCGATCACATGGCTAAGTATTCAAGGAGTGTCAGTGATCGAATTCTCTAGATCTTCTCTGGATTTATCCTAATAAGCTATCTCCGAGAGGATCCGGGAGAAGAATGCCTTTACATTACTTCTTTTGACTTGCCTGGTGATGTGGACAAATAGGCTCATTTCTTTTTAATGAATAGATCCGATCACAACTTCTATCAGTCTCTCAAATTCGAAGGGATGGGAATATATCTACTGGCCTCGGAACCGTGCTCGGGGCTTGGCTTCCCACTTTTGCATTTGGAAACCCAGTTATATTTTTCATTCATAACAAAAAATAAAATAAAATAAAAAATTCGGCCCAATATAAAATAAGTCCAACTAAAAAACAAATCCTAAATTTTAGGTATATGTCCTTCTGATGTCGACCGCCCCTCTAACCCCGTCCCTGATATTTGAGGGCTGTCTTACGTATATGAAGTTTTTTTAAGCGATTATAAAATAGCATATTAATCACCTTTGTATACTAGCATAATAAGATTACCTTTGTAATTATCAAAGTTATTAACTTGTAATTAGCCTAGTAATTAATGTAGTACATTAGACATTGTAACAAAAAAAAAAAATGTCTTGTACAATTCTCCACCATATTTTGATATCTCTCTCGTAATATTTTTAATTCATCAGTAAAAGATGAATGTTTAGTCGTCATTGTGGATGATGAACTAGTCGATTTTGTTCACATAAAGAGAATTTTATAAAACTGAAATTAGGGTTGGTCGCAAAGTTCCGAACATTGGATAAAGCTGAAGAGATGAGCATTTCCATGTGTTTTATAATTTTGCTAAATGACAATTTCAGTTAAAAACTTAAACTTCTTAAACGGATTGTATCATAATTTAATTTTATATCATTATATTTCCATCACGCTATCAACTTTAGACTGAGGTTTTTTAAATTTGGAAGTGTTTCTTTATCTTGCATATTTTTTACTATTTAAAAACATTAGAAACACTGTATTAAGTCACTAACATTTATTTGAAGCCTATATGCAGTCTAACGCCCGTGTATTTAAACTTTGGCAAGAGGAAACATGCGAAAAATAAACGAAGCAAAGAGAATGGTGCGATATGGTTATGTACTTATGGGTAATGTTCAAGAAAAAGGGCGCAGAAAGCGTACGCAATTAAAGGAAAAATCTGACACATGTAAATGAGTTATAAACATTTATCATTAGTTAATACCTTAAATAATAAATAATCAACAATCAATAACTAATGAAGTGAGAGTGACTAAAATAAGATATATAATGAATAGTGGTGGTAAATTTGCAGTTGCTTATAGTGATTGATGTATGTGCCTAAAATTTAGTCTAACAGTTTGGTAATTTCTCAGAAAATTCCTCAGCAGTTTTTTCCTATTCACTAAATCCAAGATTCCACAGAATTTGGAAACTTGACCGTACAGTTAGTTCAAAAGCACTCGCAAACTTACTTATTAATTAATGTCCTTTGGTTTGGAGGTATTATCTGAGGAAAATAATCTCGAATTCAATATCTTATTTGGCGTGCCTTGACTTATGTGTCGGTGAAAAATGTATGATAAGTAGATATATATATAATATTTTATCTCAATTTTGTATTTTTTACTATTTCACAACAAAGCATCCAATTTTTTTTTATTTTTTTTTCTCTATAAAACTAAGCATCCAATTTGTGCTCATAACAACAGTGTGGTAGTTCTTTTATTCACAGAATTTGGGAGCTTGACCGTACAGTTCAAAGCAGTCAATGAACTTATTAATGTTCTTTAGTTAGAGGTATTATCTGAGGAAAATGATTCCAAATTGAAGATCTTGTTTGGCATGCTTTGACTTATGTGTCGGTGAAAAATGATTATATATCATTTTTTTTTTCGCAATTTTATATTTTTTTACTAATGTACAACTAAGCATTCAATTTGTGATCTGCACAAAAATGGAACTTCTAATTACACTAAAGGCAAATATATAAATTTAGTTCAATAGATTTATTGGTTTCCGATTTTAGATACTATATTTGATAAATGTAAAAATGGATCATTAAATTGTTATGTCGGATGGGTCTACGATAAAAATCACCATCCAAGTAGAATTTCCAGACTTATTTGGTCAGAAAAATTATTGGAGACGCAAATTCGATATATTAAGTTAGTAATCTATTTTTGCAATTATTAAATATAATGAACTGAAATCGAAAAGCGATATATTTAGTTACCCAAATTATAAGTTTACCTTCCTAAAAAATTAAATATATTTTAGAATCGACCAAGTTATATTGTCGCTTTGGTGTAAATGAAACAAAAAATAAGAAAATGTAAATATAGTTATCATATCAATAAAAATTTCAATCAAAGTCATTATGCATAATTCATCTTATTGTCAATTTGTTTTAACTCCTCCTCAATTGACATATTCAAACTTGTCGAAGAAAAATTGAATTACTAGCAAACAAGAAAAAGGAAATCATTTAATATGATTGAATTAAAACACTTTCATTCCAACTACCCAAATGAGAACTTTCAACATGTTTGTTAGATCTTTCTTTGGCTTTCCGCTTGAATAATAATCACATATCTCAATCACGCGTTTTGAAATTATTCAAGGTTGCTTGTGATTAGTTAGTATCTTTTCTCATTTTCTTTAGGCGACATTTGGTATGCGTAATACAGTAAGGAAAAGCAAATGAAAGGTTCAGAGGTACAACAGTCGAATCGTGAAGTAAATTATTTGATACACGAACTTAATTTTTTGTCATGCTTTCCACACGAATTCTGCATACCAAACGCACCCTTAATGATTTTTCGATAGGTATCAAATTATTGCTGTCAAACTTCGCCATATACCTTGATTGAGCAATGAGCGGAAGAAGCCAAGCGACGAAGGGCGGCAATGTTCGGCAAATGGTGAGCAGCGGAATTGTTGAATGAGTGATTAATTGTTCTGTAAGGTTGTCACTTGATCTAACTTGTTGTACGTCAATTTTCCAAGTCTTCTGAAGGTCACTTGTATAGATGAACTTGGATGATATATGTTTGGTTCTATCGCTTTTGATGTGCCCTTCTTTTAATTGAGCGATACACGCTGCATTATCTTCATATAAGATTGTCGGGAGTAACTTTTCTGATAATAACCCACAACTTTGTTATATATGCTTAATTATCGATCGCAGTCAAATACATTATCGGCTAGCTTCATGAAAATGAAGTAGCTGTTAAACTTTATTTAACTGATCGTCATGAAATAGCAGTTTCACCATATGTAAATAGATAACCCATTTGCGATCGAGCATTATGTGGCTCAGATAATAATCCAGCATCCGCATACCCAATTAAATCCGCCTATGATTCATTTGAATAGAACAATCCCATATCAATTGCTCCTTGAAGGTATCGAAAAATCTGTTTAACTCCATTCTAATGTCTACGAGTTGGCGAAGTTATATCTTGCCAATAAATTTACAGCAAATGCTATGTCAGATCGTGTATGACTCGTAAGATACATTAGTGCTCTAATAGCACTAAGATTGGTACTTCGGGACCAAGTAATTCTTCATCATTTTCACGTGATCTGAAATGATCTTTATTCACGTCGAAATATCGAACGATCATTTAAGTATTTAATGGATATCCATGTAAAAAAATTTCAATACCTTTTTCCGTATAAGTTTCTTAATGTACAAATATCACATTCTTCAAATATTCAATTTGCACTCCAAGACAGATTTTGTCTTTCCAAAATCTTTCATTTCAAACTTATTTTTCAACAATCAACAGCTTTTTATAACTCTACAAGAATTCCATCATCAACATAAACTACTATATTGATAAACTTGTTTTCACGTCTTTTCATGAATATGCAAGGACAAATTTGATCATTTTTATATCATTCTTTCTTCAAGTATTCACTGAGGCGATTATACCACATATGCCAAGATTGTTTTGATCAATATAACGATTTATTCAACTTAATTGATTACTCATTACGGGGTCTTGAATTTTAGGCAACTGAAACCCCTCTGGAAGTTACATATATATGTCACTGTAAAGTGAGACGTATAAATAAGCAGTGACAACATTTATTAGATGCATATCGAGTCCTTCACTTACTGTCAAACTAATTATATAAATGAAAGTTGTTGCATCCACCACAGGAGAATATGTCTCATCATAATCTATTCAACTACAAGAATATTAGATGTCAAGAAGCTTCAATATTTTTCTTTTATTTGTTTTTTTTACTTGCATGATCGATTACATGCATATAAGCATTCGTTAAAATTCAAGTTCTTCTTTGATTCCGGTTCGTGAATTCTTCTATGTCCAACAACACACTAATATTGTATGATCATTCACAAACTTCTATAATAATGAGAAATACAGAGCATGACAAGAATAAATTAATTGCGAGAATATTTCTAGAAAATAATATTGTGTAATGTTAATTAAATATAGTATACTTACATCAACATCCATAAAATATTCAAACGGACATTATCTGACAAAAATCAATATCTATAAAAGTTGTCGCAATTCATCATTATTATTTTTCCTTAAGTGTTTCTTGCGAGACTTTCGATCCATTTCATATGGATATCGTCGTGTTTGCTTACGCCCGACTTTTCTATCTGGACGTAAATAAGAATTATGTACCGGATGAAAAGGAGGCTTCCAAACTGACTCCTCTAATGGACACTCAAACTGATAACAATATGTCGCCTCCAACATTGCAATTCAAAAATTATCTGGAACATATTCACATGGAACAACTTTAAAATACTTGCAAACCTGAAAGAAAAAGAGTAACAAGTATTCAACAACAATAACAACAACAATATAATAATAATAATTGATCCAAGTTAGAGGTTTTTTTTATTAATACAGTAATAATAATACAGGATTATGATTAATGTGGTTTAATTAAAAATTGTTAAAAATCAATTATATACCTACCAAGAAAAATAAAGAAAACAAATATAATAAGAGGAACAAAAATAAAATGTAAAATTAATAGGGCACAGTAGCAGTAACTGTTCTGTCTCTAGGATCAGTCATAGTGGTCTGCACATTCACAAAGCCACACTGCTTGACTACTCCTTCAAGATCAGTCAGATAGTATTCATCAAGAAATGGCTCTGTGCTCTTCACTAATGTGAAAAATACCAGTGGAAGTTCCTTTTTAATTAAATTAAAATAAATAAATGCATGAGACTTGGAATGGAAACTTTATTATATCAAAGACTTTGAAAGACCGAGAAATTACATTACCTGAAGAATCTTTGATTTGGGCTGCAGATAATAATAATAAGATAAAGAAGGTAATTAATTCATTTCATTTACTGTGTTAAACTAAGATATAATTTAGACAAATGTAGAAGAAGCACATCATAAATTCTATAACTACCGAAAAGTCGGTCACCGCAAAAGTGCCTCCAGGTCGTAGCAGCCTAAATACTTCCTTCACCATATTTCTAATAGCTCTTTCAGGGCACTCATGAAACTGCATTAATGGTCAGATGCATATGGTTATTTATAGTATAGTACGGTGAGACTGTTAGCTTGTCCATGCAATGTAAGCATAAATAAACCATACTACACTTGAGCTACCTACCTTCTTCACTTTGCTAGAGTTTTTATTCAAATCTTTCATATGGCTATTCTGTTGTAAAGTCCCTATTGAATGTTTATTCTGAGTTTTACTGCCACGATAAGATATTATCCCACAGCCTATAAAAGGCATACCGAGTATTCGAATATGTCAATCAATAAGAAAAGGCATTTAGTCTTATTACAGCACTTTTCTGTTATATTATATTTATGCTCTTTTAATCCATCCAACACACTCTTAAGCTGTTCAGGGTTTTGATTGGTTCATGTCGTATCGAGTTTAGTCAAGTAGTTTAGCTGGGATGCCTATTATGCCTCGGATTGTATTGACAAGAAAATCATAATGTTTGTAATGAAGTAGTAGGAGTTGTCAAGAAGAGACATAATACGTACCACATAAGCAATTGAAACAAGGTCGAACGATTTTGAGGGCAGCCCAGTATGTTCACCATTTCCATGTATCCACCTCACTTTTTGTTCACCCTGATTTCTTTCCTTGTCCTTATGTTGAGCAACAGCAAGAAAATAAGGCGATAAATCTAACCCCTGCGCAATAACGCACCAACAATACACAAATTAGTAAATGATATCATCAGCTTAAACAGATTATACGACCAAATGCAGCAACTTGTAGTACTTAACAGTGACTTTGGCAGATGAGAACTTTTTGGCAAGAAACGCTGTGCTCACACCCACAGAACACCCAATATCTAAGATATCTTCAATAGAAGAAGTTGAATATTTCTGGTGGTGGTTTTCAATTGCTTGTAGCCAATTTCCACGAACAATTTGGTTTGCTTCATCGACTGTCGAAGCGTCGGGTATAGCTCTTTTGGCTATTGACAATGTTGCGGCTTCTGCTTCTGCCGCAGCCTGTAATAGACAAATAGAGTATTTTGCAAAGAAAAAGAGACGAAGAAGGTAAGCACTGAAAAATGCGCAATTTGGATTATACGTGCATAATCGAGCGCTGAGAATCTTATATACGATTGCCCAGAAACTAAAAAAGCTAACTAAACTGTAATTCCGATGCAGTCAACTTTTCTCAAGCTCATATCACAGTAGACCTGGCCAACGGGGCGGTTCCGACCAGCGAACCGGAACCAATCTTAGCGGTTCCCGGAACCGGAACCGGCCCATTATAAATGGGCCAAGCCGGTTCCGGGATGTGTCGAACCCGCGGTTCGACTTGCGGTTCCGGTTTCGGTTCGGAACCGGAACCGGAACTGTCAACGGCTCTTGGATCCAACCGCTATATAGCCGTTGGATAGTTTTGAAAATTGCATTCTGGCCCCTTGGGCCAGAATGCATTTTTTTTTCGTTTTAGTCTCTGGTCGAAAATTCTATAAATAAGGGCTCATTTTCAACATTTTTTCACACCAAACTCTCTCATTCTCTCTCAAATACACTCTATAATTAAAGCTTGACAAAATTATAATTCTAGGATACTAAGTATGTTTGTTTTCGTTTTTGGGTCATTATGTTTGATAATTGCAAAAGTAAGTCACTAACTATGTATGTCAAAATAATTTTTGGTTAAGTTTTCAATTTTGGATCACTAAGTATATATTTTTCGATTTTGGGTCACTAAGTATCATTTTTTACACACACTTTTTAGTTTCTACACACACACACACACGAAAATTTATTCTACTAACATGTCATCATTATCGCGAAACAACGCGAACGAGCACGACGATATTTTTTGTTTTGTAGGTAATTTGGGAGACGAAGACACGTTTCGAGGAATGGACGAGTGGGACATGGACGACGTCGACGAGGTGGGAGCAACGCCGACTTCGACGGAACCAAGCCAAACATCAACCCTGGGGAAGCCTCCACGATCGAAGCGGCAACGGAAATCTAAGGTATGACCATTTTTCAACCTCGAAATGAGTAAAGATGACCTCGAACTAGGACATGCAATCTGTAAAGAATGCGATAGTAGATACGAATATAGTTCCAAACCCGGATGGGGGGGCACGGGGTCAATGAAGAAACATCTAGTGAATTTTCATAGATTAGATCCAGAAACGTTAGAACCGATAGGTACAGAACCTAGGCAACAACAAATTAGTGTGAGCACCGGTAGAAACTTTGTTATAACTAGGGAAATTTCTAAGATGACGATAGTTAAATTTGTAGTAAATTGTGAAGAACCATTTTGCATTGCGGAAAGTGAAGGGTTTATCGAATTTACTAGTACGATACAATCCGGATTCCACAACATAAGCCGTAAAACTCTTAAGAGGTATATGACGGCAACTTTTGATGAATTTCAAAAGAACTTCATTGCGCATTTGTCCAACATATCGTGTAGACTAAGTTTGACTACCGATATTTGGAGAAACATCACGTCTGCATCTTATCTAGTTGTTACCGGTCATTGGATAGATGATACGTGGACCATGCAAAAGCGCATTCTAGCCCTAGATTTGCTTGATTCGCGACATACGAGACACATTATAGCGATGTACGTCTTGAATGTCATGAACAAATATGGTTTGCAAGATAAGATTATGTCTATCACATTAGACAACGCAAGCGCCAACAATGTGGCGATTGAGATCCTCCGAACTCATATAGGGTTACCCTTAAACGGTTGGTTACTTCATGTGAGATGCGCTTGTCACGTAATTAACTTATGTGTCAAGTGCGCTTTCGATGATGTATTAGGGCCGGTAGTAGAAAAATTTAAAATGATAGGAAGACAAATGCGAGATCGACAGTTGACGAGATCGTGGAATCAAACGGTCTTACATTTAAGAAGTTTCCTTTACCGTGTCCGGCTAGGTGTAACTCTTTGTATGATCTCCTTAAAGTGTTTATGCGCTATAAGGATTTATTGACACCGTTTTGGAACAACACCTCAATCGGTCTCGGTAGCGACTCTTCTATTCAATTAGAAGAGCTTGATTGGGATATTTTGGAAGTAACCGTGTCCTTACTTGAAGAGTTCAAGTTGGCTATGGTACAATTTTCCGGAGTTCATTATCTCACATCCTCGAAATTTATTCCGAGGTTATTTGGTATGTGCTATAAGTTTCTTGAATATCGAACGAACCCATACTTGGCACTTTCATCGAAAGTATGGAAGCGAAAAATTCAAGAAATATTGGGAAAATATCACAATTGTCAACGGCTTAACGGCGTTGCTCGACCCAAGCTGTGGTACTGATATTTTTTATATTTGTTTCGAGCATTACAGTAACATTCTTGGAAGGGACGTTCACGACCAAAAGGCGTCAATTAATTGTTCTCTCCATGAGCTTTTTTCTTTTTATGCATCTCAGCAGGGTACAGGAAACGACGCGACGACTCAGGCGCACGACGTTTCATCGAGTGATAGCTCACGTGGTGGTACGGATAGCATCCTGCGAGCCTTAAGGAAGCAAAAGAAGGGAAAATCGGTCGCAACTTCTCGGGCTCACTCAAATGAGATTTAACTCCATTTGAGCAACAACTTCGACGTGCTCAAAGGCTTTGATGTTCTCGATTGGTGGAAGACGAACGGTAGGCTATACCCGACGCTAGCGGCCATGGCACGAGATCTTCTAGCCGTGCAAGCATCGAATGTCGCTTTGGAGTCGGCATTCTCCACCTCGGGTCGCAGTATCGGAGATCGGCGAACGAGCCTTAGCCCGACGTGGCTTGACATGCTAACCTTAGAATTGGTTTTTGGCCGAATCGAAGAATCGGAGGGAGAACGCTATCGACGAATTCCAAGCTTCTAGCTCCGACTTCGATAAAGAGGCGTCTCGAATAGTATTAATAAATAGGGATCAAGAGTAGTTTAATATTGTAATTTTTTACTTGTTTTTTTTTGTGTAATTTTTTTATTATAATTTTTTACTTGTTTTTTTTTTTTGTAATTTTTTACTTGTTTTTTTTTTGTAATTTTTTTGGTAATTTTTTTACTTGTTTTGTCACCTTTCAATAAAAATTTCGGAATTTTTTTTTCAATATTATATATTTTAATTAAATACAGAAGGCAAACGCCAGTAGCTAACGTTAAAAAGATGCAAATGCAAACAAGCATAATCAAAACGACAGTAGATTACCAGCCACGAAAGGTTTCCTTCATCGTATGCATGGAAAGGATTGAGATAATCTGCGATTAGAGTAAGGAAAGGAACTAAGTGTAAGAAGTCTGATAGTTGATTCCTTCGACATAAGGTAATTGCTGTTGTGTGTGTGGAAATGGTAGAGGAAATTACAATTCGGATAAACAATTGATGGATCTTCGATGGCCTCCTTGTCTCTATAAACATCTGATTCCAATATCTCCTTCGTCATATCTCTCCATGGTATGTTTGCCTTCTCAGCCGTACTGTCCAAGAAAAACAAAACTATAAATCATCCCCAAAATCAAATCAAATCAAATCAAAATGCCCCCACCCAACAAGCACAAACCTGATAAGAACTTGGCGAGCCCCCAATTTCAACACGGAATAGAGAGGTTTGAACGAAATTAGGGCTCCCACTAGACGAGAAAGTGGGGTCTCTCCAGTCCATTTGGGTCTTTCCAATTGTCCCTCTTCGTATGTACTGCTACTACTACTACTACTTGTTGCCATTCGAATCGCTGTCAAAAAGACTTTTACAGTGGTTTTACGTCCGCTAGTCCCACGGTGGCTTTGCATTATCATTGGATCCAATGTGTTGGGCTTTGAGGTTGCGCTGTTGAAGGCAGCAGCCATTGTTTATCGTTGAAGATGGGAGCTTCGGCTTAGTTTTCTGGGCTGTCGCATACGATGGAGGATTGGGAGATGCATCTATGTCATGTCATCTTCCCTTCCTTCTTCAGAGGATGATAATCTGAGTATCCTCTCAAATTCGGCCACGTGTGTAAGGATTCGATTTCGTTCCTCATATCTCATATATATACATTTAACCCACGTTCTTCATGCATACTAATAAACTAAAAGTGGGGTCAAGAAGAAAACAAAAAATAAATAAATAATGAATAAAAAATAAAATAAATAGAAAGAAGGAAAGTCAAATATTGGATTGAGCACCCCTTGTTGGGTTTTGCTTTTGTCCCACATTGATTGTGGGATGAAAGAGGGGGGAGTTCCTCTCCTATATAAGGAGGGCTATATCCTGAGTTTATATACACCAACAAATAGAAAGTTATTTGTGTTAACATTTAACTCTAAGAAAATTCCCTTTGGGTGAGAGTTTAGGTTAGCGGGTAAAATTACTTTCGGGTTGTTGTAGTCGGGTTTTGGGTTAGGCGAGTGTAGAAGAATTATGTGATTGTAATATTCACATAGTGGATTTTCTGCGGCCTTGTTGCCCGGGTGGTTTTTCCCTCTTCGTTAACAGAGGGTTTTCCACGTTAAACTTTGTGTTCTCCAGTTTTATTATTTTCGGCGGATCTTGGGCGGAATTTCGGTGCGGTCGGAATTCCCAACAAGTGGTATCAGAGCCTGGGTAATTCTGAGTATGCTCTGTGGTTGCAGCTTTGTCTGATCTTCCACATCAGAAAAGATTATCTTGGGTTGTCTGTGTGGTGGAGCTAGTGCGGCGGTGGAGCTTGTTGCAGCAGGGTCAAGGTTCTGTTCAGTAACGGGAATAGGTGCTGTGTAAGTAGGTTCTGTCTAGGAGACTGGTTTTTAAGTGGGACCGTTGTGACCCCACCAGCCTTTCCTGGGAGCTTACTTAGAAGGGTGATTCTTTAGGGGGCAGGTCGCTACCCTCCCTGAGAATTTATCTGATCAGTACTATTCAAGGTTGCTGTCCGATTTCTGCACGGGGTATCATTTGCTGATCCAAAGGCACAGACGGAGATGTCAGGAAATAAGTTTTCGAATCTGGCGAGATTTGATGTGGAGAAGTTCGACAGAAGAATCAACTTCGGCTTGTGGCAAGTGCAAGTCAAGGATGTATTGATTCAGTCGGGGTTACACAAGGCTTTGAAGGGCAAGGAAGTTCCCAAAGGCGGTGCTACCAGCAGCACTGAGGAAAAAGCTGGTGCGAGCAAATCGGGAGTAAGCGATGATGATTGGGAGGAACTGGATTTGAGAGCGGCAAGTGCGATACGACTGTGTCTGGCCAAGAATGTCCTTGCAAATGTGCATGGAATCTCGGAGGCAAAAGCGTTGTGGGAAAAGCTCGAAGAGTTGTATCAGACTAAAGGCGTCTCAAATCGGGTGTATCTGAAGGAGCGGTTTCATACACTGCGGATGACTGAAGGTCAAAGCATCTCAGATCACCTGAGCGTTCTCAACGGGATCGTCTCGGAGCTGGAATCCATTGGAGTGAAGATTGACGATGAGGATCAGGCGTTGAGACTCATCTGGTCTCTTCCACCTTCTTATGAACATATGAAGCCGATCTTGATTCATGGGAAGGAGAAGATTGTATTTTCCGAAGTCACCGGTAAACTTCTTGCGGAGGAGAGAAGACTAGATGGTGGACGGAACAATTCACCAGAAGATCAAGCTTTGCTCGTCGGTGGGGGAAAGAAGAGGAACTCCAGGGGGAAACAAGCTGCGATTTGCTGGACGTGTGGACAATCAGGGCACGTGAAAAGAAATTGTCCGAAAAGTGGAGCAGGTCCGGCAAGCAGCTCCAGGTCGGTAAGTGGAGATACCGAGAAAGACGCTAATATTGTCTCTCTCTTCATGGATGAGTTTTGCTAGGAGAGACAAGGACGTCCTTATGACATGTCGCTAAGTGTCATAGAGAGGGCGTGTTACTATTAGCGGGTCCACAGTTACACACGGGCATTGGTTTGGCGGTGATGCAAAGTGTGTGGTGGAATTCATGTCGATGGGCTGATGAACTTCCAGGAAAGCCAAACGTGGAAGTTGCACCATAAATTTCAGCAGGTTATTTTCGACATGGGCCGAAGAAATGCTTGAATGCGATTCCGAGTGGATATGCTTTTATGGTGGAGCATGATAGCGAAAGCTATGAATAACTTCATCGAAGTGAAGACTGGCTATCAGATGGGCCAAAATCACAAGGTGGAGATTGTTGGGTTTTGCTTTTGTCCCACATCGATTGTGGGATGAAAGAGGGGGGAGTTCCTCTCCTATATAAGGAGGGCTATATCCTGAGTTTATATACACCAACAAATAGAAAGTTATTTGTGTTAACATTTAACTCTAAGAAAATTCCCTTTGGGTGAGAGTTTAGGTTAGCGGGTAAAATTACTTTCGGGTTGTTGTAGTCGGGTTTTGGGTTAGGCGAGTGTAGAAGAATTATGTGATTGTAATATTCACATAGTGGATTTTCTGCGGCCTTGTTGCCCGGGTGGTTTTTTCCTCTTCGTTAACAGAGGGTTTTCCACGTTAAATTTTGTGTTCTCCAGTTTTATTATTTTCGGCGGATCTTGGGCGGAATTTCGGTGCGGTCGGAATTCCCAACACCCCTCTCTCTTCAAACCCTACCGCCCTATTCCCCTCCCCCTCCTTCTTCAAACCCTAGCCGCCACCCTCCACTTTCCCTTCCCCTCCCTCTCCAAACAGCCGCCCTATCTTTTCTTCCTCCCCCGCCTCCATTAATGGAGGTTGGGGGAGCTTTTTTCCTTTTTTTAGTTTTTAGTTAAGAATAAATAAAATAAAATAAAATAAAATTTGCACAAGCCCGCCGCCCCTCACCGTCACCCCCAACGCTGCCCCTTGCCGCCCCTCACCGTCACCCTCCAACGCCGCCCCTCGCTGCCTGTCAACACCGCTGTTCGCCAGCACTGCCGCCGCTGCCCACCACCGCCACCTTCGCCGCCAGCCCTGTCCACTACCGTCGCCTTCCGCCACCTTTTGCCGTTCACCCACGAGTCTCCCGAGTAGGGAGCTCGTTTCTCCCGGCCTTATGGACCGGGAGTTCTTGTTTCCCTCGTTGGAGCTTATTTCTCCCTTTGTGGAGCCCTCTCCGAAGAAAGTGTGATTCTCGTATTCAAAGACCGGAGAAAGTGAAGAGTATTATAGATTTAGCTTAATAGGTATTTGTGTGCTATGTTCTTCATGTTGTAGATCAAATTTTTCGCTTTCTTTCGGCTTTTTTTTCTTCTTTTTGGTGTTTGGTTGTTGATGCTCTTATATGAGCCTTTGTTCTCTACCGGTGTACCAGAGAGACATGTTGGGCTATTTAGTCCGTGTACTTTGTTGTTAATCAATTCAAGCTATCGTTTCGGAAAAAAATATTGGATTGAGCAAAGATATGGCCAATAGAAGTCAAGATGCAATCGTAATCTTTCATGATAAGATTATGTATCATTAATTCTTAGTTATCCTTTAGGCAAGCATGCTAGTATAATATACTATATATATTGCATGATGGATTGTTAAAAAAAAGAGAGGCGAGCGTGTATGACTATTGGAAGAAAGCATTGCTAAGATAGATAATATTTTCTGTCCTCATCAGTACACAAAGGATTCAAGCACCATCATTATATCTTTTGTTCTTCCTTCATTTGGTCACTCTTTGCTCATATTCACGATCTTGCACTCAAAGAAATCAACAGCCACACCATTGGACATTCTCAGGTCGAGTTCATATGGTCAGATTCTTATCCTCCAATTCTCTTAAGCCGTACATCGTGACTCATCACCCACAAAAAAAAATGAAGATTCTGTTTTAGATTAGTTAAATATATGCTTTTTTTCCCGATTTTGAGCATTTGATTCATCATTGAAGGCTTATTTGTGTGTTGAGTGAAGTGAAATTTGGTGCGAAAAAAGTATTCGGATAAATCTTTCTACGAGTACATGCAATTTATTTCACTTTAAAAAAAAAAAAAATCAGTCAAAATGGAGTGATGCTTTTGAAATTTGTGTAATTTACAGGCATGTGGTTCTACCGTCGGAGGTGGTTGAACTGTTGCCTAAGAATCGTCTTCTTTAGGCGGGGCATATACGGTTCTCATCATCATAGTTAGATATATTATGGATCTCTTGATGCCGTCTGATTTTTTTTTGTTATCTATTAGTTTCCTATTGTTTCCTCAATCACATATAATTAACCTTCTTTTCTTGCTAAATAATCGTTGTATTCATTAATCAGTTCTGCGCTTAACATTGATGTCAGGCCTATGTACTAATTTTCTGATGCACTGCAAATGAAATTTTAAACGATATTGTCATTTCTGATTTAATTGTCGCTATGCAACATAGAGCTTTGGTGTTCCACTAATTTCTTTGAATTTGTTCCTCTGAGTTTGTAGCTTTCGCTAGAATTTTTTTAATTATTCTTTTCATTATCGTATGTGTATACAATCAATGAGAATGAGATTTCGATAACCAGTCAGAAAGCGAATTGTTTATTGTATCATAAAGACCCTTATGTCCACGTCCCAATTCATCTTCTTTCTTTTATCACCGTGTGAGATGAAAGGATGCAAAATTACATTACATACGCTATGACTCAGCTTCAGGTATGAGAATTGAATTTGAATGAATTAGGTTATGTATCTGCCTTATTTGTGTTTTGAGGATGCACTTTTAGTTTCCTGTCTGTTATTTGGTTGAGGTCTTTGAGGATGCATTGAGTTGATTTATTTTAGTTAGGTTGCTGAAATTGGTACAGAATCCTCCATATATGCGTATACAGAATCCTTTATTTTAGTTGTATTTATTTTAGTTTTTGTGCGAAGTATGATGATAATATTCAGAAATGTGGATGCTTATATATATAGAATGTTCTGCTTATTTCTTTCTGATTAAGTTTGAACACGTCATAGTATACGCACAATTGCATTACAGTTATATCAGTGGAAGATGCGACAGTGGCAGAGGAAGGGATAGAGATGGAGATCAACGTGGGCTGTTACGTTTGGCACTTTCTATATTCTATCTCGATAATGTTTTTTTTTTTTTTTTTTTTTGGTTCATATTTAGAAAATTCTAAAGAACAGATTCAACATCCTTATTTTTTGTATCCATGATTAAATGTTGATTGAATTGAAATGATATAGAGTTGGTTAACTAATTTCGCATAGAAAGGAAACCCCCCCTTTTCTCAAACATATAAGGACGTGAGATGGGCTTTTGCTGATGTTTTTGTGACTATGTGGTGTTCGTCTTGATTCAGTAAATTCATGTTTTCATGGGGGTTTTTGTTTATTGATTTAATGTTTTAATCTTTACTTGGATTAAATTTCTTTCAATGTTTTACGCTACAGAAAGTTATACATCCTCAAGGGTGTATTCCCTTGCGAACCGAAGAAGGTGAAGGGATAGCATCATTCTTACTATCAAATGTATGACATGATGTTCTTGAGGCACGAATCGTTGGTAGAGAAATTACGTGATATGAGTAATATATTATGAGGAGGCCGTTTTGAAGTTTCTTTTTTAATATTTAATCAATTATCGGCTTTTGAATCTGATGGCTATGTAATTAGTCTTTGTTTTCTAATTGTAGATACAAATGAAGAAGATGAAGGTGGGCAAGGAATTGTTTTGCAACAATAACCATGGGAAGGGATTGATCGGGATTATGAGAACGGGGAGGTGAGTGATTTCATCAGTTTAACTGCATCTGCTTGGGGAATCATATTTTTGCTTATAATCATAAATTCTGACAGTACCAGTTTGATATCCTTTTAGTAGTAGTTGTGATTGTGATTGGTTTCCTTGCTATGTGTTCAAATATGATGTAATGTTTAATAGGACAAATAATAGTGATGAATTTAGAGTTCTGATTTAAATTTTATGCGTTGTCAATCATTGTTTTTGGGTACAGCTTCTTGAATGGGTGTTCAATATCCTGCGTGAGAATAATCCTGAACTTACTGGAGATCTGCGAAGGGCAGTAGTCATGAGACTTTCTCAAGTTTCTTTGTGAAGGAATCAAGAAACCGTTTTTTTTTTTTTTTTTTTTTTTTTTTTAAATTATTTCATGGCTCTGCAAAACAGAGGTTTATCTTTACTATGGATTATTTGAGTTTATGTTTCATTTTCAGAAGACCTTAGTTTATCTGTCAAGGGGAGATTTTCTCCCAAAAACTTCGAAAGAGTTATTAAACAATTATATATCAGTATATGCCGATATTGCTTGGCCTCCAGTTAATGACTCATTGCGATTTGATTGCATAGTTTTTTTAGTAGATATACTATGACATGATAATTTGTGATTGCAGCTACAACTTATATGGAAAATTATAATAGTAGGACAAATAATAGTCTCATCTCTCTCTTCCCCTTCTCTTTAAAAATGGAATAAGAGGGATCACGAGAAATTCTTCTTTTCTTCTCATCATTCGGACGACTTATCCTAGAGAACACGACTTGCAAAAAGGATGGATGGATGGATGAGCAAATATTACTACGCGAGACATTCTTCGTTCCTTCTAAGTAGCAGCAGGTAGCCCAACCATAAGTTACTACTAGAGTCCCCGACCATGGTGGGAGACTTCTTAGGAGCTTTGAGGGAGAGGTGCTTTTTTGCTCCCAACTTGATACAGGATGACCTGTTATGGCACTTCGGGTTTAGCTCGAAGACTCTCCCGCCGGTTGGGGACATAGGTACGGTCGTGGGTTCGATTCCCACAGACCGCGCCAATTGATGTTGTCCGAGAAATCCGAGTCACCGAGGGTCTTGATTCGGGTCGTTCTGTTGCTGATCTTGCTGGGTCTCTCATACCTGTCTTCTGCAACAGAACACGGGTTAGAAGGGCGCTACGTCAATTCCGGCGAAGCCCCTCCGATGCTAAAGTAAGTTCTGTTTCTTTCGCTTTCGGGGAAGCAGGAGAATTAGAATAATAGTTGTATCGAGTTATGTGAGAATTACTTACCCCGTTTGTTCCTTTACCTAGTGTATATATTCTAAGTCGGTAGGGTTCTTTAGAAGGGGACATCCCTTAGTTGACAGTGACGATCCTTCGGCAGGTACATGGGGATGAAGGGTCGCAACCCCTTGGTTGGTGTTCTGACGGAGGGAGGTGTGTCCTTTCGTGAAGCTTTGTCTCTCTGTCTTCGCAGTAGCAGGTAGTCTAATCATATGAGGTAGGGAGCTCGGCTAGACGAATCCAAGCTCGGGAGGTCTGCCGCTTGTCCCCGACGAGGCGTGCTCGGACTTTAAGCTCGGGTGCCTGTTCGGACGAGGTCGGGAACTCGGGCTTGTCGGTCTTGGTTCCAGGGATTATTCTGCTAGTTTCTCTTTTGGATCGATATCAGATATTTTGTTACATATAAAATAGTATCGTTTGTAATTTGTTTTCTAGTCTTCTTTATTAATTTCTAAGTATATGAACATTTTCTATATAAAAGCTTGGATGTGGGCTTAGACTATTCGTTGGGACTCGTATTTTTTTTCCTAGCAAGTCATTATTTTTCTTAACCAAAAGTAAACAAGAAATGTGTTGAACCGGCATATCATTATCGGTAATTTGAGTGTCGCCCCTTCGATCTTGGTGACTGTGACCTGGAGTATCTCTTCGGCTCTTACTGTGATGGAAGGAACTTCACTTTTGGGTTATCTCTCCACATAACCTCAATGTGGGGATAATTTTATAAACAACATAATTGTGTTCACTTATTGAGTTAAAATCTTGGAATTTACACTCATTCATACTTTGTATTAACCGTCGCCAGGTTGTTGTATCTTTCATATTTTTTCACAAATCAGCTGGTTTTTTTTGCTGTTAAATATTCTAATTTCAGACTTTCACGGCATTTAGTTATATATTTATATTTATTTTTGAATTAAATACAATCAATATATAATCAGTATAAATACAAAATAAAATAAATATACCTCGGCTATACCCGTACAAGATCTTCGACGGAGGTTGTTGTCGATGTGGAGAACGGTCATGCTAATAACATGTTATAAAATATTTATTTTATAATATATAATCTTTTATTATATTAAGTATATATATTAGTTATATTGTTATTTATAGTTTATTAATATGAGGATCAGTTCAGAGAATAAACGTATATAGAGTAGAAGTCTTTATAATTTTTGTACATTGATCAATCGAATGGTACATATAGCCAAAATTCTAACTATCGTATTAATAAACTTTTACTTATTTAAAAGAAAACGTCAATAATAAAGAGGCTTGTTGAAAGATCCAATTTTTTAGTTGGTAAGTCTTCTAATTTCCATATTTTTTTTTCCTTTAACCCTCTTTGTGGGTTTAATAAAGGTGTGAACAATAGAATTATCCTATATTTAATTCTTAAGAAGAAACAACAAAAATAAGATAATATAAGGTTATTAGTTAGAATCTTGCCGATTAATTAGCGTATCTTGGATCTATCTAAGGCACACACATGTCGTATGATAGGACATTGTTCAACAAAGGGACAAACCTTTAATATCTTAAACTTTGCACCTCAAAAGGTCATAACTAAGGAAGTGAACAACCAATCCGGTCTGTTTTGTTAATTTCAATGGACGACACTCAAAAGTATTTGAGTTTTTTTTTTTAATGTCCGGAGGTATCCCCACTCAATCTGGCTATGGGCTAGCCCCTAAATACTGGCGTGGACTTTGCACCACACAGACCTGTTAGAGGCTTAATTGCGCCACACACTCCAGTGGTGGGACTAATCCCCGGGGTCAGATGAATACGCCCAAAATCCACCTGACAACGATATTCATGGGAAATAAATCTCATGGGGACTACTAATGGAATTGTGGAAGGGTTAAAATATAAAAACTAATATATGAGAAAATATAGGAATTATTGGTTATTTTGTGTAGTTCGCTTAATTCATTCTCGAGGGTTAGGTCAACTGGTCGGATCATGGAAGTCACGAGTTTAAATTCACATGGACTTCTTGATTATTGTATTTATATAAATTTAAGACGTGACACATAGCTCAGGGAATTAATCCTGCTGAAACTCAAAGTCGTTTAATAGTCGATATTGATATTTAGATTCACTTCAAACTGAACTTAGTCTTGTAGTAAATATATATACATAAATATAGCTTATAGTATCCTGACTAAATTTCAACTCCAGATTTGATGATTTTGTTACTAATTTCATATTCTCATTGTATATCAACTTCACTTATATTTCAGTACCTTATTAGGAAAAATGAACTTTTTACTCTCGGCTTTATGTTTGTTTTTGTTAATACTCCTCGAAAATATATTTAATACCATATGTTGACTAATTGATACTTAGTATATTTGAATTATTTCGTATAAGATATTTCATATGTATTATCACGCCTAGTAACATATTTGATACCACACATGTTAAAACCTGATTCGTTGCACATGCTGAATAATTGATACCGTACGGAAGATGAATGGATCTGTTTATCATATATCGGATAATATTAGACCGACTAATTATATTTTTCATGATTGGGGAGCGAATCGAAAGTTTTCGAAAAACTATACTTAATAATTTCCGACTAAATACTGAGAACAACAATAAACATTTTTTTTTTTTGGGGAACTAAAAAATGTAATTTCGCCCTTTGATTGATGGATGGCAATTTCTTTTGACTTTGGATCTTCGACCTTCAACTTTCGGTCGAATAGGTGGTAACTGAGGAAAGTTGACTTGAATTGAAAACCTTGTTGGCATGTTATGACTTAAATGTTATATAGGTGGTGTAATAATTTCTAGTAAAATGAGCACTTAGAATATTAATTTCTAACACATCTATACATATTTAGATCTGGGGGCATTTTCTTTTTTATTGGAAATCATATATTATTGTATTTCAGGTCAGCAATCAAGTTGGTGGAAAATATTTCAAGTCAACAGTCAATTAGAATCGTCAACTTATTGTTTCGATATATGAAGTTGATGGCTTATTTTTGTAATTATTAGTGATCCAAAATCGAAAGGTCTAAAATTTATAATTTTGCATGTATTATGATAACATTAGATTTAGCAAAAGTAATACTTTAAGAGCCCCTAAGTCCAACTATGTGTTCTTAGTAAAGAAGCAATAATGCATGGGGACGAATATATCCTGTCTGTCTAGTAATACGATGTTGGAATGATTACCTTTTAGCATAATAAATTAATGTTTGTATAAGTGTACTTGGTTTATTTTTTACTAGTTCAAACAAGTTGCAATATATAATTTAAGTAGTATCAAACAAGATTGAAGCAAACATCTCAAACAATAATGGCATAACCCCTCCCAACTACTAGGAAGACGACCTCTTAAGAAAGAAGACCTACTTGCCTTTTAATAGCTATTTATTATTTAATTTTTCCATCATTTTGCTTATTTTTATCAGAATTATAAGAAAATAATAACGTTATTTTTTTTTTCAAGTACATATTAAATAACATCGTTACGATGAGCATAAGATCCTGCGGAAATGCATTGCTTTGTATATAGTTATTTCGACATGTCGGTGTTTAGACACATCATCATTTTATGTATTTATATTATCACTATTATTATTTGATTTGAGGAGAGCTTTGCCTAATATTGACTGAGGAAGGTGGGAACTAAACATGCATATATATAAATAGTAGTAAAGGTTAGCTCAATTATGTACGAAGATTTCCTGTTGAAAACTCTTTTTGACTAACTTGTAATAACTCAGTGTCACTGCAATAATAATAATAATAATAAATATCTTCATTTTGTTGTATTCATCTTCCATATGGCTACTGAAAACGTTAATCAGCAGCAACAGCAAGCAATAGCATCAGATGTGGGAAATGGAAAATGGAATAAGCTGCCCATCTTTGTGTTCTTCAAAGACGTGAGGTACTTACAATTATATCATAATAATACTCTTATACTATACGGTAAGAAATATTATGTATAATATAAGTCTGTTACAGTGCTTAACCATTATTATTTTCGATGAATATGAATATGAATGAAGCTGCGTACTCCAAAGGGACGAGCTGGGAAAGGAAATACTGGGCATCGCTTTGCCTGCGGCTATGACGTTGGCTGCAGATCCCGTCGCTTCTTTAATCGACACCGCCTTCATTGGCCACTTAGGTAGGAAAAAAAAAAATTAACGTTAGAGTAAAATATATAAAATTAAAATGATATACATTTCATCCTTTTAAGGTTAAGCTTTTAGGGTGAAGTGGTCATATTTCATCGTATCAGAGTTCATGCCAAAAGTCTACAAATCTTCACTATAACCCATTAAAAAAAAAATCCATGTTGTGAGGCCAGAAAAAAATCAGTCTAGGCGTGTTGGAATAAAATATATAAAAATTAAAATGTGATGCACTCCCTTCAAACTTAAGTTTTGGAATAAAAGATTATTACTCTTGTTTTTCGATTAATCATGCAGGCGCGGTCGAAATAGCAGCGGTCGGAGTAGCGATCGCTATATTCAACCAAGCGTCTAAGGTGATGATATTCCCGCTCGTCAGCATCACTACCTCGTTCGTCGCCGAGGAAGAAACGGTCAACCGAATCAACAAGCAATTAGGACGCGACGGTAAGGACTTGGAGGCGGGACAACAGTGTAATGACGACAATCCAAAGGCACTGAAGTCGCTTATGCAAGAAGAGGACTTGGGGGAGAAGCATTCGAGTGATGCAAAAGGAGAGACGAATAAAGGTAAAATCTTCGGTGGATTCTTCATATTTGGCGTACGTTCTAATAATGATTTTCTGCCGCTTTTCCCCTACGCAGGGGAGGAATTTGGGACGAGCAAATGCAAGAATGCCGACGATATTGTTCCCGACTGCAAGAGGAAAGGAAGAAAGCCGAAAGGCGAGAAGAGAAACATTCCTTCGGCTTCGACTGCTTTGGCTCTCGGGGCAGTGCTTGGCCTTCTTCAGACGGTGTTTCTCATATTTCTGGCGAAACCATTTTTACATATTATGGGAATTAAATCGGTGAGTATTTTTATTTAATTTTTTTTTAGATAAATAAATATTTGTCTTTTAATTATTAATAACCCAACAGTCTTTTTTTTCCCTGAAAATATTAGGGATCTCCTATGTTGTCCCCTGCGCTCAAGTATCTAACAATAAGGTCGCTTGGTGCGCCGGCGGTTCTTTTGTCTTTGGCAATGCAAGGTGTTTTTAGAGGATTTAAAGATACTAAAACTCCCCTATATGCTACGGGTAAAATTATATTTATTATATTTATATTATATAGGAGGAATTTTATGGTGCTCACACCTCATGTGAGCACCTTGTGTGGGCATCGATTGATGTGGCACTAACTCGTGACATATCAACGTGTCGCATCAACATCAGAAGTGATGTGGCATTAGTTAGACATATTCTAAGTGCAATTTATCCACACATCTAATGCTGATTTAGCATGTTGACGCGACACATACCAGTATTACAAAACCGAGTGCGACATAAGGCGTTAACATGCCACATCAGCATCAGATATATCGATTAATGGCATCTATTATGTGTCAACTAATGTCAAATCACCTCTGATGTTGATGTGACACGTTGATATGGCACGAATCAGTGCCACATCAGCTAGTGTCCACGCAAGGTGCTCACATGAGGTGGACACCATAAAATTCCTCAATCTATATAGTTTTAGACACATTTAAATTTAGATTTTTTGTCCGTATATCATATGAAATAGACTTTTTATTTATTATATTTATAACTTGATTAGATTAATTTACACACTATATGCGGGAAAAGAAAAATAATAATTTCAATAGTTTAAAATATAAATTATTTTTTGTTGAGGTTATATATTTCACGTGAGCAATCAAAATCATGTAAGACAATATGCATGAACAAAAGGTTCGATTGGTTTTGAAAGTCATATATTTAATATAATGTATGTCAGCACACATATTTGGCCCGTCACCACCCGTTTTAAATACATTGGCTTATTTCGGTTTTCAAGTCATGACATACTATAATAAGATGAAATCATCAAATCTTTTATAATATTCTTACAAAGTACTCTCACAAATTTATCATAGAAAATGAATTGTGATTAGTAACCATCTCATATATAATCTTCCTAGGGTTATGTATTAAACAAAGGTTTTAATTATTTATTGCAATGCCCATAATCATACAGTATCTATTTTTTTTTTTTCCCTTTGGCCTTCGTACGTGCAGTAATTGGAGATACAATGAACGTTATTTTGGATCCAATTTTTATATTTGCATGTCGACTTGGGGTGAGTGGTGCAGCTATGGCGCATGTTCTCTCACAGTAAGTAAACTAAGAAAATTAGCAATGCAACATATATCTTATATATATATATATATATATATATTATATATGTGTTTATACAATCAAAATTTCATAATTTTTTGCCATTTTTTTTTTAAGATACGATGTTCTTATCCCCTCAGGTATGTGATCTCTATGATTCTGTTATTCAAGCTGATGAAACAAGTTGATCTCTTACCTCCAAGCATCAAAGACTTGCAGTTCAGTAAATTCCTAAAGAATGGCAAGTACATTTTGTATTACATCTATGGATTATTTCGTAATATATAATTTCGATACATAGGATTTTGCAAATTTAATGTATATTTTTTTTAATGTTCTTGATGATGATTATTATTATTAGGTCTGTATTTGCTGGCAAAAGTATTGGCCGCCACCATATGTGTGACACTATCAGCTTCAATGGCCGCAAGGATTGGTCCAATTCAAATGGCTGCCTTTCAAGTCTGTTTGCAAGTTTGGTTAACTTCCTCTCTTTTAGCTGATGGTTTAGCAGTCGCAGGGCAGGTAGGCATCGAAATATTAATCTCAATTTGTCAAAACTTTGATTAATTAAACATAAATAAATAAATCGCATTATTCATCAACAATAACTTAATTTAGAAAACCCTAGAAATTATTCCAAAAATATATAGTTGGAACTAGGGGTGTTCATTGGACGGTTCGGTCCGGTTTTTTCAAATTTCGGTTCGGTTTTTCGGTTTTCGGTTTTACAGATGCCTAATCCGATATCCGAACCATTTTAATTTGGTTCGGTTCGGTTTTTTACACTTCGATTCGGTTTTTTTCGGTTCGATTTTTCGGTTAACCATTAAGGATTTTAATTCATATGTATGCATCATATATATAGGAATTAACTCTTATAACATATATATATATATATATTACAATTGCATTACATATATATATGAATTAAATAGTAATGATATGATAATTGCATTACTCATATGTGTGCGTAATTCGTGTATATATATATATATATATATATATATATATACGAATTATCTTTTATAACATCTATATATATAGGAATTAAATGTTATAATATAGTGCATTATAAAATAAACATTGTAATTTTAATTATTTTTTATGAAAAATATAATTATTTTGTTGGACTTTATTATCACTATAAATATTAATCACTTTCATAAACTACAATATTTTAAACTTGTCTAATATAAATTATATATAATTAAATATATTTCTTTTTTTCGGTTATTTCGATTATTTTTTATGAAATCCGAAAACCGAACCGAAAAACCGAAATTTCCTAAATACAAAACCAAAACCGGCCGAAAAACCGAATTAACCGAACCGAAATAACCGAAAATTTCGGTTCGGCCGGTTTTTTCGGTTTTATCCGAAATTTGAACACCCGTAGTTGGAACAACATGCAGGCAATTCTTGCATGCTCGTTTGCGGAGAAAGATTACAAGAAGGCAACCTCGACTGCTGTTCGAGTATTACAGGTACGATATAATCATCGACGGACTATTTTTTTTTTTATCTTTTTATTTTCATTTTCTATATATGTCTAGTGATTATAAGAGTATGTTATATGTTATATATATTGTAGATGTCATTTATTATGGGACTAGGCCTCGCCATATTCGTAGGGGTCGGCCTTTACTTTGGGTCGGGAATATTCACCAAGGACATAAATGTCATTCATATGATCGCTATAGGCGTTCCGGTAACTATAATTTTTACGTCATTTCGACCAATGTCCCATAATATATATATATATATATATATATATAACTCGTAATCTTATCTAAGTTGTAACTAAAATGTTTTGTCATGATCAGTTTGTGGCGGGTACACAGCCCTTAAACTCACTGGCATTTGTTTTCGATGGTGTTAACTTTGGAGCCTCAGATTTTGCATTCTCTGCATACTCCATGGTACACTATAATTATAATATATATAATTAAATTATTATAACATATAGTATTTATTACAATATTATTTGGTTTATTCTTTTCCCAAGGTTCTAGTAGCTGTAGTGACAATTGGGTGCTTATTTCTATTGGCGAAAACTGGTGGGTTCATCGGAATATGGTTTGCCTTAACGATTTTCATGGGTTTGAGAACTTTTGCGGGGCTTTGGAGGTAATATTTCTCTCTGACCAAGATCTACCACATTACTTTAATTTAATTATGAGTATATCCTTATTAAATAAATGTATATTATTTATATAAGAAGCTATTAATGACATTTTATTTTGATATATGTAGGATGGGAACAGGCACGGGACCTTGGAAGTTTCTAAAGAATTGATTCTCACAATCGATGATGATAATGATAATAATAATAATAATAATAATAATAATAATAATAATAATAATAATAATAATAATAATAATAATAATATTGCACAAGTCTTCGTTTTACTATTTTCCAGAGCAGTTTGTGCAATAATATGTACGTACCATTTACATGTAATTCTTATTGTTGGGATTTAAACAAACGTCTAGATTCAACCGGCCCAAAATAATTACGACCCACAATATACAACGTAAAGACGAATTGAAAGACAAGAAATTTAACGTGGTTCCAGTCCAATTCGATGTGAATTGAATTTTACGTCCACGGCGAAGAACAGCCATTCATTGATCTCTTCCGAGTGTTTACAAGTAGGGTTGCAAACGAATCGAATCGAGTCGAATACCACCATATTCTATTTGTATTCTATTATTTTTCGAATATTCGTATTCATATTCTTTTATTATTCGAATATTAAAATTGATTCATATTCGATTTGATAATATATTCGAATATATTCGCGAATATTCGAATATTCTGATACAAATTTTTTTTTTTTCAGAAAACCTGCTTTAAAAAAACAAATAAACCAAAATAAAAACACGTAGTGGATGAAATATACGGTTACGACATAAAAAAAACGTAGCAAAACATATCATTAGTTTATCCAGTACATCATACGAAACACAAAAAAAAAATATATCATCGATAAATTCCGACAATAATTGTTTTCCTTAGCTTGCTTCGATCATCACCCATGCAATACCACATAGACTTCAATTTGGAACTATTACATAGGATAAATACCTTAACTGATGGTGGCCGACTATGGTCGTGCGAGAGAGCGGTGATGGTGGCCGTGTGAGAGAGCTGTTGATGGTGGCTGCGAGGGAGAGCCGACTTCTGGTGGCCGTGAGAGAGAGATGCGAGTGGTGGTGGCCGCAGGTGGCTGTGCGAGGGAGAGCAGACCTACGGTGGCGTCAGGCGTGGGTAGACGACGTGGCCTGCCAGTTGCCGCTCACGTTATTACAAGAAGCAATTCAATATGTCTAAGGCTTTACTTTTAATTGTTTATTAGTTTAACTATTTTCATTTAATTCATGTGGGCTTTCCACTTTGGGCCATATATATTTTTTTAAGTATTTCATTCATATTAATATGTTACTTTAATTACAAGTATTTATAATATATTATATTATTTAATATATATATAATATATATATATATTATTCGAATCGAATATTCGAAAAAGATTCGAATCGAATATTGTCATATTGTATTCGTATTCGAAAATTATTCGAATCGAAAAAAAATATTCTTATTCGGATTTGATATTCTAATATTTCGAATTCGAATCTTAAATTTCGAATCGAATTTCGAATCGAACAAAAAGATTCGATTCATTTGCAACCCTATTTACGAGTGACAGACTCTCTCATCTTTCTCACATATTATAAGAGAAAAGAATCTACTTACACACTCATATGGATCAATCTCCTCGTTCTATAGATGAGAGAGTTCTATCTCTATTCCTCACATGTACTAGAGATATCCTCCCTTCGCTGGCTTTAATTTGATTGACAGTGGAGTGGTGATATTTATTTTTCCGCAGAGAAGTTTCAGCACTATCACCTCTAAATAACCGTTTATTCTAATCCAAAATATAAACTGCCGTAGGTAATAGTAACTTTGACCTTCAATTTAACTTTGACATTCACACTTATCATATATATGTGTCTGAGGCTTTGATGTTTTGTTGAATGTTTCAACGGCGGAGTGCCGGTGTAGGCCCGATGTCGGCCCCATCATTCGCCAGACTTTGTTCTTTAGTTTCTGTAAGGAAAAACAATCTTGATTTTACGAATCGATAGATATTCAAATATTTTGGGACTAAAAAAGATTAAACAAAAATATTACATCAGATGAGAGAGCGCACGCCCGGCGGCAGTTGATGTTAGCAGCGGGCTTATATATTTTGAGTATGTTTTCTAAATAAGCCACTTAGCATTTGATTTGTCTTAGTAGTGGATTTATTTTCTCTTACATCTATCTGTATATAGCTGGATTTGTTCTTCAGTAATATATGTGAGTTTCCAAGTTTGTTGATGTTCAAAGTTTCTTAGTAATTAACATTTGATATCCCTTCATGCGACATGATTGAGTTAGAAAAGCAGCAACTCTTCTACGTGAATAATTAAGACACTACTATGATCATTAGGGTGTGTTTGATTTGTGGAAATCAGTAGGGAAAGGAAAATGAAATGGAAAAGGAAAATTAACTTTTATGTTTGGTTGATTGAAGAAATAGAGGAAAAGAAAATAAAAGCAAATTTTGTTAATTATACACTTAAAACTAAAGAAAACTAATTTCTTCACCAAATAGTGAGAAAAATAAAAGAAAAACTTATGAAAAACTTATGAATGTGAAAGTCTTGCATGTTATATATCTTGATATTAGCATGATTATCTAGTTACATTAACTGCTCTAGGAAAATATTGCGTATCATGAGACACAAACCCAGCAATATATGTGAGTTTTTGAGCCTTCAGAAAAAATTATTAGAGCAACTCATTAATTGCTCAATTTGTTTTTCATGAGTGTCACGCATAGATGGAATATTTTCGAACTTGCTCTGTTATGCATACCAACGTTACTATGTGGAATTTTGTGCACGAAAATGAGAAGGGCACCTAGGATTGAGTCACTGGTCTAAATATCTTCATGCCTTACATGTTTATCACTTAGTGAGCCCCTTTGAGCCTTAGACTTATTTGTTGATGTGGAGCCTAGATATTAAGCCATGTTACCCTCAAGTTTAGCCTATACAACCTGTTATCAACGTGTTATTTTACTGATCGCTTGGTGGGAGAGAAGTGAGAAAATGCTACGTCAGTGCGCAAAAAAAAAAAAAAAAAAAAAAAAAAAACTATGAACTCCTCCCTCGATAATCTATCATCCTAAAAAGGATTGAAAGAAGAGGAGCACAGCAAAAAAAAAGAGTGGTTTAAGAACCCTTGCTACGATAATCTCTCATTCTGAAAACGGAAACCAAGAGAAGAAGGGCTTAGTAAAAAAATATTATTAGCAAAAAAAAAATAATAATAATAATAATAAAAAAAATTGGCAAATGAATAAGCACTAGCGTGAGCAAAGTGAGAAGATGACGAGAAGAGCGATTCAGTGATTAACATGTTTGATTATTTTGAGCTCACTTATCCTATATGACATACCTTTTTTGACCTAAGCCCCGTTACAACCATTGATAAAAGACCCTTTGATTCGTGCATAATTTCTACTAAGTGATTGCGATGTGATATATTTGCAAGCCTAGAGTAATATCTTTCTATGTTGTGAATTGAGCATTTTTTATACAGATCTCGTTAAACACTTTGATTGACTTGAGCGACCCATGTGAGAGTTGTTGAGTGATACGTGTTAGGATTCTGAAAATGTATTTTATACTATGATATAATTACGAACTATCACTTCATGTTTCATGTTTGACTGAATTATTCATTAGTTGACGACGATCTCGACCCACTATGTTTTTACGTTTTCTGATGAGATAAAACAGGAGTATGTCATTTGGTAATGTTGTGAAATCCTAACTTGATTAAGTTTTATTCCACTTTCACGATCGAGGACGATCGAAGCTAGTTTGGGGGTTGTTGATAAGTTATGATTTTACGTTACTTTTATATCCCGTGAAAGTATGTCATTTGATATTTATTTATCGAAATACCTTAGAATATCTTAAGTTTATGGGTATATTTCATATTTGTCAAGAGTTGAATAATAACCTCAATAAAATATGGTTTTCTAATGTTTCTATCATAACCTATTTTATTGAGCAGTGTTTTTATCATGAGTTGTTATTTTATTATTATATTTAACAGTGCTTGGAGTAAGAATTCAAGTGAACTCATGTGAAACCCTACTAGACACATGCACGTGGAGTTCATAAGTCAAAGCTGAATTTGAGAAAAGCGGATGCACTGCGAGAAAATCGGGATTCTTCGGATGGTTTGTTAAGTTGGTCATTAGGTTTCTAAGCCATACGGATAAAGAAAAGAGGAAACACACAGCTCACGCAAAAAGGCAGAAGAAAAGGGCAGAAGAGAGGGAGAGAGCTGCAGCCACGCATCGGCATACACCAAAAGCAGCCAGAGACCTAGTACACTTGCTAGTACTCCATATGCGCCATTCCCGCTCGATGACATCCTTGCAAAAGTTAAATTTAATATGGCGAAGGCAAAAATGATGGACTCCTCTAAAGACACTTCTTTCATATAACATGTCTACAATAGCTTTAATAATATGATGTCGATCGGAGATTAAACAAACTTCTTTATTTCTTAGCAGTGCACATTAAGCAAGTTTAAAAACCAATACCAAGATGCACATGTTTCTTCGTCTACGATTGCGAAAGCAAGCGAGAAGACTTTCTGATTAGCATCAATGCTTGCAGCAATCAATATCTTATACTTGTATTTTGTGTACAGATCCTTTCGAATTATTGGCCGAATTATTGCGGTGACGACAATAATGAAAGACTGTCGAATGTAATGAAAAATTGGATATCGAATAATACCATGATCATGTCTTTCTAGCGGCGACAATCATTCTTATTCATAGAGACTTTAGGAAGATCTCCAAGATCAAAGGAGGAAATTAGTTGTCTCGACTTAAGAAGAAATCATCAATGGTAAAACGATTGCGATCGTTCTGCAGCAATGCAATGAAACTCGAACACTTATATATATTCTGAAATCCGCAACCAGTTGGCAAACCATGGTTTCAACTTAATTAATGGAACCACTAAAGACATCACAGTAAAGAATGGAACGGAAGACATCTGCGATTATTTCGACGAACCATGATTTCAACTATATTGATGGAACCGCTAAAGGCAGCGCAGTGAAGAACGACTTGGCCACATGTTGGCGCGAAGATTGTGTATTGCCTTTAATTTCGTGGCGATGTAGGAATAATGTCATAGCTCATTATTTAGCCAAATATCTTATCATTTAGCCAAATATCTTATCTTAATCGAGCTAAGTATTTAAATTTGATGGAAAAGGTGTTTGAGAAATTGGATGCTGATATCCATTAATAATAACCTTTATTTGAAAGAGAACCAAAAAAAAAAAAAATAGCTGAATATAACATCGTACAGCTAGGAAATTAAAAGATAGAAATTAAAAGATAATCAAACATTACACAACAGATATGATCTCAAACATCATCCTAAGCACCCGAACTGAGAGAAAATAAAGCTACATAGGGACATTAAAACTTCCCAATATAATAAAAGAGAAGACAAACAAAACCCACAGAAAAAAAAAGGCCAAGTTTGAGATTTAATATTACACACACTATGTTATATTATATTATATTGTTCTACGAACCATCGTTATTATTATGAATATCCTCCTTGGCTTTCCTTCCCGCGAGTGATTTCATTAATTTCTTGAAAGGCGATTTCTTCTTCTTTTTCTTTAATGCAACCTTCTCATCCTTATGCAGAAGAAGCTCTTTGCTCCTCTCAGACTCTAATTCTTCCTCTAAATGCAAACACATCTACACAGTCCAGTCCCCATGTTAATCATTACATTAACCGAATCAATAGTAGTCAAATCAAATATATATATATATATATAGATAGATAGATAATATTAATTATTAAAGTTATACCTTCAAAATACGATCCTCCGCATGTACTAATCTTTCTAGCAAAGTACCCTTTTCTTCAACTTCCATCATCACCTCATTCATCGGACGATAGCACCGTATCATATTATTATTATTCCCCTCGGCCACCTTCTTCTCGAGAGTGCTTCGTGGCGACGCGTCATCGGCCGATGAGGTGACGTCACTTGACGATGCGTACGATGCAGAGCTCTTTGGCGAGTAGTGGCTCATGCTCTTTATCTCTTCGAGTTGCTTCAGCTGAATATATATATAATCATTAAACGTATATATTAAACAGTTCCCAAGTGATAATATATACAAGAGATCGCAAGAAAAAGGGTTACGATCGATGTCTTACGATTTTGTCGAGTCGGTTGAGCCTCGAGAGCATTGGTTCTTCAACGGAGGACATCTTTTTTTTTAAAAAAAATAAATTTATTTGACCTTATGCGATATGTATGTTATGTAATAACAATGGAATAATAAGGAAGAACGTGCAAGAAAAATGGTATAGATATCAAGATATATATGATGTAATCATGTTGCATGGTTATTCGTGCCATGCAGATATTGATGAGTCAGTCATTATACAGCTGCCACGTGGTGTATTATTTTATCGCCATCTCATATTATCATGCAAAATTAAGACTTTTTTTAATGATCACCCATGAGGATAAGAGATTTATCCTCATTCGCCCCATATTGATTTTATTTATTATTTTAATAAAAATTATATATTGGACTTTGACCAGATAAGTTATAAATTTAACGGTAAATGATGATCACCATTCCTTCTATTACAGATGTCGATGTTTGTAATAATAAAAAAAATGATTTATAATTATTTATGAGTAGGATAAGCTCAATATGTTATTTGGAAGTCTAATTTAGTTTATGCTACCATATAAAAAATTTATTTTGCTTTATCAGTATTTCCTAGTTAATTAATTACATTAAAAATCTTTCAAAATAACTTTGATTTAGGAAGCAGAAAAAGATAAAAGCACAACACAGTTTTATTATTAGTATTTCTGAGCAGTAGTTATCAAAACGCATACTTCAACAAATCACACAATACATATCTTAATATATATATATATATATATATATATTATATTTTATATATATAAGAGAGAGCTCCCTGAAATTCTAGCAACATCGTCACAGCTTTGCTTGTTCTTGAAGTTGTTCCTACGCCATAAAATAATAATATCATGCTTTCGGATTCTTATTTATTTATCATATGATACTAAGCATGAGTCCACTAACTATAATATAATTGACAAAAAAAAAAACATCACTAACTTCACTCCCAGTCAATTTTTCGATAAAATAAATCTAAAATCCTATTTTTTTTATTTTTTATTTTTTTTTAGTATTTCGAAGTAACCCCATTCGACCTGACTATGAGCTAACCCCTAAATACCGGCGTGAACTTTGCGCCACACAGACCTGACGGAGGCTTAATTGCGCCCACACTCCAGTGGTGGGACTAATCCCCGGAGTCAGCTGAATTCGTCCCAAACCTACCTGACAACGATAGTTATGGGAAATAAATTCCATGAGGACTACTCAATGAATTGTGGGAGGAGAGATTCGATCCCACGACCTAAACTACAAATCCTTAAGGCCTCCTCCTTGACCACTAGACCAAGGCCTCATTGGCAATCGAAAATCCTACTTGACTGCTGATTTTGAATATTTCCTACACACTTGACAGCCTACATGTAAAATATGATTCCCAACTCACTTTTTCAGAAAAATGATCAAAAACTCAAATTTGTCCCAGACATAAAGTTATCGATCAGTTTTGCAATTACAAGATATATAGTGTTTCAAAATTGACTTAAAACAACACTAAAGAGATGATTTAATTACATTACCTCGGTGACAAAGAAGGCATGAAAGCCATAAGGAACTCGCTTAGGCAGTTCGACGACGGCAATGGGCTCAGCCGACATTGTTTTCGCATCGATCACGTTCACAGACGACTTCCTGGAATAAGATCGAACACATTATTATAACACGAATATATTCGTTTGAATTAATACATAAATCCCAAGATGATGTCATAAAATAAGTGAATAACAGTCCCAATATTATTACCCAGTGTTCTCATCATGAACAAAGTGAATCAAATACCCATCGTCTTCCTCGGACTCTGTACCAGCCTGTCTGGGAACAAACACAGCTTCAGAGCCGAACCTTCCAGGCCCGAGGTCGAAGATGCCGCTAACGTTTCCTCCGACTTCGAGCTTCGATTTCCCTATTTCGGGTTCGGCGTGCAAGTCGAATTTTATGATTCCCGTCACCTTCGCAATGCTATCTAGTATCGTCCCGTAAACGTAACGCTGCTTCCTGCATAATGTTATGACGAAATTTTCTTGACGTAATTGCCGACGTCTTTCTTACGGTTGTTTGCAAAAAAAAATAAAAAAAAATATCACGAACTTTAATCGATTAGCAATTATTGCACGTACTAAAAACTTTTTTGCAATGAAGAACTTTGTCAGATTTGTAATCGAATCCTAGATTCCACTTTCCAGCGACCTGAAGATGACGTGGAAGCCGGTTTGCTGACGTGGCATTCTCTCGGATCCCATTAGTTAAAATTTATAATTTTTCATTAAAAAAAATTGCTGAAATACGAACCCTAAATTCTATTAATGGGGCCGGAGAGAATGCCGCGTCCTCAAACTGGCTTCCCAGTCAAAATCTCAGGTGGACAGAAAAAATGGAACCAAGTTAGTGCAATAATTGCAAAGTTTTTTTTTTAGTCCGTGCAATAATTGCAAACTGAGTAATGTTCATGATTATTTAGGATAAATATATAGAATCAAAATTATTGATCATACCTTCCAGTATAGCTCTCGTTAACCCGAGGGAAATCTACAGCTGAGACGGATAACCTTTTCTGAGAAGCCATACCATTTTTCAGGTTAAACCTCATCTCGTACCTGATTGATTCAAAGGCAATAACATTTTGAATAATCTTTGTCTCGGTGAATAACTAATGTATCAAAATCAAATTGTATGGTTATTCTTACAGTTCATTTGTGAAGTTCTCTAGTTTCTCCTTGACGGGGCCATTGACCTGGTCGAGATCGGGATTTTGAAGGCGACAAGTGATAAGAACGACTTCATCTCCTTCCTCCCAAGCATTTGCTGAAAATAGTGATTCAGAAACATTTCACGGAAAGCAATCTTTCGTCCAATAAGATTAAAAAGCCAGCAAAAAGCTCCATCAAAATTAAGCTTCTTCATCGGGCTATTCATAAGGTGTGTTGAGCAGCTTACCGTTGTGAAAAATGAAACAATTTGGAAGCTCGAACCACTTTATCAGGGCCTCGTTCTTTGAATATCGTGGGAGAATTCCAAACCGAGCTTTCTTGGTAGGGTCGAATTCGAAAATAAACTTCTTATTTTTCACCATCTCCTGAAAAAATATATATATAGCAACCGTAGAATCAGATAGGTAACAAAAAAAAGTAGATTGCGTATCAAATTTGGTTAGACAACAACATATATATTATAAATCAAAGGCAGATTTCATTATACTTTCAAGACGATAATCGTTAATACAGGAATGGTCTTGGAAATAAGAGGAAGTAAAACCAAGAATCAGTAAAGAAATGGACAAACATCCCAATACCTCATATGGCCTTTTCATGCACAAATATCAAACTACAAAACTTCCATTGAAAACATATTTTTGCATCAAGTAATAATAGAGATTAGCGATTAGGAAAACGTACTTTGGGGTTGAAATATAAGGGCAGATCCATAAAGATGGCATAATTTTCAGTTATGGCGAAATCATGCATCATTATTGGCCCTGAGACAGTGATTGGCACTGGATCTTGCATCACACCGTCCTTTGATATAACTCTATATGTCACATGAGGTTTCTTCTCTGGCGAATAGCCAAAGGTAAACATTTCCCCTGTATTTAAAAACGAAAAAAAAAATATCTATCAGCAAAATTGCTCGTCTACGGAGTAGAAATAACACAAACTTTCAAAAAATGTGATGGATAAGGATATGTACGAAGACATTAACAAAATGGTGATGGCTAATTGAAGATATTCGTATATTAAGTTAAAATTAGAAAATCAATCTTACCAGTGAATGGATCGACCTTGGGATGAGCAGTAAAAGAATGTTGAAGTCTCTTGTCATAGTCAAGCAAGCCAAGAGTCTCCAAGTCTCCATCCTCTAGAACCTTAATGGCATCTGATAATTGACAGATCAATGTTCATTCTTAAGAAAACATTGTACTTGACTACCTTAGCTAGTAATCTTGAAACAGAAAGAACGAAACCGCACATGGCTTATCTCCTTCACTGAGTGCCAAAAGCTTCCCTTGGTGGTATACTAAAGCTGTATTAGCTGTAAGAACAACCAAGAATCAGACAAACCAAACCGTATACAAAAACATGAACAGAGAGGTACATGTTAGAGTCTTGAATCATGAATAACATGTATGCATGTATATATAGCTTACCCGTGCTATGTCCGTAGGTTGCATCAAGTACTTTAAGTTTTGTTCTCAGCGATTGTATGCCAACCATCATGAGCCCAAACATCCCTTTCAAGTCTCCAATCTAAGTACAAACCACATCAACGCTACAAATCATTAATAACCAACATATAAAAATTGTAGCAAGAGTTAGCAGTACGGTCCAAGAATTAGAAGAGGATCAGAGAAAGTATAACCGGCCGGCGAAAGTATTCACAATTCACCATACCTTCATAAATTTTGCTCCACCAAAATGTTCTTCTTGTTTAAGGCGCGAGGTCTTGACAAAGCGGGACACATAGGTTGCCTTTCCATCTTTGATACGCAAACCATGAATCATTCTGAAGCCACAGCATAGTTTTAGAATCTCAAACTTACATTTATCCAATCATGAATATAGAAACGAAAATCTTCGATGGCTTATGAGTAAAACCGACATATAATACGAAACACAAAACGAAACAACTGTAAATCATATAATACGATACGAGGACACACACGCACCCATCTCCATCAAACCTGCAATGAAGAAGTGTAATGGTTAAGCCCAAGAATCAGCTTCAAACAAGAACGAATTGAAAGAGGAGAAATGTATTAATTACCAATGGTACCCAGCAACTGGAGCAAACTTTGGATTAGGCCCAACCCTCACAAACTCACCATTAAGACACTCCTTTCAAACAGATAAAAGTTAATCAGCAATCAACAAATCAATAGGCCTCTCTGTAAGAAAGTCCAAGATAAAAATCGGAATCTTACAGAGGCATATTGATAATGTATCTAACTAGGAAAAAAAAAAACTCACAGGTAAATGTCCCTTCACAGTAAGATCACTCAAAGGAGGCGTCTCATCAACAGGGGCAAAATTACCAGACAGATAATGAAGTGGCTGCTTAGGGTCATGCATCATCTTCACAAAAGCCCATTCTAACCAGTCTACAGCCTTGGAAGCAAAACCCTTCTTCGGCTTTGGGTTCACCAGCACCACGCCGTCTTCCCTCCTCTCCATAGCTTCTTCCTCTTTCGCACCCATATTTTCTCTTCTATTTCTACTGATTATTCAAGAATTCAATAGGGTCTTGTCGCTCTTGCCCTTTTTTATTCTGCTCTCAATTTTTTTCTGTGGACGCCGCGTTTACATGTGCGTTCGGTGATGAATCTGATGATGTGTCACACTCATCAATACAAGAAGTTTTTGTTGTAGGATCTTTCATTCAGTTTCGAAACGGCCAAACCAAGGAAATGTGTGGATGCTGTTTAGTGGAGATGTCTCATTATGGGGTCATTCGTGAGTGAACTTAGTGCGTCGTATTGTATGATTTACCTTCTTGATTTTTACTCGGTTTTAGTATATTTCTAATTTTAATTTATTTCTAGACATATCTGTATTTTAAGCACATTAATATATACTAGTATTTTAAAATTATTTTTGAGGATATGATTATAATAAATAAAAAATTAAAGGGTATAATAATAATTATTGAATCTAAAATAAATTAAGGGTAAAATAGTAATTTTATTTGTAAAATTAAAAGTTAAAAGGTAAAATAGTAATTTTGTTTGGCATATCAAATCAATTAGATTTTGAAAGTTTTTAGAAGGCCTCGAGCCTTAATATAATAGAATAGATATTACATTAGTTATTGTTAATTTAAAATGTATAATATATTGAAGTATAATTTAATTTTGTATTATTTTTAAGTATTTAAAGAAAGAATTGATTTGTGAGGATATATGTAATTTGATCTTTGCTCTCCTATAACTGGAATCTCCTAAGGACTTGGATTATATATCCAAAAAGGTCCGCTCTCGAATGAAAAGCTAAAATGATAATTTAGGGATCTCCGGCCTCTTCTAACTCTTATGTCCCTTCTGCCATGGCCTCCAAGATAAAACTAACTGTGTTCTACACCAGCATATCCAGTTGCTCTGCCGTCACAGTGACGGGAGCTCCTGATGCTACTGTTCCAAACGAAGCATCTTAGATGATTGTCTGCTCCTAATTTCCGCCCCCAGCGACTTCGTCGAATCGGAGGTTCAGATTCTTCTGAAACGGTGTGAAATCCTTCATCGTTCTCCTCAAAACTTTGGGTGTACCAAACCAATCTTCATCCGCTGCAACAAATACCCATAAGGCTCCCGACACCAAAATCCAAACCAAGCACGGGTGGCTAACAAGAAAACGTCATCGCCTCAACCCGAGTTTCCCACAGACGGCGCCATTTGATATGGGTGTCGTCCCGATCAACAAGATTTTTGGTCCGGGAAAGATACGGTAGCGGTAGAGTCGCGATTGAGCTCGAGTTTTGGCTCGATTTCAGACTTCGAAACGCAGCGAAACATAAAGAAAAAATAAAGACGGTAAAACAACAATGTACGGGGTTCGGACTCTCGAGAGTCCTACGTCTACGGTCCGGCCAAAGATGGTTTTCACGAAGATCGAAGAATTACACACTCAGCTCCCATCTCTCGATTGTTACAGATGAAGAATAAAGAAGAAGATTAAGAAAAATAGCTAGAGAGTTTTGTGTATGTGTGTTCTTGGTGTATTAGTGTGTGTAAAAAGTGAAGTGTTTCGTTAATCTTATCCAAAATGAGCCATCTTCCATCTTTTTGTTGATTCTTCTCGTCAAAGCCAGCTGGAGGAATGTGTTTCTGTACTGTCAGATACAGTCTGGAGCTCCTGCATGCGCGACACTGTAGCAGGCTCTGTACTTCTGTCAGATATTGTCTTCCAATGGGCAGCCTACACGTGTTATCTGGTCCCCTCTTCATACTCCTTTTTTTCCTATACGGAGTTAGAGACTTACAGATCTTCTTGATTTGTTTGCCTTTAGCCTTCTTAGTCATCCCTTAAGGCTATTAGGTTCCGGAAGTACTTCATTTTAACGGCCTGACAAGTCCTCCCAGAGCTGTCATTTCAAGGTCCCTTTACTTCCATTCGGGACCTGTCCTCCGCGAGCCGGTCATTTCCATAAGAATGTCAACTCCCTTTTCACGCGTCTTCATTGCCTCAGGTATACCTCCTTGTATTCTCACATCCCCTCTAAATTATTATGAGTAAGGACCTTCGTGCTCGGGACCTGTTCCGCATCAGTTATAATATTTATTGAATTAGGATGACGATATTTTTTTTAATTATTTTTTCAGATGAAAATATATATAATTTTCACTCCGATTAAATCTGGTATGAGTTTAATCTTAACCTAATTGTCGGCTGCATGATGATCTCGGCTTTCACCGAGACTAATCTCCTATTATGTCCCAAATCCACACAAAATACGTTAGTCAAGAAGTTCAAGTAGGATCGAACCATTGATCTCAATTTGAAGATATTAGGAGTTCAACCACTTTTCATTCACTTGGGGACCATTAACATACGATAGATCGATCGTTATGTCGTCTATAATATGACTGCAAAGCGGAATCCATTCATTTAATTGCAAATATTATGGGAAAGTTTGAAAGTTATGCACTAATTGCAAATTGATCAAAGTAAATAATGTTACAATCAATTAAATAACCTTATAATTATGAAAACTAAGCCTTCGTTAAAATCTATAAATAAAATTATCGATATATTTATATCTTCTAGAAAGACATTTTCTTTATACAAAATTTTAGAAAAACCTTCTTACTTTCAAAGAAAAATATTTTGAACGTCACCATATAAGGGATTCGAAAATCAGAAACACAATACAAATACGATCCGATACGATACTTAGGGATGTCAACGGGGCGGGGCGGGGCGGGGATCTTATCCCCGTCCCCGCGAGACAATCGGGGACGAAATCGTCCCCGTCCCCGTTCCCCGCGGGGATCACGCCCCGCGGGGATTCCCCGCGTCGGCAATATTTTAAAAAAATATACACTTTTTATAATATAAAATATATTTTAATATTATTTAAATATTATTTAAACTATATTTTATTATTATTTATATTATTTTAATATTATTTAAACTATACTTTAATATTATTTATATTATAATAACATAAAAATTATATAATAAATATTATTTAAATATTATAATATACCGGGGAATGGGGCGGGGATCCCCGCGGGGAAAAATCACTCCCCGTCCCCGCCCCGCGGGGATAAAATATCGGGGATTCCCCGTCCAATTCGGGGCGGATCTCCGCGGGGACGGGGACCGTCCCATTGACAAGCCTAACGATACTGCTCCTTTTTAGAGGAAAAAAAAAAGGAAAAAATCCAAATATTTTCGAAATTATTAATTCCTCGTATTTACCGTTGGCCGGAGGAGAAAGTTTGGAGGTGGGTTGAAAAAACCTCCCCACATGTTCTCTCCTCTATTTTGAATTTGCTTGAATCGATCATCATTGTACGACTGGTTGATCGGTGAGAGAAAAGTAATCAATAATTGAAGCACAAATGGGAGCAATGTCGCAAAGAGTTATGCCGGTTTGCGACAGTTTGTGCGTTTGTTGCCCCTCGATGAGGCCGAGGTCGAGACATCCCGTGAAAAGATACAAGACTCTTTTGGCCGATATATTTCCGAAGAACACGGTAATTTGCTTGTGAGAAAGGAAAACCAAGAATGAAACATTGATATTATTTATGTCTGGCGATCTATCTGTTTGATTCGATTTCGATCATTCTGTTTTGTTGATTTTTTGGATCATCCGTAGCTCGTTGTCTGGTGGTGGATGGTCAATGATTCGATTGTGTTGTTTTGTTTCATGGTGTTTTTTTTTTCGTCTTTAGGTACATTATAGTTTCATTTACTGTGTCAGATGGAAATATGTTGATCCGTGACGTTCATGGAATGTATTCGGTTGATGATTTAGCTATGGTTTAATATGATTTCCTAACAATTTTTAGATCCCGAGCGACTTCTAGTTATTGTATAATCTAGCGCATTGTGCCATATGCAAAATCAATGGAGCATTAGATATTAACAATTGATTCAGATGAACTGCTTAGAGATAGCAGCCTGAGGACTGGGGTGTTGATGTATTGATCTGGCGAATTGATTATTGCAATTTGCATCTCCATCATTAGTCTTTGAGATAAAATTTTGACATTTACCGAGCATCTGCAACTTTTTCTGCATTTTAAGTTTTGTTATATGAGAACTATAGTAATGTGCTCTTTTGAAGTTCATGCGCCTTGTCTATCTGTCTATCCACTCCCCATCTAAATATATAAAGAATGTAAAGACGACATAGGGAGAAAGAAGATTCTCCAGAAGCCCTCAACCTTTTCTTCAAGAAGCAAGGAAGAACGTGTCTAATCCACAATTGAACACAAAGGGGGAGATTGTTAGGAATCATTTCTTGTGTTCAATCGATGATGAAGACTGAAGATCATTAAAGACAAAGACTATTGGCGCTCCAATGACATTTGAACACTAAGGGGGAGATTGTTAGGAATCCATTTTTAGTGCTCAAATGTCATGTTATCTTTGTCTAGGGACCAAATTGTAGTTTATGATAAATATGGACTGATGTGATATATACCAAAGTATGCTTTGGTATATATAGGGCAAGTGTGTGTATTTTACACACAACTTGAGCGAGGCTCTCTCTCATTTTAATATCTCTCTCTTCATCACAGTAGATTAGGCTTAATTGTGGAGAGGTATATGGATTGCTTGTAGAGAAAGCTATTGGATTAAATGAAGATTGATTGATGATTATCTATTGCTTCCGCGCGCTAATTACAAAGGTGAGTCAATCGATCTTAATTCTCAAGTTCAAGTTCATCTTAATTCGTTGGATGTTAAATCTAGAACCTACAAATTCTGTCCCATTATCAGTGTGTATCACTTGAATTGTACTCTGAAGTAAATTCTGAGTGATTTTCACAAATGTTTTAATTAGTTCGGCTGTTTCATCTTTTGTGCGAAGAAATATGACCCATGTATATCGTGAAAAATCATCGACAATGACAAGAATATACTTCCTACCACTTATACTTTGAGTTCGGATGGGTCCGCAGAGATCCATATGAATTAATTCTAGTGGTTTGGAAGAGGAGGGAAATTGCTTGATTTTGTGTGATGACTTTTTCATCTTTCCTATCTCACAAGCAGGACATAAGTGATCTTTATGAAATTTTATCTTTGGTAGACCTATTGCTAACTGATCTTTTTGTAACTTGTTTATAGCTTGAAAGTTTAAATGAGATAGTCTTTGATGCCAAAGATGGTTTTGATTAAGTGATGAATTAGTCATCAAGCAAATTTCAGCTGAAGGATTGATTGTTTTCAAATCTAAAGTGTATAGATTTGATTTCCTTGTTCCAAGGAGTAGTGTTTCTCCTAGGGAATTGTTAATCCTACATTGGTTAGTGCTAAATATGACCTTAAGTCCTTTATCGCATAATTGGCCTATGCTAAACAAGTTGTAGGATACTCCTTCAACGTATGATATGTCATCTATTGTTAGATTTTTATGGATAATGCTTCCGTATCCCAAAATAGAGGAGTAATTATTGTTTCCGAAACATACCTTACCCCCGTAGCATTCAGTGTAGTTGCTCAACAGCGATTTATTTCCGGTCATGTGTGTGGAGCAACCCGAGTCAAGATACCACACATGACGAATCTGCGAATGATGATTCTATGATAAGCATAGATCCCATAGAAACATGGGATTGATAGGAACAGCAGAAAAATTATAGTAAATATTGTTTGATTCACTGATTTCGGAAGTATCATCGGTATTTTCTGAAATTTGATCATTTCCTTTCGAAATCTTACCGATGTTTTCCAAATTGTGATCATACGATTCGTGTTCTATTTGTGGTTTTGGTAGCCATTCCTTCTTTGTTTTTGGCATCATATTATGATTCGGTTTTGGCATCCATTTTGGATGGTTTCTTGTTTTGGAATATGTTTTCTTTTAGGAATCCATTCTATGATAGGTTTAGGAGGCTTATTTGTTTTTATTACCCATTTATAAGTAGTTTTCTTAGACGGTTTTGACTTTGGAATCCATATTTGAGTATGGATGTTTAGTTTATGGGATGTATTTTGACGTTTAATCTTAAGAGCCGTCTGAGAATTTTTGTTTGATATGAGTTGGGTATTGGGAATTTTATTTAATTTGATCGAGGAACGTATATCATGTGATGTATTCCTGCACTTCTTTTCATAATAGGCTTTGACACGACCTTTATTAGCAACAGTACTCATATGTAACAAATCTTTGGACATTGTTGTGACAGAGATATTTGAATGTAAAACTGGAAATTTAATATTTCTTTTTGTCTGTATTTGTGCGCTTGGTGAGTCATTTGTTGCATTTAGTTTTTGTCCTGTCGAAATAAATGAGGAGGAGTTAGTGGAAATTTCTAGCTTAGGAGCTATAGATGGTTCTTTTAATGTGGAAATTTCTTTTAATAGACTTGATTTTTCCTCTTTAAACTTTTGACGTTCAAGTTCTAATTTTGAGTTTAATTCGTCAAGTTTTTGGATCATAGGTGGCATATATATTGAAGAATTATTATTATTTTCAGTATTATTTTGAGCATTCTCTTGTAATAAAAATTGATTAGTAAAAATTGAATCATCTTTATCTGACAAAGGAATTTTTCTTGTTTTGTAGCTTTTATTTAATGCATCATAATCAAGTTGAGTTTGACCATGGTCATTAATTTTGGTTTTTCGTTTAACATCTTCGAGGTCAAGAATTTCTTTGTTGTTTACAAATGTTACTAGTTCTTTAACGTTGAGATTTAGATGTTCAATGTTATGGAGAGGATTTTCATTTTTATATTCATAGCCTAAACCTAAGTATTTTTCCTTTCTAGGTATAAATCCTAGGCCTTTTCGAGGATCATAAAATCTAACATCTTGTGGTTGACTTAGAAATATAGTTCTATCTGTATGCCCTCGTTTTGTTATTATGTCTTCAAGGCTTTTGATTTTTGAATATAATTGTTTTCGTTCTTTTGTTAGAACTTCATAATTGCCCTTTAGTTCTAGATTTTCTTCTTTTAAGGATATTATTATGTTGTTTTGTTCATTATTTTTGGATATATGATCTTCTAATTCAAGTATCAACTTTTGATGTTTTTCTTCTAACAATTGATTTTTAATTTCTAATTTTGATTCCATTAGAAGATGTTTCTTTAGTACGTTTTCGTTATTAACTAGTTTATTTTCTAGTTCTTTAGTTGTTTTTCTTTCCTTTTGTATTGATTTTAATTTTTCTTGTAAAGCTAAAATATGATGAGTAAGCTTAGAGTTAGAGTTACTTACTTCATTTTCGTCCGCAGATGAGGAGGAGTCAGGTTCGTTGTGCTCTTCATTGTTGTCATCGCTTTCTTCAATTTTTGCCATGAGAGCTAAATTTTCATCGTCGCTCTCAGTAGTGTCTTCTAGCCAATGATCTTGTTCGGCCATAAGTGCTACACCGGCTTCTTTTTGTTTCGATAGTTGAAGTTTTTTGGTGTAGTATTGAGTATTCTTCCTTTTTGGTGCACGACAGTCATTAGCAAAGTGGCCTGCCTTACCGCAGTTGAAGCATTTTTGAATTTCAGAAGTTGTTCTTGCTTCGGAAGATTCTCCTTTGTTTCCTTTGAATTTGGAAGTAGAGGTTCGTTGGCCGTTTGATGAAGAAGGAAATTTCTTCTTATAGAATTTCTTATTGACCATTTGGGTGAGAAGAGCTAGCTGTTTTTGTAGATCCTTGATTTCTGGGTCCGAATCTGAATCTTGGTTTTCTTCTTCTGAAGAGGAAGATATAACCACCTTTTTGGAGACTTTAGATGTTTTCTTTTGTTTCTCTAAAAAGAGGGCAACAGATTCGGTTGCTTCTTCTTTCTCTCTTGCTTCCTTTTTAAGTTCATTCACATCTTCAATGTGTTGAGAGAGATTATCGAAAATTGCATGAATGTTCATGTCATCAAGGTCTTTATTTTGTCTAATATGCGTGGCTAGCTTCTTCCATTCTGGTAGAAGAGAGGACAAAAATCGAATGTTGATCTCCATGTTGGTCTTATGAACATTAATTTTCCTCATTTCATTGATAAGGGTGAGGAATCTTTGATAAGTGTCATGAAGATCTTCTCCAATCTTGGCTTTAAAAGAGTCATACGCAGTTAAAGTACTAGCTTTCTTTGCCTTGACTCCTATTTCTGTCCCATGCATCATCTTTGCTATTTCATCCCACATTTCTTTTGCAGTTGTCATGCTATCAATTTGCATGTAGATGTCGTTTGGGATGGCTTGCAGGAGATAGTTTTTGGCTTGATAATCAGCTCTAGCTCTAATTTTCTCAATCTCAGAGTATTCATCAGATGTTTTTAAGACCTTGGTTGGAAGAATTGGTGGATCATGAGTGGGATCTCCTGCTATAAATTTCCAGAACAGGGCTGGGCCTTCTTGCAAAGAAGAGATCATTCCACTTGATTGATCTTTACTTTCTAGAAAATTGAGGAATCTTTTCTTCCATACATTGTATTCTCCCCTTCTAAGAATAGGAGGTCTAACATCGTTTCCTAAGGAATAAGTATCCATTCTATGATCGTCTTGTTAGGATTGATTGGTCTGAAAAAAAATTAGATTGAGTTTTAAAAATGACTGATTTTCTCAAATTTTCAACGAATTTTGACTTTTCGTCAACTATGATTGGTTCTAGTTTTTCGCTCTAAATATAAGTGGCGAAAAGCTTCAGGTCTTCGATCAAACAGTAACTAGCGAAAAGCTCTGGTTTTCGCTATGTCAGTAGCTGGCAAAAAGCTCTGGTTTTTGCTAAGAAATGACCTGTTAAACTTCTCGTGTGAACAGTATTAGCGAGAAGCTTTAGGTTTTCGCTATTAATTCTGGCGAAAAGCTTAGATTTTCGCTAAGTGATGAAAAGTTAAACTTCTCGCGTGAACAGTATTAGCGAGAAGCTTTAGGTTTTCGCTATTAATTCTGGCGAAAAGCTTAGATTTTCGCTAAGTGATGAAAAGTTAAACTTCTCGCGTGAACAGTATTAGCGAGAAGCTTTAGGTTTTCACTATTAATTCTGGCGAAAAGCTTAGGTTTTCGCTAAGTGATGAAAAGTTAAACTTCTCGCGTGAACAGTATTAGCGAGAAGCTTTAGGTTTTCGCTATTAATTCTGGCGAAAAGCTTAGGTTTTCGCTAAGTGATTCTTATCAGCGAGAACTTTAAAGTTTTCGCCGTTAAGTAAAATCAGATTAATCAAATAATAACAGAGGTAAACACTGATTTAACACCAAATACTAGATCAAGTAGCGAAAACAGCTGTTCTAATAGCGAAAACAGCTGTTCATGTGGCGAAAACAGCTGTTCATGTGGCGAAAACAGCTGTTCATGTAGCGAAAACAGCTGTTCATGTAGCGAAAACCACCAAACTGTTCTGATATTTCTCAGATCCTAATTTCAGCTTAATCGGTACACAATTATCGACTAATAGGTATCGACTTAGCTTACCTATCACTCGATTAACAGAATTAACACAGGATTAACACAGAAATCAGGCAAATTAGGATGCAACAGTGACAAACCAACGATCAATCAAAAATCAGCAATTAAGCTCAATTTAAAACAATCGATGTAAATTCAACACCTAATCAACTAACAAGCCTGCTCTGATACCAATTGTAGGTCTCAGATTCACTCAAATATAGTTAACACACAATTAGGTTTGACATACCTCAACCGTAGATTGCGCGCGGAAGCAGCAGTGGATTGTTTGGAGGCAATCGATCAGCGAATTCTTCAAGCTTTATCGCAAATCCTTCCTTATCTTCTTTGATTGGAAAGATTGGACTGAGATTAATGCTTGATTGTGTGCCCGTCGTGAAGTGCGTGAGTGAAGTGAGTGTGTGGAGAGTTTTTATCGAAAGATATTTTTTATTCACACTTTATTGAATGAATGAATACTTCTTGGTAAATTGTAAGCGGGACTTCTATATATACCCTTACAAGTTTGGGTATATTTACAATTAAGTCCCTAAACTAATGGAATTTCAAACTCAAAGGACAAAGTTCAAAGTGAACACAAATACATATTCTAACAGTAGCCCCAAAATAACAAAATATCAAAATGCCCTAACGTCGCTCCACAGGTCTTCATCCATGTACAGCCCTGCCCTCAAAAGTCCGTGGAGTCACCGCCATCAGCACACCTCAGTCGCGACATACCTCGACGTCGGACTCGATAGTACCTACAACATGTAAACACTGAGCTACCGCCCAGTAGGTGAAAATATGCGTGAATGCAGCGTGCTCTCAGATCCCGTTCCTCAAACACCTCATAATATATGCACGCTCGACTTTTTCCTCTCGTCCCAACCTATCGTATATCATACGTCACATTAGGGCCCTAGGCTAGACTCGACACCTCGCGCGCCCATAAAAGTCACGGTAGCCCACTCTGGACGTTCACGCCAGGTCGCTCCTTCCGCGAAAATACCATAAAAGACGGTTTTGCACCTCGGGACGTTCACGCCCGAGTAGACAGATCGATCACGCCTGTCTGCCGTCATGTGTCGTGTGAGTACTAACCTTGATTCCTCTACGAACCATCAATCAAAGTAATCACGATATACCCCGCTCATCAATACATCGAAACGTTATCGTCTCAACACGGTACTCATCTTTCGCACTGGTATGAAATGCATGTGTGTTATGCAAATGAAATGCCACTGTACACATTAATACTACCTTCCCCGAAAATATTATTTTGAACCTGGAAAATTTATTTCGAAAACTTTTAATCGGGCGTTAGAATAGACTATGCCCTGTTGGAAATATTTTATAGTGTTCAATATCATGTTATCTTTGTCTAGGGACTTAATTGTATTTTATGTAAATATAGGGACTAAAGTGTAAATATACCAAAGTATGCTTTGGTATATATAGGGCAAGTGTGTGTAAAATACACACAACTTGAGTTTAGCTTTCTCTCACTAGAAACACTCTCTCTAATCACTATCTAAGCTAGGGTTAATTGTAGAGAGAGAAAGAGGATAATTGGAGAGAAAATTTGAGTTTTAATGAAGATTTGATTGATTTAATCCTAAAGCTTCCGCTCGCATTATCATCGAGGTAAATCTATCGAATCTATGCTCGAGTTCTTCGTTAGATGATAAAAACAGACCTAACACAAGCTCTAGTTCATTTCGTCCATGACCTTCCAAGTTCCATTGAAGTCAATAAAGATGGTCAAATGAAGGTTTAAGTTGCCCAAGTTTTGATGTATGAAAGAAGGAACTCAAAGAGCAATTCAAAGTTCATCTTGGAGTCAACAAAACCCTTCCAAATCCATCTTTAAGTCATATTTTATCATTAATGAGTCAAACTAGTTTATTTAATGTTCTTAGCCTAGTTTTTTTTTTGGGTAATTTCATGTTATATATATAATAAAAATAGTGGGATGCACATGAACATGCTCATGCTGCGTGCAATCAACTAACTACCATGCAACTTCCCACACTCTACGAAGTGCAACAATCTGAAATGCAAACCGATCCGGCAAAGTAAAAAGTCGGATACATGCGATACACAAGATTTCCAAAACAATCTGCGCAGGAGATCTCTGGCAATTTTCCCTCCATCACCTATTACGCTCAAACCATATGTGATAAACTAGAGATGAAAGCAAATGTCGATTCACCAAGTGCTGAAGGTGCTTCCCTCGCCATTTCTTTGCTGCCCAAGCAATGCCTTGTTGCCACTCCTGATAAGGCCACCTCCATCCCGTTCGGCGACGTATCAACTGTATACACTTTCGCAAAAACGCACACTCGAAGAAGATATGACGAATTGTTTCAGGGCCTGGTTCATCGCATAGTAAGCAGGCGTGAGTGTTGGCAATAGCCGCAACCCAAGCCTTGTCCCTAGTCGATAGTCGTCCCCTAATAGCCAACCAAAGTATGAATTCAAAACGTGGAACTCTCATAGGGCCCCCAAAGAGTGTAGCCAAAATGACTGGGACATTACAGTGTCGTAACGCATCATATGCTGACGCAGTCGAGAAAGTCCCAGATTTAGTCCCAAGCCAGACCAAGGTGTCTTGTTCATTCGGGTGGACATCAGGAAGAGTTTGCCTAATCTCCATATATTCTATCGTGAATCGTCCCGGCCACTGCCACCCTTCCGTCCCCATCACCATGGAGAGTTTTGACTCACTAGGAATCCCCATAGCTATCGGACCCCGAGGGAAAAGCTGCAAAAGAGAAACCGGACCCGCCCAAGGATCAAGCCAAAGCATAGTCGCAGCACCATTCCCAATGCGAAACGAGATGGGAGGGCGTATCTCCGAAAGTAGACTCAATAATTTCTGCCAACTCCATGCTGCATCTGCCGATGGTCGCACCATCCAAATGGATCGTGACGACAAACGCGTACCATAGAGCCACGAGACCCATATAGATGAAGTCTGCCGGGTTAATACATGCCATAGATGATTCAGCATAAGCGCTCGATTATCAGCCAGTATGGATCGCACCCCTAGACCACCCTCCGTCATCGGGAGACAAACTTCCGACCATGCTACTTTTGCGGCCGAGCCTCCCCAGAGAAATTTCCTGAATCGAGCGTCCAATGCGCGAATAATTCCTTTTGGTAGAAAAAAAGCATTCCCCCAGTAGATATGTAGTGTTGCAAGTACAGACTTTAAGAGCTGCAATCGCCCGGCATATGAGAGGGATTGATGAATCCAAGAACCCAACCGCCTATCGACAGTAGCCAGCAGCGGGGTACAATCTTGAATCGTAAGCCGAGATGTAATGAGAGGGACCCCAAGGTAGCGTACACTAGAACAAATATAATTATAGGCTACGGCACTATCGGCGACGATTTCTACAAAACCGTCGCCTATAATCGGCGCGCGGGATTTTTTAAATTTTTTTGTTTTTTGTTTTAATTTAGTCGACTATAGGCGACGGTTCTTAAGGAGAAACCGTCCCCATAGTTTACAACACTTATAGGCGACGGTTCTGTTAGGAATCCTTTCTTGTGTTCAATCGATGATGAAGACTGAAGATCATTAAAGACAAAGACTATTGGCGCTCCAATGACATTTGAACACTAAGGGGGAGATTGTTAGGAATCCATTTCTAGTGCTCAAATGTCATGTTATCTTTGTCTAGGGACCAAATTGTAGTTTATGATAAATAGGGACTGATGTGATATATACCAAAGTATGCTTTGGTATATATAGGGCAAGTGTGTGTATTTTACACATAACTTGAGCACACCTTGAGCGAGGCTCTCTCTCATTTTAATATCTCTCTCTTCATCACAGTAGATTAGGCTTAATTGTGGAGAGGTATATGGATTGCTTGTAGAGAAAGCTATTGGATTAAATGAAGATTGATTGATGATTATCTATTGCTTCCGCGCGCTAATTACAAAGGTGAGTCAATCGATCTTAATTCTCAAGTTCAAGTTCATCTTAATTCGTTGGATGTTAAATCTGGAACCTATAGGTTCCTATGGCGGAACCGTCGCCTATAGTTTAAAATAAAAAAATTAAAAAAAATAAAATAGGAATGGGCGACGGTTACGGGCAGGAACCGTCGCCCATTCTCTTTTTAAACCCAAAACCCTTCTCTTCCTTTTCATTTTTTTCACTGTGCTTTTTCTTCACCCAAACGGCGAATCTTCTAATACCCAACGGCGCGTTGACATTGTAATCGGCGGCGGCTCAACGGTGAAGGCAAGTGTGATCTAAGTAGCCATCAAAAGGAGGAAACCCTTAAGATGCAGCTAAAAGAGACACACGAAATCATTGATTGTTTATCATCTAAGGTAGCAAAATATGATTTACAATTTATTGAGCTTACTAAAGAATTGTCTACCAGTGAACTGAACAGGAATAAAACAGTCAATGAGTTAAAGTCTAGGCTAGAAAACAATCAACGTGTCCTTACTCAAACCCTCAGAAAAGGGATGTGAAATGACACGTTCGATTAATGCTGAAGAAAAGGTCTCCAAATTGGGATCTCAAGGTGTACATCTTGAAACCCAAATTAGAGACCTAACCAAAAGCCTAGATACCTCTGAGTATGAGCGAGGTGCGTGGTCTGCAAAATATAATTGACTCTATGAGGCACGATTGAATTTATCCTCCAAAATTTAAATATTGAAGATCAATCTCTCATTTAGAGCAAATGAGCTTAATAATTCTTTAACTGCCGAGAAAAGTGCTTCGGCTCCATATATTCAGGCAGTTATTTAGAAATTTGCAGACCTCTACATAACTTTGGAGTCTGAACGACAAAGTTTTACAGCTGAAAAGAGAGCTTTAATAGAATAAAATAGCCGACTTCTTGATCTGATTTCCGAGATCAAGAATCTTTCAGCAACTAAAGAAAACTCCAAAGTGCATTTAGATTGAGGGTTTTTAACCCCTAAACGGGAGGAAAGGGACGCGGAAGAATTCCTTTTTAAAGAAGAACGCATTGTCTTCTAAGTCCACTACCTCCAAATTCCTTAAAAAACACTCCGAACTTTCAACGCCTTCTCCCTGCGACTTTTCAAGTGATTAATTCTTTTCAGGGAGAAGATCTTTTAAACAAGAACACGACTATTGCCATGACTCTTCTTTTTCCAAACTTTTCATTTGAAAGCAATAGTCGTGATGAAAATATTGAAAATTTTGAAATTCTTCATCCTTCTTCTCACCATTTAACATATTTGATCACTCACGAAGAAGTGATGAAAAGACTGCATCGCAACGCACCATTCCTAGATCAAATTCATTGTCCCCACACTCGGCCAAACTAAACTATACATGGATTCCTAAGAATACACAAAGGCAAGTGTGGATGCCTAAATCAAAGACTCCCGTAAAGGTTGACGTCAAATTTGATTTGGCATCCTCATCTAGAATGTGCATTTCTACTAACAACAATAACGGACCCACTCAAAACTGGGTACCAAAAACTTAGTTGTTTTGCAGTCCCATCAGGTGTGGTAACAGAGGTTGCTCCACATACATGGTGGGTATGAGATGACGAGCAACCGCAAGGCTCCCGGATACAACAATTCGGGACCCGTCCGTTCACGATACAAGCTTCTACACGAAAGCGGTGTAGGACCCGAGCCTACTCTAGCAAAGCTTCTGAACATGACGGTTCAGAACCTGGTCTGGTAACGCATGTTTTATTTTATTTTATTTCAAATAAATAAAAGTTTTAAAATAAAGCTCATGTGGAGGGTATGAATTTCCTTTTTCGAGATATGCTTTAACGTAGGGGGAGAAACCTCGATTATATGCCTTGAGAAAATTTATATGAGTTTTAAAATAATGTTTCTTAACACTCAAGGACATTAATCGAGGGGGAGTAAATTTAACTTCAAAATATTGTTGGGGAGCATTATTTTGAAAATTTTTAAAATATTGAGGGGGAGCAAGACTGAACTTAAAATTCGAACTTTTCATTCATGGGGAGTTTTCAAAATTACTGTGAATTATTTTTTCTAAAAATTCCTTATATGTTTTAAATAATTTTGAGTCTTGCCACCTATCAAAAATTAATACCGAAAAATTTTGCACTTCAAATCTTGCAGTTACACATATTTCTTGTTTAAAATATTTTCGTAACTGTAACATTTAAAGTTTTCGGTATTTTCACAACACAAAGGTATATTCTAATTATGCGTATGACAAAATATTTTCGATAAATTTAAAATTGCATACGCATATGAGCTGAATTGAAAAATAATTTTTCACAATGGTACAGTTTAAATATGCATTTTTCAAAACTTTAAAATTCAAAATGCATAATGCACACAGAATCGAAAAAGATACCATTTTAACGAAGGCCGATTTGAATTTCACATAGCGCATAAATTTCTAAGGAGTCAGACTTCATATTCCTTTGTCTTGCTTTTCACAGGAAGTCAGACTTATTCTCACTCGCGCTTACATTTAAGGGTAGTCTGTCTTCCTTTTCTTTTGTGATTTTAGTCAGGGCCAGGGAAAAAGAGCGCAAACAGTTTAAAAGAGCGTATTACCAAAAAAAAAAGGAGAGCGCATACATTTCCGGGGGAGTGATAGTCATTAGCGCAATAGGCGCATATAAAGGAGAGTATCACATCAATCATAAGGCGCCTGATTTGAAGAGTAGTAATATGCAATTTTTCAAAAAGCGCATAAATTTTGGGGGAGTAAAGACATGGTATTAAGAATAGCGCAACTGTATAGAGGGAGTGATACCTAAATAGCGCCTAAGCTTCAAAGAGAGTGTCTTAAACAACTTCATGCTTTGAGGGGGAGTGTCATCTTAGGAAATTAGTGCATGGACAACAATGAGTTGTTCATATACTTGTTCCATGGTTTAGTAAATCCCAACTGCACCTATCCTAGGAACAACCCCGAGTGTATGTGAGGGTATTTGAGCGCATCACGATGAAATCTTTACAACTCAACCACAAACTATCCGGACCATAACCAATATAGGTACGGGACTGATTTTTTCAGATCCCAGGTAGAAGACGCCTCATAAGGTCCAAAGGCGCATGCACAACCCTTCCTAGCTACTCATTTGTCTCCCTAAAGACAAGTGTTTCAATATCTCACGGGGAACCGCATATGCTATCATCGTTTCATTCGGAGGCGGGAGATATTGAACTCAGTGGTCCACAGCCCCATACCACGTATTTCTTGAGCACTTTAACGTCTAGTGTGTCCTCAATGCCTAAATGTTTTCCATTTTTTTTAGGACACATACATTATTTTATACATACAGTGCAGGTCTACGCGACCATGCCAGAACTTCTGTAGACGCATCCTTTACTGATGTGCTATCTATGATCAGAAGGAAGTCCTGCCGGTGCTACAACAATTTCAACAACGGTATAAGGCCATCTTCTGGAGCACGACTCTAGAATGATGTCAACGAGAAGCCTAAGTGGCCTCGGTTTTACTCCTCCCCCGGTAAGTCTGAGTGATTTACCGTCAACGACCAGAGTGTCGTCCCAAAGGGATGGATTACGAGGACCGGTCGGAAGTCTTGAACCAAGTTCAAGCCACACCTCGTGTGCAAACGGAGCGCCTTAGTGGCCCCGGAGGTGATACCCGCTTTGTAACGGAGGAGCTCTTCAGCCAAGCCCTGGAGTCCGTTGCCACAAAATTCAAAGAAGATATTATGGTGGCCGTACGGGACAACAGGACGAACCCAATCGAAGAAACACTCTCCTCCGTTCCTGAGCAAACGTCAAACCATCTCCACCACCCTATCCACCTCGATCTTTCTCATCCACAAACTACCCAAACCACTCCACCATCACCATTTCACCTATGGTATTTCAAACGGAACCCGCTTCACATATCCCACATCCCCGAACATTAGCTCGCTTGATCAATCCCGACCATACCTCTTCACGAGCTACAACTTGCTTCCTCATGCGGTTGAAGACTGCCGACACTTTAACGGAGGGTCAACAACTGATCCTCGAATACCTCTGCAGTCTTAACGGCCCCAGGAGACCGAATCTATCAGATATGTGCCGAGGTGATCATCCCTCTTCAAAAGAAGACACGACGACCATGAAAACGACCGTCGTGAGGGGGAGAAGAGACATAGAACATCGAGCACAACAAAGGGTAGAGGAAAGCACCCGAACCCACCAAAATAGTCCCAGACAAGCAAAAGCATAGATATATGAGTCCAAGGCCATACAACAACAACAAGCCCCAAGGGAACAACGACGACCGAGTGTATCTTCTATTATTTCCAGTGCACACTCTTATCAAAATCCGCACCAGATCATCGACAACTATATCCTCGAGTTATCATGGACCAAACGTAGAGAGTTTGAAGCCAAGACGATATTCATAATTTTTGTAAGTCCTAGAATATTCAACTAAACAAAGATTAACACGAGTTTACCACGATTTAATGATCGGAAGAATGAAAGCTCGTGGGGTGCTTGTGTGTTCTTGAGAGGTTGGGGGCTCACTTTGATTTTCACACAATACACATTTTATTATGTGTTAGGGTTCAAGTATTTATACCACATTTTGGTATATAATACTTGGGCCCCTAACAAAGCCCAATTACACTAAGCCTCTTATAAAGAGAATCTTTATAAATACACAACAAAGATAATTATAATTAATTGAACACAATAAAATATTCCTAACAATCTCCCCCTTTGTGTTCAATCGTCAATTCGGCATGGATTATCTTTGTGGGGCTTAGTGCATTTGCCTGAGTCCTAAAGGAATTTCCTCCTTGTCTTGTCTTTTGACCTCTTCTTTTTGGAGATCTTCAAGCTCACCGTGTCTTGATCTTCGCTTCTCGGCACCGCGTCTTCTTAATCTTCTTTGTAAGCTCGACTCGTAAATGCCGGAAGGGATTTGAAGTCGCTTGCCGAATTTCTTCTTTTTGTGTTCGATCTCTCCTTTCGATAATAGCGCAACTCCCCCTACTTTTGGTCAACCTTATGTTGGGATTGGGAAGTTCTCTTTGAAATTTGGAGAGACGCACACGAGGCAGCAACTTCGATCTTTGTAGTCCATGGTGTTCGCTTGATTCTTTGACGACGCTTGAGGATTTGGCGTTTCTGATCTATCTTGCACTTTCATCGTGGTGTTGCTCCCATTTTGCTTTAGTACTACTCCCCCTCATGAAGATCGAGTTGGGGAGATCGCCGTGCGATGGGTCAAAATGAGGCATTATCTTTGGCAAGAAGATCACGTCGTCGGGACATGAGGATGGCGTTGGTAGGAACCCAGGTTAGGTAATAACCTGACGTAGCCACTAAGGCAGTCTTCTCCAATCTTCTTCTTCTCGGCGCCGGATTCGTCTTCTTCGAAGGAAGTTGTCTGGTTCGGCCTCGAGGAAGCTTGTCTGGCTCCGGAAGGAGGTACGCGTGGGGTGTTAGGCTCCTTTGGAATGTTCCATTCAAGTGCAGGGGAGCCCGACTTCAGAGTGGTGAGCGCGGCGGAGATTGGTGGGTGGTCCGACCTGTTTGTTTATGCGTGTCCCCTTCTCCCCCTCATGGCGATTCGTGTTAACGAGATCGGCCGTTAACATCGATCTAGGAGCTATGCTCGTAGACGATGGCCTGAAACCGTTGTTGCTTTGATGTTGCAACGGCAGGACTTCCTTCCGATCCTCGAATCATGTTTAAGCAAGACATGTCTACGGAAGTTCTAGCTTGATCACAAAGATCAGGTGTTAGAAAAGTGTATGTGTCCTAGAAAATATAAAACTATATGGGAAGTGAGGACACACTAGACTCGAGTGCGCAAGGAAGTGTGATGGTGGGGCTGAGTACCACATAATTCAATATCTCCCGCTTCCGAGTGAAGCGGTGATAGTAGACGTGGTTCCCCGTGATTTCTGAAACACCTGTCTTTTGTGAGACAGACGAGTGGGTAAGGCTCGGTTGTGCATGCGCCGTTGGACCTATTGCGGCGACTTCTACCCGGGAGCTAATAAAATTAGCACCTCTACCTATGGGGGTTGGTCCGAATAATTTGTGAGTTGAGGAAATTATGTAGCGTCGGTCTTTTCAAAAGGTTCCAGTAGATGTGGCTATTTTTTCGTGATTCGACTGAATCTCGGTGATGTTCCGGGGTTAGATTCAGTTGGGTTTGACTGAATCGTAGGAACGAAGTATCCATGCATCCGGTAGGAAGTGGTGAGTGCTGCTTTATTTGTCAGCAAGCCAGAGCATGTCGGTTGAAGCGAGCACCGAGATTTGCATTTTTAACCACCGTCGCCTTTTGAAAATAGTTGACCGTTGTAGGCTCGAGATTCTTCTTTTGAGGTTCATCTTCGGAGGTCGGAGGTAATCTGCATGAAGCTTGATGAAGAGGAGAGAACATTCTTCTTTTTTTTATTATGGCCTTTTTTTTTAAATATTGATGGCCTTTTTTTTTTGTATATATATATATATATATTAATCGTTATTAGTAAAATATATTTTTATACTATATATTATATGGATATAATATATATATTAATCGTTATTAGTAAAATATATTTTTATACTATATATTATATTGATATAATATATATTGTATTAGTAATATATATTAGTATATATATAATATAGTATATGCATATTATATATATTTTGTTATTCCTCCCCCTCAAAACATGCTTCCAAAAATAAAATTGCTCCACCTCAAAAGATGCGTGGAAAGTTCGTGAATCTCTTTCCCTAAATTCACATATTTGAAGTTTGTTCCCCTCAACTTTGGGATGGATGTGAATTATTCGTTAGGAAATCTTATTAAATCGTCCATGCTGTAGAAATGCTTTATGGAACTGACCCCTTATTTGAAAAATTAAAATCAATCTTATTGTGGCTTGCTAAATTTTTTTCATATCATCTTTACTCTTGATTAATGCAAATGTGCTTTGCAGTGTCGCCAGTATAAGTTGTATAATTGTTATGTGTCGAGGTGCTGTCTTATTTTCCCATTTAACACTTATTATTGCAGGAAGAAGAACCTAACGATCGAAAAATCGGGAAACTATGTGAATATGCTTCAAAAAATCCTCTGAGAGTTCCCAAGGTTAGTCTGGTTATCATGGGATTAAGAGAACCATTATTTGCCGATGAAGGGTTCTCAAACATCTGGCTCAGTTAACAATGATTCCTTAATTATTAAATACGGTCTTTCTTCCCTGACCTAAACCTACTTGGCATTCCGAGTACAGAACCGAGTTTTAGACTTTTATTTCTTTCCAACTTGTGTGTATCTCGTGTTTAACTCAGCCAATTGAATGACAAATGGTGATATATCTCCCAGATTACAAGTTCACTAGAGCAGCGGTGTTATCGGGAGCTGAGATCTGAAAACGTTAAAGCCGTGAAAGCTGTCATATGCGTCTATCGCAAGTTGAGTGTATCCTGCCAGGAGCAGATGTGAGTGTGAGTTTACACGTGGTGGTTCCTCGATTGCAGTATAGTATTAACTTATCTGATGCACACAGATATATATATATATTATATATATATATATGTATACATACATATATGTATGGAAACTATTCGTGATCTTATGTCATATTGAAACATTATCTGCATCCGATGCCTTCTCCATCTGTATCGAGTTTCACTTTTTCCATCACAGTTTATGTTAAAACCAAGGAGTTAATCCTTTTGAGTCACCATTTATTGGTTACTTATCTGAGATTAGCACCACTCATGCTACTGTTTCGTAAAACCTGCATAATCAGTATGATTACTGTTGGTTGTGTTTCGTGAAGCATAAAGTGCATTTTTACAGTTTACGGCATGAATGTTGTGCGTTCAAGAAATATGGCCGCTGTGTTTCATGAACTTCAAAATGAAAATTTCATGTAAGGGTGGTTTGATTTTGATGCCTTTTCATCATGTATAGACCCATGTGTGGATATTTTTCCTAAGTTCATCACAGTTGGGCATATTAGGGTTATGTGCATTTGAGCTTTAGTTTGAATATTTCATTGACAGTGCTAATTTTTCTGTGACAGGCCATTGTTTGCTGGGAGTTTTCTCAGTATTATAAACATTTTGCTTGATGAGACAACGCATGATGATTTGCGAATTATGGGTTGCCAAGCTCTGTTTGACTTTATAAATAATCAGGTAAGAGTAACATTATTTCGTCACTGTTATACTTATTTCACATATATGATTTGCATGTTGTGCATTTTCTTTCTTCAGAAGGATAGTACTTACATGTTTAATTTGGAAGGCTTAATACCAAAATTGTGTCTTCTGGCTCAAGCGACGGGGAATGATGATAAGATGCTGCATATACGTTGTGCTGGACTGCAAGTACTTTCATCAATGGTAACCTAGTCCATTTTTTTTATCTAGTATTCATTCGCATCAATGCATTCAGTAATGGATCTACCGATATACTTATTAATGTAGGAAAATATGATTATATTCCAACTTTTCATGTAGATTTGGTTCATGGGTGGACAAAGTCACATCTCAACTGATTTTGACGGCGTAAGTATTTCTGTACCTTTTCTGTGTCCTATATCAGTTACTAGTAAGGTTATGTTTGCATATCTCATCCGTTCATTAGGGCGTTGAATAGTTATCAGACAGAAATGTTATCCATTTTTTTTTTAATTTAGTTGTTTCTTGCTCAACTCTTCTCGTTTTAGCAGTTATCAGACAGAAATGTTATCCATTTTTTTAATTTAGTTGTTTCTTGCTCAACTCTTTTCGTTTTAGCAATTAAGAAAACAAATATGACAATCTGCATGTATTTTCGGGCCTGGAAGAAACACAATTGCTTTTGAGTGACTGCGTTGTTTTCTAGTACTGGATTTTACTTTACCATTTCACCTTAAACTTTCTGTTCGTCTGTCCTACATTAAATTTTAAGCTGAGGGTTTGAACTTTGCATGATACGTGGTTGGTGGCATTGCAGTTACTTCAAAAGGTCCATGTGCTAATTTCCATAATCTAACCCGGAAATATTTCCTTGTTTCCGAATGTTCAGGTGGTAAAAGCAGTCCTAGAAAATCTGAATAACAGCAGTCAGGTTACACAAAGCAATTGTATCAAAGAAGAGCGCAAATCTGAAGACCAAATTTCATCACCAGACACATTGAGAAGGGCTATATCTTGGAAGAAGATTATCAATGAGAAAGATCATTTGACCATGTATATAAACTTGCGATTTCCCGCATCTGCCGCTATTTTCTCTCAGCTAAATTTCAAGGCTTTATTATCGTGATTATTTTTTTCTTGATGTTGTCACCAGATCAGCTGGAAACCCCGAATTTTGGTCTAGAGTTTGCTTGCACAATATGGCAAAGTTGGCTCGGGAGGCTACAACAGTACGCCGTGTACTCGAAGTTCTGTTTTGTTACTTTGATGAAGGCAAACTCTGGTCTCCTGATCAGAGCCTTGCACTTGATGTGATGCTTGATATGCAATCAGTGTTGGAGATTTCAGGTATGTACAATTTAAAATGCTAAATCCAAATAACTTGGACTAGTGTTTTTTTTTTAAAATTTATATTTGTCGTTTGGACATTTCAGGACATGACACTCACTTCCTGCTGTTATCCGTGATCAAGCATCTTGATCATAAGAATGTTTTGAAAAACCCCAATATGCAAATTGATATTGTTCGAGTTGCTACCTCTCTAGCTCGAGTGACAAAGGCTCAGTCATCTGTTACAATTGTTGGTGCATTCTCTGATATGATGAGGCATTTGAGGAAAAGCATTCACTGCTCCATCGATGACTCAACACTTGGTGACGAAATAATTCTGTGGAATAAGAATTTCCAGGCAGCCATCTATGAGTGCCTCGTCCAATTGGCTTACAAGGTTATCCATTTATATGCAGTATTAGTTTTAAGGTTTTTCTCTCAAAGAGATCAGTATGGTTTAATTGATTTTGTTGATTGACTAATACCATTCAATCTCAAATACGCTCACATAAAGATCACAAGTAAAGTTTTTCTTTGTTGTCAATAAGGGAAGTGACAGAAGAGATACTAATCCATTGTTATTCTCTTAATTAGGTGGGAGATGCTGGGCCTATTCTGGACGTGATGGCGGTGACGTTGGAAAGCATATCAAATATAGCTTTGATGACACGAAACACAATTTCAGCTGTATATAGCGTTGCTCAAATTGTCGCTTTCTTGCCCAATTTGGTTTATGAAAACAAGGCATGGCTTGAGCAGTTATGTCAACACATGCTAAGTTGGCTATTTTTAGATTTTCTTTAGATAGTTCTTTCTTGTTGTGACCTCAGGCCTTCCCTGAGGCATTATTTCATCAAATACTTTTGGCAATGGTCGCCCCGGATCATGAAACCCGGCTTGGAGCCCATCGCATATTTTCGGTTGTGCTTGTACCATCATCGGTTTGTCCTCAATCATCATCCACGGGTCGAAGTTCAACTAACCATACTGATTTAGGGAGGACACTTTCTAAATCAGTTTCTGCTTTCTCTTCTTCCGCTGCTCTCTTTGAAAAGTTAAGGAAAGAGCATTGTTCGTCGAATAGATTCTCCAGTCAACCTGATGGTACTTTGGATGAGACAGAAGAGAAGCCCAAAGATCAGTCATTTTTGACACGACTGACATCCAGTTATAGTCGAAAGACTAGCAGCAAAAGGCTCCCTATACCTCCAAACTTAAAAGATATGGAGAATAAACTGGTATTTTTGAAGCCCTTTTTAATATGTAGTCTTTCGAATTTATTAATTGGAATTTGTTGTTTGAACTTCGTATGTATCTTATGCAGAGTGGAGTTTCTCTTATGTTGAAGACCCGGCAAATCAGTCTCTTGATGTCATCGATTTGGGTGCAGGCAATCTCTCCCCTGAATACACCTGCTAATTTTGAAGCAATTGCTCATACTTATAGCCTGGTGATGTTGTTTTCGCGGAAAAAGGTAAAGCTCTGCATATTTTGAATGCATTTGCACTTCACTACGCTATACTGAATTGGTTCCCGTTGTGTAACTATTTGATGTCTTGGAAGTTATTCCAAATGCACCTTTTAACTGCACCGTTCTTACATTGGCCTTCTTAATAATATAGTTTTTGGTTTTGATGAAAATTCGTACTGTGGGTGTGGAGCACAAGAAACCCCTTGTTGAGTTCGTTATATTGATTTGAAAATTTTTCTTAGATGTATTGATTCATTATGATTAATAAATCTTAACGCAATACACTCTTGAATCCAGCATCACACTGTTCAACTACCTCATTTCGTTTAACTACTGTTGTTACACTGCTAGTACTTGCTTTCTTCCTTTCCTTTATGCTGTCTAACGTACATTTCGTCCATAAGATTGCGTAAATTAGTTACTAAGCCCTCGACTTGCTTGTGCAGGGACTATTTGAGATAGCCAAATGTGCGCTTAGTTTTTAAGCATATTTCGCGAGGAATATCTATGTTTAGTTACTTAGCAAACGCACATTCTTGAAGATGGATGCTTAATCCTATGAACCAGCCTTCAATAGAGATGGAGCTTTAGTTCCATAGGTTGAGCCGTAGCTAAAAAAACGTACAACTTGAGCCGTAGTTCCATAAGTTGGACCTCATGGACTTGTACAACTGTTATCTGCACCCTTTCTCTTTCTGGCAAAAAACTTCAGGATATATTGCCTTCTCATGTGACCGGTTCGGAAATAAAGATGTTTTGTTTGTTATCACACTTCACCTTTTATGTGTGATATTTGACATTATATTTCCTTCTCTCGTTGACGCTGTTCATTGCATGTTTCATTGCCTCCTTTATTTAGCTTTCACTTCATTTATTGCAGGATTTTTATTTTCACTACCTTGTATCTGACTATTCTCTCTCTCTCTCTCTCTTTTTTTTTTTTATATTCTCAGAAATCAAGTAAAGAGATTCTGTCAGAAGTTTTCAGCTAGCAATCTCATTGAGGAACGTATCTATTCAAGGAGGTCAGCTTTGCTATTTCTGAATCTCTCTCGCCATTTGTAAGACTTGCTAAAAAGATTATTTTATTGCAAGTGTTATCAAGCTCTTAATACAGTTGTTATTACACACACACACACACACACACACACACACATATATATATATATGATTCTTTGAATTTCGTTTGCATATTTTTTTCGATGATATTGGTTCCATACAATGACCATTTTCTTTATAGGCCCACTTCCACCATCTCGACGAAGGTCTCTTTTCACTTTGGCAACATCAATGATTCTATTTTTGGCAAATGCGTACAATTTACCTCGTCTTGTGAATTATGCCAAGGCCTCATTAATGAACAAAATGGTAGGAACTTTGCTAAGTGAGTTTCTTTTTCAATAAGAGTTCGAATTAGTTACTTACGTTTCTATTCCCAATTAGAAACATTTTTCAGCTGCTATCCAATATCTATGACTAATGAGCTTCAACAGGCTGATCCCTTTCTCCATTTGGTGGACGACTACAAGTTGCAAGCTAGAGAACATGTTGGAGAAGGAAAGGAAAATCCAGCCAAAACGTATGGATCCAAAGAAGATGACGAAGAAGCGTTAAAGTCATTTTCGGCTCTTAAAATTTGTGAAGATCAATCTGCAGAATCCATTTCTTCTGTGATTCTGCAAAATCTGGGAGAGCTGTCGAATGTAATCATCTAATCTAATCTCTCCTAATCGTTTCATTTCTAGTCTCATAGTACCATATCTGAATCTTGCAAACTCTGCACCAGGAAGAATCATCTACTCTAAAACAAGAGTTGCTTAAAGATTTTGTTCCCGATGATGTCTGCCCTTTTGGGAGCCCAGCTTGTTCTAGAACAATTTGGATCAAAAGAACTCCCTGAGGTGGTATGTTCATTTTCATGACTACAGTGACTTTCTTTTACTTTTATTATTTCGATCACCTAAAGTGATTGCTTTTTCTTTTTCGTTTCCCCTGTTAATGTAATTAAGGTTGAACACGTGACAAGTGATGAATATCCAACCGACTCCTTTGTAAGCCAAACAGATACCTCCCAGATGGCAATGGAAAGTTCCAACCTTCTGAGCGTTGATCAATTTATGGATATGGTAAGCCGACGTATTTTCAAAACTGCCTCGCACTCTTTCTTACAGATGGTTTAATGTGCTCTATGGCTTTTCCTTACATATATTGACATAAGACCTGTCTAGCTCCTTGCACGATGGTTTATGAACTCTATTTTGTTTGTTTGTATACAAAACAATTTTACGTTGAAAATTGACGATTTAGGTGTCGGAGACAACGAAAGATGTGGGACAGTTTTCATCTTTAAGCCCTTCTGATCTGCCATTTAAAGACATGGCCAGCCATTGTGAGGCTCTTCAGGCTGGAAAGCAGCAAATTATGTCCAATTTCATGGATTTAAGTTTGTCTACTACTCAGCATTCTTCACCGAGCTTCCACGGAAATACTCCGTCTGACATGTCTCCCGAACCCGGATATTTAACGGTAATTTTTCCTTTTCCATCAATTTTCGAAACTAAACGTTGATCTCTGTCTTTAATCTCAATTTGTTTTTTATTCGTTTTTTCAGTCCCAAATGGTCAAAGGTATAGCTTTGCCGTGCGCGGTAGAAGTTCAGCATCGCAATGACTTCTTTCGACTGCCAGCATCGAGTCCGTACGACAATTTCTTGAAAGCTGCTGGAAGTTGATGATGGTAAATAATATATATTCTTATACATCATCAATAGGGAAATAAAAAGGACGAACTTAATTGAAATTCATTGTGTCTATTAATTTTATTATTTATTCTTTTACTTAATTGAAATTCATTGAGTATATAATAATAGAATATAAATTTGAATTATAATATTCGAATATTCAATTCGATATTCGAATGTCATGATCAAATCGAATTCAAATCGATTTTTAGTATTCGAATAGTATTCGTATTCGAGTTCGAATTCGAAATTTGATAATAGAATATGAATAGAATATCATGATATTCGACTCGATCCGATTCGTTTGCACTCCTACTCTGGAAACTTGATATTTGTTTTGTAGGCAAAATTATAAATTTAAGCCAATAAATATATCAATTTTGAATCTTGACAATTGCAAATTTGCTTTCTTATTTCTAACTCAGCCGCCAAAAATATTCCAAATCAGCAGCCATTATATTTTTGACTAATTTTGTCCAAAAATGGACTGTTACGAACATACCTCCATCAAAGAGTCAAGAAAATACAACAAGCTTTTCCATTTATTTATTTTTTTTATAAATTAATTTCAAGCTCTTCGATCACTGTCTTGTGTAATCAGGGAATAGCTCACATCAGCAGTATCAGAAGAATGTTCATCATCATCAACCACATTTCCGTTCTTATTGTGTTCCATTATTTCGCCAGAAAAATACGATACGAAGCCCCAAAGGCAGAGAAAAAGAGCGAGGCCCTTCTCGCCATTGAACTCCTCGTGGTAGAACACAACTGATAACAACTCCGTGATGGGGAGTGAAACTGCGATTAAGGTCCCAGAGAGCAGCGACGAAGAGCAAGACACTACGCCATTGCAGCCAAGAAAGAAGCATTCCAGGAATATAGCACTGAATATCAGTACAGCGTAGTATTTTGTCTCCCCCAATGCAAACCCTTTCGCTTCCTCCGGGATAGCCTTACCCAGCAAACAACAGTAGTTAAAAGAGTTACCATAATCAAATTGTAAAATCCCACAAATTTTCATGTCACATAAATGTTATAATTGGTATAGTATACCACAACATCATCAAATGAATATCATATATAAGTCAGTGTCATGTGGTATATTAAGTGCTCACTATTGAATTTTCAAAAATTTTATTTCATTTTTTTTTAATTACCGAGATTGATATCAACGAAATATCTACCAATATTTCCGTAAAGGGGCGGATCTACATAGGAGCTTGGAGGGTCCATTGACCCGACTGAACTAGTTACAGTAAGTTTTTATGTTTTTCTAGAGCATGAGCCCCAACATAGTAAATAAAAATCTCGTGCGTGTATTATTGGTGACGTTTTTTTGTATAAACCGTCACCTATATAATTTGTACTAGTGGAGTGGATTGATGTGGGTTGAATTCCTCCCGTGTCCATATTTATTTATTTTTATTTTTTGACCCTCAATAACTTTCTTTTATTTTTGAACCCTAATATTTTTTTTTTTACTTTTTGACCCCCAACTTGTAAAGTTTGGGTCTGTCACTGACTGATACCGGTGGAGTAAGGAAATTATATGAGGGTTGGTAAAAGAATACGTTTAAATTGATTTGATCAAAAATTTATTTTAGGAAATTCATAACCAGATAGTTATATGCAACTTTTCGCAAATACACCATTCGAACTTGAGCTCGAACTTAAAGATTTATAGGTTAGGTCGTGGGATCGAATCCCCCTTCCCACAATTCATTGAGTAGTCCCCGACAGATTTATTTCTCATACTTATCGTTGTCAGGTGTGTTTGTGACGTATTCATCTGACTCCGAAGATTAGTCCTACTACTGGAGTGTGTGGCGCAATTAAGCCTCTACCAGGTCTGTATGGCGCAAAGTCCACGCCGGTAATTATGGGCAAGCTCATAGCCAGATCGAGTGGGGATACCTCGGGACCGAAAAAAAAAAAAAAAAAAAAAAACTTGAGCTCGAACGGTTAGAATCTTAGTTGCTGAAATTGGAGTCTTTAACAAGGATCCACTTGTGATCATGAAAAATCAAATGCTTCAATACTGACATATATCATGTTTTGTTCACCAGTTTTGTAGCTTTTCTTTTCGCATTTTGACTATATAACATTTGAATAAAAAATGTTGACGATGTATAAGGATAAACTATATATTGGTATATGATTGTTTTTTAGAGCTGATTTGTTACTATGATTTATCAGTTAAACATAAAGTATGCTTAAGTTTTCTAATTTGAGCCTGATTATGAAATTTAACCCATGGATGAAAATAGGTTAGGATATTTATTTATTCCTCCCGTAGAATGTAATAATATTAATATTATGTATATAATATAATATATATTTAGAAAAAAACTTATATACTATTTTTTTTGTCAGGATATGCGGTCATGGTTTATTCTATCCTGCCCAGTTGGATTATATCCAACTGGGTTTAGATTGTGACACATGTTACATCATCTCCATCCAAGATGTTATTCTCACCACCATCTTTTAGATTGAAACACATGTCACAATTTCAATTTTGGTAGGGTAGCAAGTTAGTCCACCAAAGGTAGCTCTGCCGCGCCAGTACCAATATTTTCTATCTAATGTTGTGTGGTACAATTTTTTGTAGATATTATAATCCGAGATCATTCGGATCATCCTGAATTATTTAAAATTATTGTTCAACTTGATTCACATTTTCAAGGGTTTAAAAAATAATGTTTTTCTGTCTATTATATAAATGTCGCAGTGATTTGATTTTGGGATTATTTGAATTATTAGATTCGAGATTTCTATTCTATTCCAGATAATTCTCATCACCCGACTCACCTAATATATTCAAGAAACTCCTTAACATATCACCAAATAGTTTCAGAATGCAGCCATCTATTTCTTAATATGATATCATAGCGAGTTCGATCTCTGCTCACCGTCACCAAGTTCATATGTCCACGTGTTAGGTCAGTCACAAGACAAGTGACGGAGCATGCTGAGATTTTTATTCTATTCCACATCGGATAATTCTGATTGTTGGGCTTAGGCCCATTTGTGCCTTTGTTTTCTATCCCACATCGGTTGGAAAAGAAAGGCATGGGGGTTCACTCTCCTATATAAGGAGGGTTATACCCTGAGTTTATATACACCAACCCAATAGAAAGTTAATTTGTGTTAACAATTAACTCTAGGAAAATTCCCTTGTGGTGAGAGTTTGGGTTAGCAGGTATAATTACTTTCTGGTTGTGGGTTGTGGGTTTGAGTGTAGGCGAGCGTAGAAGAATTGTGTGATTGTAATTTTTCACATAGTGGATTTTCTGCGACCTTGGTGCCCGGGTGGTTTTTCCCTCTTCGTTAACAGAGGGTTTTCCACGTTAAACTTTGTGTTCTCCAGTTTTAATATTTCCGGCGGATCTTGGACGGAGTTTCGGTGCAGTCAAAATTCCCAACAAGTGGTATCAGAGCGAGATTAGCCTAGTTGGTGTTCTGAGTATGCTCTGTGGTTGCAGCTTTATCTGATCTTCCACATCAGAAAAGATACCAAAGAGGTTTGTTCGTGCGGTGGAGCCAGTGACACGTGGAGCTTGTGCGCAGAGGAGTTACTGTGTAAGTAAGTTCTGTCTATGTGACTGGTGTATAAGTGGGACCGGTGTGACCCCACCAGCTCTTCCTGGGAACATACTTAGAAGGATAATTCTGTCTAGGAGGCAGGTCGCTAGCCTTTCCTGAGAATTATCTGATCAGTACTATTTAAGATTGCTGCTCGGTTTTCTGCGAAGTTCGTATTCACTAATCCACGAAGATATCTAGAAATAAGTTTTCGAATCTGGCGAGATTCGATGTGGATAAGTTCGACGGAAGAATCAATTTTGGCTTGTGGCAAGTGCAAGTGAAGGACGTGCTAATTCAGTCGGGGTTACACAAAGCTTTGAAGGGCACGGAAATTCCCAAAGGCGGTGCTACCAGCAGCACTGAGGAAAAAACTGGTGTGAGCAAATCTGAAATAAGCGATGATGATTAGGAGGAACTGGATTTGAGAGCAGCAAGCGCGATACGACTATATCTGGCCAAGAATGTTGTTGCAAATGTACATGGAATTTCGACGGCAAAGGCATTATGGGAAAAGCTCGAGGAGTTGTATCAGGCTAAAGGCGTCTCAAATCGGGTGTATCTGAAGGAGCGATTTCATACACTGCGGATGACTGAAGGTCAAAGCATCTCAGGTCACTTAAGCGTTCTCAACGGGATCGTCTCGGAGCTGGAATCCATTGGGGTGAAGATTGATGATGAGGATCAGGCGTTGAGACTCATCTGGTCTCTTCCACCTTCTTCTGAACACATGAAGCCAATCTTGATTCATGGGAAGGAGAAGATTGTATTTTCTGAAGTCACCGGTAAACTTCTTGCCGAAGAGAGAAGGCTAGATGGTGGACAGAACAATTCACCAGAAGATCAAGCTTTGTTCGTCGGTGACGGGAAGAGGAAGAACTCCAGGAAGAAGCAAGCTGTGATTTGCTGGACGTGTGGACAATCTGGGCACGTGAAAAGAAATTGTCAGAAAGGTGGAGCATGTTCGACAAGCAGCTCCAAGTCGGTAAATAGAGATACCGAGAAAGACGCTAATTTTGTCTCTCTCTCCATGGATGAGTTTTGCTAGGAGAGACAAAGACGTCCTTTATGACATGTCGCTAAGTGTCATGAGAGATGACGTGTTACTATTAGCGGGTCCACAGTTACACACATGCATTTGTTTGGCGATGATGCAAGGTGTGTGGTGGAAATTTCGTGTCGAGAGCTGATGAACTTCCAGGAAAGCCAAACGTGGAAGTTGCACCATATAGTTCAGCAAGGTTATTTCAACATGGGCCAACGAAATGCTTGAATGCGATTTCGAGTGGATATACTTTTATGGTGGAGCATGATAGCGAAAGCTATGTGGATCTTCATCAAGTGAAGGTGTCAAGTCGGACAAAGTCACAAGGTGGAGGTTGTTTGGCTTAAGCCCATTTGTGCTTTTGTTTTCTATCCCACATCGGTTGGGAAAGAAAGGCATGGGGTTCCCTCTCCTATATAAGGAGGGCTATACCCTGAGTTTATATACACCAACCCAATAGAAAGTTAATTTGTGTTAACAATTAACTTTAGGAAAATTCCCTTATGGTGAGAGTTTGGGTTAGCGGATAGAATTACTTTCTGGTTGTGGATTGTGGATTTGGATGTAGGCGAGCGCAGAAGAATTGTGTGATTGTAATTTTTCACATAGTGAATTTTCTACGGCCTTAGTGCCCGGTTGGTTTTTTTCCTCTTCGTTAATAGAGGGTTTTTTACGTTAAACTTTGTGTTCTCCAATTTTAATATTTCCGACGAATCTTGGGCGGAGTTTCGGTGCAGTCGAAATTCCCAACACCCATCACCCGACTCACATAATATATCAAGAGCTCATTCACCCATCATCAATTTCTTAATAATAATAATAATAATAATAATAATAATACCTGAAAGTCTTTGTTTACCATCATGCCAACTACAGATATGGAAGTGGCGACGGCGGACGCCACCATCTGAAACTCCATGACGAGGCCGTCCGTAATTACGTTTCTACCCTCACTACTCCCCCAACCTCTAGCGTAAGCAAACTCCACAAACGGCAGAATGAAACCCGTCACCGCCGCCGAACCTGCCGTCACCACAAACCCCACCACGTAGTTCCTCACCGTCTCCCCCGCCGGACGCTCTCCTCCGCTGTCTCCGGCGGATTTTAGTCCCAGGAGCACCGCTCCCGCCGTCAGTAGAACCACGGCGTTTGTAGAGTAAACCGTAAACCTAAGTAAATGGGTGGAGGAGAGCTATTAGTAAATGTTATTTTAATCATAATCAATGTTGAATAGACATAAAATGGAGAGAGAGGGAGAGAGACCTCTGACCGAGGAGCACAAAAGCAAAAGCAGCGGTGAAAACAAGCTGAGTAGCGTAGATAAGAGACGACGTGGATACCGGCAGGAGCCCCATTCCGGCGGAGTACAGGAGGTTCCCGGTGGCGGAGAGGAATCCGGTGACCACGGCGGCAGCAAGGAGCCTAGGCGTACGGAAGATGGACGACGAAATGAAGCCGCGGGGGCGGCGCGTGTAGCAAGAAAGGCCGATTGGGATGAGAAGCACAGGGAAACCGGCGGATTCGAGCGCGGCTGAGAGCCAGACGCGCTTCCCACCGTTGACGAAGTACGACCGCACGATCAACGGTCCGCCGCAGTTGCCGACGATGAGTAAGGCGGAGTATACGAGGAGTTGGAGCCTTTTCTTGGCTTCCATCTTCTTTCTTCTCTTTTTGTGATCTGATGGGAATTGTGTTTTGTTTTATGTCCGTCTCTCAATTTGTTCATTCAGCCTTGAGACTGTGATTGATTGAGTAGTAATAATATCTCATGACAAAAAAATATGTATATATGATCTATATAAAAAGTGACGGACGTTGACATTATATTTTTGAAAGATTAAATGAAATGAAATCTGGGGTGTGTTTGTATGTTCAAGCTCAATCACTAAAACACTTATTTTCACATATTTAATATATTTTCTTAGTTTTATTATTTATATATTTCAAGATGTTTTTTTCTTGAAGAGATAGAAAATTATGAAATTCATTGCATGTAGGCCAGGGAGGTGCCAACTACTACGATAAAATATTATTGCCACTTACATGTAATTAATGCACAGACGTTCGGATATGCGCATTTCTTCTATTAAAATATTTTTTTTATCAATTACTTATTTAATAATCTAATTCATTAGTTAACTCATTTTCAACAACGCGATCAACATCAACATGAATTTAAAAGATAAAAAAAATTACCAAACTAAGATAATTTTTAGATTTGTACATACAATATTATTAAAAGATGGATGTTGGGTAGGGTCTGGCTATTAAGCGGGCTACCGAAATATTATGAGTCGGGCAATCAATTCGATTTTTTGTGGTTCAAATAATTCTAAGCCCTATTATTGGGTACGGTGGATCAGGCCCTCAGGCCTCATATTTGTTAAAAATTTTACTTTTTAAACATTCTGTTAATAATTGATTATTAATTATAATTTATCCAATATTATACACAATAACACAAATACATAATTCTGAAAAAATTTAAATTCATAAACACATAAAAGATAGTTATTTGCTTATAAAATTGAATTCTGTAAAACATTGTACAGAAAAATAAAAGCAAAAACGCATAAGACAACGCGCCTAATTTGGCCCGAGCCTGATAAGCCCGACAGACCTGTTGGGCCGGATCAAAAAGCTCGCTCATGTTTTGGACTTCGAAAAGTTAGGTCCGAGCCCAATTTTTCAGGGTCGGACAGGCCAGTCCATGGACTCATACCCAAACTTTCAGCTCTAATATTGTTCCTCTACTTGAATAAAGAAAGTTGATAGTTACGAGGCATAAATCGACAAATAAGTTGATAAGCGGGTTGATAGTTCCAACCCCACCTCCCAACCCCACCCTAATAAACCCAAACACACCCAATTTCTGACCTTCGAGCCATTTTTCCGGCTCGACTTTTGACGGAGGATTCGCTGACCCCAGATCTAACGGACCTCCTAAACTTCATGTGTGCCCAGAATATGCCCCCACAAAAATATGCAGAGGTAGCGCATCGCCATCAAAGCGTCGGCCCGATGATCCGGAAGACCCCGATCGTCCTGAGGGGGAGAAGAGACCGCGCACCTCTACCTCGGGGAGTCACACATCAAGAACACCCTAACCAAGAAAAACCCCACAACTAAGATCAAGACGACCGACCCGATCAAATCCACCTCTACAAACCAACAGACCACCAACTCCACACATGAGCCCACAACTGCTAAAGACAACCTAATCCTATTTATACCAAACATATTTGGTATAAATTACACATTGACCCCTACCTTATAGTAAGATACGACTCGGCCCAAAAGCAAAGATAATTACATTTTTGAACCCTATAAAAATATTCCTAACATTCTCCTCATTAGTGTTCATTTTCGAACCTCACGACCCGCTAGAATCTTCCGCTCAGATACCATGTGAAATTTCGTTATTGGGCCTACGCACGCGGGCCCACATAGGAGGAGATTTGACTGCATAAGTTGTGGGATTCCATCCTAACACCCAATTGGTGATAGGTGGAGTGACCCACCAACTTATATGCTAGTCAATCCCTCTCGAATTAATCGATGTGGGATACATGTGAATTATCAATCTCAACCGTACGAGAGCATTAACTTGACTAAAACAATTTTTCTGACAATTGAAACCTCAGTAACAAATTCATTAAAAAACAATTTGCTAAACACTGATTTTATAGAAAGATTGATTAATATATAATGATTAAATTTTACCTACCGTTTCTATGAAACATTGACTAAAACTTAATAATATTCGAACTTCACTAGATTAACTATTTCATAAACTATTCGAACTTCCTCTACCCTACAATAACAACAATGGCCACCGTGAAAATCAAGATTATTAGCTCAAAGCTAATAAAACCATCGTACAAAGACGGCACCCCACCACCACCACCATCTCAAGAATCAAGCAGCCACAGTATTACCCTATCAGTCTTCGACAAGGTAACAGAGAATCAACACATGGCCATCATTTTCTCTTACAGCCCACCGACCCCAACCAACGCCGTCCTTGAGGTCGGGCTTCGGAAGGCCTTAGCCATATACCGAGAATTCGCTGGGAGGCTCAAGAAAGACAGCGATGGAAACCCTATCGTCGTATTGAACGATGATGGTGCTAGGTTCGTCGAAGCAAAAGACGATAACGCCCTCGATCCAAATCTTCTCAAGGAACCTTCCGTTTCATTTCTAAGCCTACATCCTAGACTACACGCAGCCGAGGAGCTGTTACAAGTTCAAGTCACAAGGTTTGCATGTGGGACAATGGTGTTAGGGTTTTCCACCAACCATATGGTGGCTGACGCTCACTCGACGTGCAACTTCTTGATTGCATGGGGACAAGCCTGTCGGGGCGTTGAGATAAGTCCTAAACCATTACAAAACCGCGCGATATTCTCCCCACGCGATCCTCTTCAGGTGGAGTTCGAGCACCGAGAGGTCGAATACATTACGAAGAAGTTCACTAATAAAATCCACCCTATAATGAGTTACAGTGACGTGAAAAACATTGTAATAAACAAGGTGCATTACGATTTGGCGTTTCTCAAAGAGCTCAAGGCCAAGGCGTCTCTGTCGAACACGGATAACAAGCCAATCAGCACTTTCGAGAGCCTTGTGGCACATCTCTGGAGAGTTATAACAAGGGCTCGGGGCTTAAATCCATTCGAGGTATCGAAGGTGAAGATAGCCGTCGATGGTCGTGCTAGACTAGACCCTAAGGTTCCTCGCGAGTTCTTCGGTAATGTGGTGCTTTGGGCATATGGGAGATCTAATGTGGCTGACCTTTTGGACGAGCCCTTGTCTTATGCTGCAAGGGTATTGCATGAGTCCATAGAGGGTTTGAACGACAGCTATTTCAAGTCGTTTGTGGATTTTTCGAGCCGTGTAGTGAAGGAGGAGTGCCTTGTCCCAAGAAACACCGTCGATGCTTACGACTTGGTTTTGTGCCCTGATTTGGAGATTAATAGCTGGTTAAGGTTTCCGTTTTACGAGTTAGATTTCGGACTTGGCTGTCCTGAGATTTTCATGCCATCGTACTTGCCTATAGAAGGTATGGTCATACTCTTGCCATCGGCTTCACGAGAAGGTAGCATAGATGTCTTTGTTCCACTCTTTCAAGAAAGTTCGAATATCTTCAAACAGTTGTGTAAGATTGTGGATTATGGAGCAAGCTGAGAAATGGTAATCTTCTAGATCTCTAATGTAGTGTGTCTATGTGTTTTATTTGTTTTTTTTTTTTTTTTTTATGCGTTTTTTTGTTTTTTTAGGTGATAATTAGGTGATATGCACCTCTCATTTCGTCCTGGCATGGACGACGTGTGTAATGGTTCTGTTCCAAGTTCGTCGTTTTGTAATAAATAAATTCAATTATCCAATCTTCATCTAGTGATTGTGATGCTTTTATTGTAAATATAGTTTATTAGTTATGATTGATCAGATTTGACATTTCCATAGATTCTGTCCTATTCTGAGTATTTAAATCGAGAGGTTCTCCTAGGTTAAATAAAAAAAGAATTATATGAAATGATCATCAAGTTAAGAAAACTCCAAAATCCTCTAATATTTTATTTTGGCTGAGCTATTGGGTACCACACACAGTTTATTGTAAGAGAAGCAGTTTATCTAACAACGGACACATAAACCCTCTACGAAAATATTATACTTGTACAATGACTTCACGTATGGTTCATAAACCCCGAACATAAAATAATATACTTGTGAAATGACTTTACATATAGGTCATAATCATAAACCCTCAATTATAGTACTAAAATACCCTTTCGTTTTATTATAATATTGTTACATTTTTGTTAATTGAATTCCTGACTCAGTCTGAAATCTCGTGGTGCATCTTCGGTTTTTGAACATTTATCTTCTTGGAATAGGATTTTATATATATCGTTGATGTGTATTATGTTGTTGCCGTCATAGAAAATAACACCGAGAACAAATAATTTATCGCATGTATCATCTTCCGAAAATTAGTGAAATCTTTACGTCACCTCTCCTCATGCAAGGTTTGCTCATTAGCAGTAAATCTTGAATGGTCCTCGTTTTGGGACCAGTCTAAACGTTCACTATCCTTAGGTTGTAAATGTCAGCTTGAGCTTCGATATTGACGAAAAGTTTGATTTCATTTCCCGTAAATGTTCTCTCGGTAGAAATATTATGAATCGGATATATATATATACTTTTGAATTTTTCATCTACTTCGAGAACAGTGGAAAAATGATGCCGAATTTTCATCAATATTGAGACTCTTACACATATTTGCTAGTGATAGTGAATATTAAGAGATGAATTAGGTTAGAGCAATAAGGACCCTCAAAATCCTTCAATTAATTATACGTGAATTATATCTTTGAATTATTTGTATAAATTTAGTGAGAAAGCTCAAAATGGTCATCAACGTGTACCATGTAGACCAATTTAATCTATTATGTTTCGCGTGAACCAATTTAGTCCATTTGTTATTGATCATGAACCAATCATGTCATTCCGTCATGATTTATGCCAATTTTAACAACGATATCGCATGTGTCCCCCACGTGGTCTCCTCCATTAAAAACTCATTAAATCATGTTTGGATAGATAAATTGAAAGATTTACTGAAATTATGGCAAGAAATTGAAAATTTATCTTCCAACGTTCTAACATGAGCTCTAGATCGTCTGCTTCGTCGATCTGTATTAATAGTAGACGAATTCGATAAAAACTCACAAATCCTGCGAATGTTTCGATAGATCAAGGTCAAAAGAAGTTCATCAGTCTTCGGATTTTCCAAGCCGGTGTCGAACTTCGTCTCGGCCAAGACTTCCTCTGGCGTACCAGCTCAATCGCTTGCGCAATGCGTGCTGTCTGAGACAACGCGGCTCATCTCCTCCATGGAATGCACACCATGCATGTGCGTTAAGAAGCGCGCTGGCATTGCACAAGCTGGCGCCGCGCGCATTATCGTTCGTATTGGCCTACACACTGCTCGTTGCTCGTAGGTCGTCCCTGATCATTCAAAGCCTGGCCGGACATACATCCTGCGTGCAGCCGCCAGGGCGCTCGCGCAATGCGTATGAGGTGCGCACTGCAGCGAGCGTACGAGACTGTCCGTGCAAGTACGGGCTGCCTTGATGTGCCGCGCGTGACATCAACCTGGACCACGCGTGCGTTGGTAGCGATGGTGCCGAGGTTCACTCGACACGATGTCGTGCGAGCCCGACCAGTGTCTGGAGCGATGCGTACGCCTCACATTCCACCATCGAGTCCGAGGCCAGGCTGCAGCCCGCCGAAGTCGAGGCTATGGGTGCCATGGTGGCACACCGTCCGTCATGCATGGCGTCCTCGACCACCTCTCTCCTAGCTAGAGGTAAAAGTTTTGGCCTGGCCGGCCCGTAAAAAAACCGAACTTGGGCCTAAATTTTTTAAGCCCGAAGTATGAGTGGGAGGCCAGGCTGCAGCCCGCCGAAGTCGAGGCTATGGGTGCCATGGTGGCACACCGTCCGTCATGCGTGGCGTCCTCGACCGCCTCTCTCCTAGCTAGAGGTAAAAGTTTGGGCCTGGCCGGCCCGGAAAAAAACCGGACTTGGGCCTAAATTTTTTAAGCCCGAAGTATGAGTGGGCGGGCCGCGGGACAAATTAGGCCAGCTATTTTTTTCTTTATATATATATAAAAGATTTTATAAAATTCAATTCGGTTAAATATATTTTTAATCCCGTAACTTTGGGAGGGTGACATTTTAAGGACACTTAAATTAGGTGTGGCGATTTTAGTCCTGTAAGTATAAAAATTGAAGCAATTTAAGGACACTTAAGTTAAGGGTGAAAATTTTAGTTCGATTTAGGCTTTTTTTTTAGTTAAAATAAATTTATTAATGAATATCCGCCGTCAACAAGTCGTATATACGTTGAGAAGGTGGAGAACTACCCTCCCTGGTATAGCCGAGATGTTTAACCAAGTAATGAGCTACAGAATTACCGCAACGACGCACAAAAAGAAAGGAAATATTTATAAAGGAATGAGAGAAAAACATGCAATCCTCCAGGATGGTGGCAGATTGTGCCGACTGTATAAACCCATGACGGAGGTTGTTAATAACGCTCAGACAATCCCCCTCTAAAATAATATGCAGCCAGTTACGTTGACGAGCTATTTCTAAAGCCCACCTTGCCGCCATTGCTTCAATTGACTCGGGAAAAAATTGGCCTTCATAGAATCTAACCCACCAGCCAAGGCAAGAGCCCTCATGATCTCGCGCAACAACACCAATAGATGCACCCCCTCGGTCACAGTGTAAGGCCCCATCAAAATTAAGTTTTATCACCCCTTGCCTCGGTCTTGCCCAACGACACTCACCACTCAGCTCATCACTATTCAACCCACCAAGATCTGGCTCATCATCCGTGCTAACCTCCATGGCTTGGCCAAGTATGGTTCTTAGAGGTGTGTGTTTATCCTCCATAACTAATATATTTCGCGCTGACCACAAAGACCAACAAATGTTAAGAAAAACAGCAAAATCGAAGGGGGTTAGCACTTCATATAACAGCCGCATCCACTCCTCGGCCGATCGCACCCATCTTCGAACCCGCCCAAACGGTATAGGGGAACTCCGCCAGACTTCCTTCGATTTACGATAATGAACGAGCAAATGGAACTCATCTTCGTCAAGCTTTCCGCATCTTTTACACCTAGTATCTGATAAGCACTTGCGGTTGCAAAGATTCACAGCTGTGGGCAATAGATTTCTTCCAAGTCGCCAAGCAAAATTTTTAAAACTTGGGGTCAGAGGAGGCCTCAGAGGGCGATCCCGCTGATGAATCGAAAAGCAGATGAGAAGCGACCTTATATCCTGACTTAACCGAGTAAAGCCCATTCTTGCTATGATGTCAGATGATTCTATCTGGGCGATCGGAGCAGCTAAGTGGACAACCTAAAATAGCATCCACATCAATAGGCAGGAACAGTGATCGTACAAGGCCAAAATTCCATGATCCCGAATCATCTCTCAGCTCATGAACCGTCATATGAGCAGAATGTGGGCCGATGGGGGTGATTATGCACCTAGAGGATTCCCGTGGTAACCACGGGTCATGCCAGAAGCGAACAGCCCTCCCCGTCCCAACTTGCCATCGGTAGCCTTCTCTTACAATATCGCAAGATGCATGGATTCCTCTCCAAGTTAGTGATGGCTTGGAACCTAGCGCAGCAGTGAGAATATCATTTAAAGCATCCTTTTCAATTTAGGACTTTAAGATTACATTTTATACCCTATTACAAAAACAATTGCCTAATTTTGCAAATATTTTCTAAGTTCAGTGCACGTAATAACTACACCGATAGCTAGCTGCATCTAGTGGTCGACACGTATCTTATTTCCAAACCGACTCAACTAATCGAATAAGAATTACTAAATAATTTTTCTTCTCATAATTCCTATAATTAATTTATCTTAAAATGCTATGATAGTTTATCAATATTATATTAGACAATCAAATTGCATAAAATATGCAACGAATAAAATACACAGCATATGAAATACGTAAAACACATATGAATTATGCATTTATCGAGTTACACACGTAATCATATAATTTAGAATAACGCAATGCATGAGTTATACTGGGCAAACTAAAGCGCTTGGGTATTACGCCTTAAAATGCTCAAAATTTGACTTGACCAACAAATTGAAATATGACTTCGTTTAAACCTTGATTTTTCGAAAATAATAATATCATATATTAAATAATATTTCAAAAAAAATATATACGGATATTTAACCTTGTGTTCAAGTTTTAACGTCCATCGGTGTCCCCTCTCATTAAATGAGAATGAATGACGTAACTCGATACGGACGATTTTTATTTATTTATTATTTTAAACCTTGATTTTTCGAAAATAATAATATCATATATTAAATAATTGTTCAAGAAAATATATACGGATATTTAACCTTGTGTTTAAGTTTTAACGTCCATCGGTGCCCCCTCTCATTAAATTGAAATATGACTTCGTTAAACCTTAATTTTTCGAAAATTATAATATCATATATTAAGTAATATTTCAAAAAATATATACGGATATTTAACCTTGTGTTTAAGTTTTAACATCCATCGGTGCCCCCTCTCATTAAATGAGAATGAATGACGTAAGTCGATACAAACGAGTTTTATTTATTTATTATTTTACCGGATGTCAAGTAAAATATCAGTAAATAAATAAATGTCTTCGAATAAGTATATTCAATAAAACAGAAATAGTTCGAATGATACACACAAGATACATATTATATAACATATAATTCTTGCATGGCATTCGGAAGATATATCCCTAATTATGTCATCTAATTAATAAAACTAACACTAGCGTTAAGTATTTTTTCGGGTAATTTCGGTAATTAATGTAGGTGACTATATTCAGCAGACTATTCAGCTTCTCAAGAAATTGTGTCTTAAGCTGACATCGATGGTTGCATTTAAATGAAATCGTTCCAAAAGTATTCGAAGAAATTGTGATTAAGTTAAAGGTGAAAATACGGATTTCTTAAACTCAGTTTACTTTGATAGTTTCCTCGTTAACTGTCTAAGTCCAGTCCGGATTTAGATCCGTTTGATAGTAAAATAACTAATCAAGCAGCATTTTTAAGAGGCAAACTGTAAAAGAATACAAATGAAACTTCATTGTCCAAAAAACATAGTTTTAGATAAATAAAAAGTGCCCTCAGCAAATATATAATACACAATATGGATTTCTGGAAGATCAAAAATAAATTTAAACTTTTCACAACCCATCAATACACACATACATATATATATATATATATATTGGGATAAAAACTAACCCAAATTACGACTCCGATAAGGCGAAGGTGATATCCACCATCCTCAACTTTGTCAACTACAACGAATAAAACCTCCATAACTACGTGTACTATATACTTATATAGAGTTGCCAAACCCTTGCCATACACTAAGAAGATTTCAATTAATAATAATAATACTAACAATAGAAAAAGTCCAACATTACAATATTCAACTGATCAACAAAACACGTACAAATAATTCATCTCATGCATGCGAGAAAATCCTCTATAAAAATACCACCTAGTTCCCAACCCTTCAAACCATCACACTCAAACCAACACATATCAACTATACTACTTCAAAATATAATCCTAGAAAATGGCCTATAACAACCATCAACATGCTTCCTCGGCCCTTCTCTTCACAACATTCATATTACTCGCCACCTATCGACTAGGCCAAGCCCTAGTGATAATCCCCAACCCTCCTATATACAGCAGCCCTTTCATAAATAACATAAATGTTGTGGGGAATTTCTGTTGCACGCTCACTGGGACGTGCAGCCCTGCTGGCGCAGCGCCCGTTCAAGGGGTCAGTGTAGCACTTGACTGCAAAAACACCCTCGGTACAATATTCACCGTGGGCACAGCAATTACAGGCCCGAACGGAGGGTTTAACATCACTATACCCTTACCAACGCCAACTGTAGTTCCTGTCAATCCGTGCAGCGTTGTTGTTCCGCTGCCAATCAACAGTAGTGCTTGTCTTCCGCTTAATACTACCGTTGGGATCCTTATCGGAGTACTTCAATTCATAGGGTCCACGCCTTCGCCGCCTTATCCGTTTTGTGGGCTGACTGAGAATTATAACGTGAGTGCATTTGTCAGGGCGGGTTAAGACACTCTATATGATGGTGATGTAGATTATTATGTGTTTGATATGACTCTTCTCTTCTCCAGAGTGTGTGTAATAGTACTAAAAATATGCGGTATGAATAAGCGAGAGTGATGCATGTAATATATGTTGATAATGGATATACGTGTAATGTTTTAAAGAATGGAGAAGGAATTTGTGTTTCTAATTCTTTCTTGATCTGATGTTCTCTTCGTGCGAGTTGTAATCTCTCAGTTACATAGAAGAAAACATGGAAAATCTTACGTATAGTTCGATTTTATGAATATTTCTACCATCCCCACACCCTCACAAGTAAGGAATGAGTGTTGAATGATGTTCTCATCATTCGAAGAACATCACTCATATCAAGATGTGTATTGGTTAAAGAAAATTGATTTTCAAAACGCCGGGAAAAGGCAACAAGCGATTGTGGAGCTTCCGATTAAAGAAAGAGATTTTCCGACGGATGTATCCATGCCAAAAGTTTTTGTACGATCCCAACCAAATCTGATTGGTTTTCTTACTTTCTTTGGCAATCTAATAGTTGATTCATGCACAATTTTGACACTACTCATATCAATGGCACGTACAAGCATGCAAATCCCATGTTGCTTCCTTCTGTGATGAAAAAGCCCGTTGAACTAAGTATTGATGAATTCGAAGTTGTCGGCGAATTTTGATCTACCCTTTTCCATTAACTGGTGGAAGCACGTGTGTTGTGACGGAGATGAAAATTGAACGTCGTTGTGTTTCAAGTCAATTCAATCGTTCTCTGTTACAAAGGAAAACTGTTATTATACTTAAAAAGGAAAAGAATAATTAAGTTACTAATAAACGCGCTACAAACTGAAAAGATGACTATATTGGATGTAAAGCATAAAACGAGAATTTGAATCTTGCATCTGAGAGTTAGACTTCTTCACCCCCACCTCAAGACGAGCATTCTTCCATAGGCTCATCTTGGACATAATAGAATGAAACGCCGAAGAAGCCAATGATTTGGTGAAGATATCTGCAAGATTCTTAGCAGACGAAACATGCTGCGGAAGAATGAAACCTTCTTCTGTATTGATCACGAACCATATGGCAATCCATCTCAATATGTTTGGTCCGTTCGTGAAATACGGGGTTAGAAGTGATATGAATAGCAGCTTGGTTGTCACATTTTAAAGAAATGGGAGTAGAAACAGAAACCTGCAAGCTGGTAAGAATATAAGATAGCCAAAGCAACCCACAAACGGTAGAAGCCATCACCCTATATTCTAATTCTGCAGTGGAACATGAAATTGTTGTCTGTTTCTTGGACTTCCATGATATCAAACTGCTGCCAAGGAAATACACAATATCCAGTTAGCGATTGTCTTGAGGACTTGCAAGCTCCCCAGCCAGCATCACTATAAGCATGCAATCTAAGAGCAGATTTGCTAGAGTAGAACAAGTCATTGGATTGAGTTGCATTTAAGTATCTGATAATATGTTGTGCTGCCTGCAAATCGGAGAGTAGAGCAACTGTTGAATTGCATAGGTAAGATCAGGCCTTGTAAAATTCAAGTATAACAGCCGCACAATTAACCTTCTAAACTGTGAGGCATCATGAAACAGATGAGTGGGATCTTTTCTTCGGACATAAAAGTTGTCCCACTCTGAAAAGGAGTAGTAGATGGAGTGCTATCAAGCATGTGTGCGTCTCTTAGTATATCAGTGATATACTTCTGCCGAGACTGATGCCATCTTCAATCCATTCCAAGAAAGTACTTGGATGGACCCAAGTCCTTAATGGTAAACCTGTTGTCAAGAAAATCCTTCACAAGCTGGATCTAAATATCATCAGAGTCCGTAATCAGAACATCATCAACGTAGATTAGTAAGAATATCTGAAAATCTGGTGTTAGCAATGTGAACAACCAATGATCATAATTTGATTGACTGAAGCCATATTGTTGTAGCCGAGAGGCTTGTTTTAGGCCATAAAGAGAGATCTCTTGAGCTTGCACACCTGATTTGGTTGTGCTTTGGCGTAGCCGGGAGGTGTTTCATGTAGACATCTTCATCAATAAATCCATATAGTTGTTGACATCTCATTGGTGCAATGTCCAATTCTTCACTGCTTCCATAACAAAAATAACTCTCACTGTCACCACTTCAGCAAAGGGAGAAAAAAACCTCACAATAATCTTCTCCCTCGACTTGAGTAAAGCCCTTTGCAACACGCCTGACCTTGTATTTTTTTACAGAACCATCGTCATTATACTTGACCCTTTAAACCCACATGCAACCAATGAGTTTCTTAACCACAGGCAGAAAAGTTAGCTCCCATGTATCATTATCTTCAAGAGCCTTTAACTCATGTTGCATAGCATCTATCCACCTCTCATTAGTTCTATATTGATTATATGATTGATGTTCATGATGTGCAGATACATTTGCCACAAAGTTCTTAGAGGTAAGGTCAGAAAAAACACGAAATGAGTGGTTCTGTTGTGAGCAATTATTAGCTCGGATGTAATCTTTCATCTAGCTAGGTTCATTTCTGGTTCTTGTAATGTGTCTTGTGGGAATATGTGGGTGGTGATGGCACTGTTTGTGGGTGAATCATTGGTTATATGGGTACAATGACTGTCTGAACCCTGGTCAGAAGAAGCTTGTGGAACAGAAGTCATTAAGTCACTAGCATTGAGATTTGTTGATTCACCTGGTATGGCTAATGAATCGAGGGAATGGGTCAATGTAGCTATGGTTTCAAAAGGGTCTCCAAGGAATACAGATGGCAAAACAAAAAGTCATTAGAGAAAGAAACTGAAGGATAGAAATTTTCAGCAAATTTGAGATCTCTGCAAACTATGGTTTTATGTAGTGATGGACAATAGATTTTATCACCTTTCTGTCCTGTTGGATATCCTACAAAGAAGCCTTGCAATGAACGGGGATCAAATTTGTCTTTGGAAGGGGCATTATTTATTGCAAAGGCAAGACATCCAAACTTTCTGAAATAGGAATAATCTGGTAAGTTTTCTGTAAGAATTGCATAAGGAGTCTTCCATTTGAGAATTTTGGAAGCCAAACGGTTTATAATATGAACTGAGGTTAGGACATCTTCTCCCCAAAAATGCTTGGGCAGTTTGGCTTCGAACAAAAGGGCTCGAGCTACTTGAAGAATGTGTTTGTGTTTTCTTTTAACTACTTCTTTTTGTTGCGGAGTATAAGGACATGATCTTTGACGAACAATGCCCTGAGATAGAAAAATATTTTGGCTGGCTGTGCTGAGAAATTCAATGCCATTATCAATTCTAACAGTCTTGATATGACCATTATACTGATTTTTAATGTAGGCAATGAATTGTTTCAGCATTTCTGGGACTCGGGACTTATATTTGAGTAAGAACAATCTACTATAATCATTAACTGTAGTAAAGAAATAATGACAACCATTTAACGTGGGTTGTTTATATGGACCCCAAATGTCTATATGCAACATGTTAAAACAACAAGAGCTTTGTATGAAACTGACAGGGAACTGTTTTCTTTGTTGTTTTGCAGGGGACAAATGTCACAATTTGTAACATATATATCCTGATTTTTGCTCACAACAGAACCAGGTAAATGTTTCATAACACGAATTGAGGGATGTCCTAGCCTTGAATGTCATACATCAACAGGGGTAACATAAAAGGCTGTTTTGACAGAAGCATAACGAGGTACAATTCGATGATGTAAAAACTGAAAGGCATATTTATTCTGAGATTTCTGAATGGCTTGGTCAGTGAAGGAAGTTTTATCAATGACAGAGAGATCTTTTGATAGTCTACCAGCAGCTATCACTCGGCTATTCTGCATCTCAACAATTAGGCAAAAATCAGCATAAAACTTAAAAGAATATAGGGTGGTCTTTTGTAAGTTTTCTAACAGAAAGAAGGTTGTATTTGAAAGAAGAAAGATGCAGACACGCTCTCAATATCAGGTTTTTGGGTAGGAGAACATCTCCTATATGTGTGACCGTCTTGATGGTTCTATCAGGTAGACAAACATGAGTGAAGTTTTTGACTGGTTCAGGTTTAAGAATTAGGTTAAGGTTATGACACATGTGACCCGTGGCTCCTGTATCTACAAACCATGATCCCTCACTCAACAAATCAGACATGCTAGACTTAAAACAAGGAAAGAAGGAAAGATAGAGCTACCTGCAAAGTCTTCAAAGTGAGCAAAGTTCACCATATTCTGATTTGCTTCAGAAGGTGCTTTTCCCGATCATAGATTTATCTTCCATTTCCCGATCATCACTCTTGGTCTTGACTGCCCCTTGAGCCTCGATTGCAGGTCGTAATTGCTCCAATTGATCCCAAAGGTTCCTAATCTTGTTATAGTAATCCACAATATTCATATTTCCTTGCTTAAGCAGCGCAATTTCTCTGTTAATTTCAAAGACTAGTTACAGATTTGAGGTTCCATACCTCTCTCCAATCTCATTCCATAATTCCTCAGCATCATGTATAAATATGAAGCTGTTAACAATCTCCTTCGAAATTGAGCTTTTAATCCATCCGATTACCATACTGTTATCTTTCTTCCATTTTCTATAACCTAGAGCATTAATAGCCGACTTCTTATAAGTTCCATCAACGAAACCAAGTTTCATCTTGGCTTCAAAAGCATCCATCATAGAGCTCTTCCAAATCAGATAGTTATTCGACGTCAGAGGAGTGGAGACAATCATCATACCTGGATTGTCTAAACCGTGAAGTTGATAGTCTTCTTCAATCTCTGTCGCAGTCCGATTAACTTCTTTGTCATTTCTTTCTTGATTATCCGTCGTGTTTTCCTCCAATAAATTTTGATTCGCTCAGTCAAGAAAATGATTAATCAACCTGCTCTGATACCATGACAGAGATGAAAATCGAACGTCTTTGAATACGCGACGAAGAACAGAGAAAAGGGGGAAAAATCGTTGTGTTTCAAGTCAATTCAATCGTCCTCTGTTACAAAGAAAAACTGTTTTTATACTAAAAAGGAAAAGAATAATTAATTTACTAATAAATGCGCTACAAACTGAAGACACGACTATGTTGCCTGTAAAGTATAAAACGAGAATTTGAATCTTGCAGCTGTGAGTTAGAATTCTTCATGTTGATGTTGGCCAATGATTTGCTTTGATGGTCTTCTTGAGCAATGTGTATAGTAAAGTTTTTCGTATGATAAATGTTTTTCGTATCGAAAGTTCTTTTGTATATAAGAGTGAGAATTTACTAATACATGAAAGACCGTGTGTATTTGACTCTCCGGTGGAAGTTGAAGCAAAAAAACTTTTAGGACTTTTTTTTGCTACCTAAAACTATCGAAAGCTTTGAGGTATCGAAAACTTTGTGGAAAGTTTTCGCATGTGTATAGTAAAGTTTTTCGTATGATAAATGTTTTTCGTATCGAAAGTTCTTTTGTATCTAAAGTTTTCGTACGTATTTAAAAAAAATTTCTTATGATAATATTTTTCGTATCTAAGCTTTTCCGTACATTCGCATATTATAGTTTTCGTACCCAAATGTTTTTCGCACGAAAGTCAGAAGTTTTTTCGTATCAAAGAGTTTTTCGTGTGATAATGAATATTATGCGAAAACAAACTTTTAAAACAAGTTAAGAATTCTTTTTCGTACGAAAGTCAATGCGAAAACAAGTTAAGTTCTTTTATTTAATGTATGAGTTTTCGTATCCAACTCCTTTTCGTATCAAAAGCAAAATATTTTTCGCACGTGTATTATTTTTGTATTGAAAGTCAAAGCAAAAATAGACTCATACAACAAAATTATATATTTTGCGTATGCTTCAGTATATGAAAATATAATGTCAAAGCGAAAAACTCAATGAATGTGAGTGATACGAAATCCTGATCAATGCGAAAAAAAAAACTTGATGTGAAAACTTTTGAATGGTGCGGAAAACTTTCATATGACTGGTACGAAAACGTCAAAATTAGGTGCGAAAACTGCAGTAACCTTCGAATTAACAAACTAATCACTGAGAATCGATCTAAATATTCTGGGTACTCATGTAAGTACACTCGATTAACACAATTATGAGCAAAACATGAGCAATTTGTCAAGATTTTCACATGAACAGTTTGAAGATTAAAAAATCAGTGTTCGATCGAAAATTGATTTTCAGTCCAAATTGATCTAAATTAATCGAAGATAATCGCAATTAACACATATCAAATCATTCGCTCAATGTTTTTGCTCAGTATCGTACGAAAATCAGAGATGAAACATCAAACGAAACCAATTTCAGCACGATCATTGTAGCATGCCGAAATAAAATTCGGCGCGAAGAACACATACGAAAAACAAATTTCAGCAACCAAAAATTGATCAATTCTCACGATTTTGGCTCTGATACCAATTGTTAGGTCCGTTTTCAACATTCAACGATGAATTCGAGCATAGATTGATAGAGAATTACCTTGAATCTCAATGCACGGAAGCTTTTGGTATAATTTCAATCAACCTTCATTAATACTCAAGTTTTCTCTACAATTCACATCTTTCTCTCTCTACAATTAAACCCTAACAAAGATTAGTTAAGAACAATTAAACTCTCCGGTGGAAGTTGAAGCTTATATTCTATTTTCGAATCTTCTGAAAGATTAGTTAAGAACTATAGTGCTTCTAAGCCAGTTTCATCTTCTTTCACATGGAAAGTGAAGTCGGTCAATACGGTTGTAGGTTTAGATAAACTTCTTTTACTTCCTTAAATTATCTCTCCGTGCTCTTTTGATTTGCAAAAACCTTCATTCTAGATTGTGATTGTCAGGTTTCCTTCAACAATTGAGCAATTAAATGCTTTTCTTACGTTTATTCCTTGAGTAAGCCCTATTGAACTTTGGTTAAGCGTCCTAATAGAAGCAGAGAAGGGGTGTACCTATACAAGGTGATGCATCCAGAAAACATTCGATCGCCTTCTGACCGACTTCTTCGCATTCCCTTCCTTGAATATCGCCTTCCTTCCACGAACCAATACTTATAGGCTACAAGACAAAACGTTGGAGGGACGTCATTGGTAAAGCCAGCGAAGCCCATTCGATGCCTAAGTAAGTAAGGATCCTTTCTTTTCCTTCTTTCTTTCACTAAGTTGAAGTGATGTGGCACCTTGAATGGGAAGTGTACCTGGTTATTTATAGTGATGAGATGACCTACCTTCCTTAGGATTAGGGCCCGAAATATCCGAGATTTCCCTTTCTTTTGAACATCTCTGCCTTATGAGAATATCTCCCTCTATTAGCTCATTTCATTAGAACACCTCTTCTGTCCCAGAATCCCTCATTCGGTTAGGATTCAAATATCTCTCGAGAATATCTCTGCCTCTATTAATCCGTTCAGTCTTCCCTATAATCTCAAACCTTTGGCTTTGTTAGATAGATGTCTTATCTAGGGATCATACGCGCCAACGAAGACTCTGGCGATCTCTACTTGATCGGCCTGCTCGGCCATCTCGGTCTGGGCTCTGCCAGCTTGGACTGGGGCATGAGTTGTTCGGTGTTGGGCCTGTTTGACCTTCGACTTATTCGGGTTCAACTCGGCTTGCTCATGGGCCCGGGTCCTCAAGAGGGCTTGGCCTACTCGGGCCTTTGGCCACTTGGATCTTCGGGAGGGCTCGGCCGTTGGAGTCCTCGAGACCGATCCCCCGACAAACCTTGGCGAGTCGCGGAATGACGTGCTAACTGGACTGTTTAATTTATAGTTGGTTCATTAAAATTTATTTGATCACGCTCGTTGTCAAATGGGATTCGTTTGGAACCTCGGAATTGTCTATGGGAATACTGAACTCACGAATTCCTCCCGATGCCGGTTGAGACGAACCAAGAGAGTCTGACTTAAAAAAGTATCATCGAACTTGTATCGTCGTGGAGAGAGCATTTATGCGCCTAATGAGCTCGGAGTTTGTTAAGATCGTGGTACAACGTTAATGTTGGACAATAACAGTCGATTAAGACTTCAGATGCACTTCAGTTTAATCAAACATTAAATATGGGTTTAATGGAATAGACGTCGACCATTATGTAGCGGTAGTCAGTCAAGACTTAATATGATCTTAAGGGCTTTAATCAAACATAGCTTTGAGTAAATTTTGACGTGTCATCACAATGACACTAACCTTAACCTTAATGTGCCACATAATTGACTTGAGTGAAGATCAAAATGATTAGCGTAGAACTAACATGAAAATTTTGAGATTCATGTAACTTAAAAATCAACTTTGATCATCCATGCAAGTAAGTTATATCAAGTCATTTGAGAGGTCTCAAGCTCACTTAAAATAAGAAAAGCTATCTTTCAAGCCTAAATTCTACTCACGAGTCGGTGCTCGGTTTTTGGTACGAGTTCGGGTCGGTGTAACGATCTTTTTCAGGGCTTGCGCGTGTGAGGTTTGGATTGCGGGAGCTTCAAACTTCGTTGTTAGGAATCTTTCTGTTGTGTTCAAATGATGATGAAGACTGAAGATGATTGCTTGCAATCTAACGAGGGATCAGCTAGGACACCTGACAGTGATGCATGATCGAAAGATGTCAAGGCTTTCTATGGCCAAGGCTCAGAAGGAACTAGAGCGTGTTGCTAAAGGAAAGAAACCAGATTGAAGGTTGTTGACGCTCTGAAGACTGGACTAGGGGATAGGACCGGTTGTAAATAATTTGTAATAGTGCAAAAAGTTTTTGAATGAAATACAAATTTCTTACATACTGTCTGTTTCCTTTAAGTTTTCTCAACCACCAAAAAGGAGGAAATTGTTAGGAGTCAGACCGATAGGAGTCAGACCGATAAGAGTTTTGACGGTTAATAAATCGGTTAATTATAAGACGATAACGATATAAAGGAAACTGGTCACATACAACTGGCCAATACCGAAGTAGAACCATATCGATCAGTTGATGCTAAGCCAGCATTGAAGCAGAGATAAGTCCGACTGGTATAACACCTCAGAAAGAACCTGACCGACCTCCATGCCGTTTAAAAATTCAAACAAAAATAGACAAGGATAAGTAAAATAGATCTTCAGTACAACAACAAAGTATTGGGAGAGTCAAAGCATTTGCACAAAAGAACATGTACATACAATATTGCAGCAAGACGGTACATGACTGCAACTTTGCCAATTGAGGAAACAACTTTAATGTGGCTTTGCCCGCTCATTTAAGGCATTTGTCCACACTTATGCAACGGTCATTGATCAAGTCTCAAGTATAAATACAAGAGACTCAACATCTTTGACAGGTGTGAAGAACACAACACAAGCATTCGAATCTCCAAGCAATCAAACAGAGCGATCTTATGTTCAAACACTTAAAGGCTAGAGTTAGCACGAGTGTAGTCAAGTTCTGTGTATTTTTCACCACAACGGATTGTTAGAAGCTGTTGTTTTAGGTGGACTGTAAAAAGCTGCCTAAGGGTGTGTACTAGGAGTTTAGCTAGCAGAATATAACTTAGTGAATTATAGTTGTGTAAGTCTAGTTTAAGAAGGTTGTATACCGGTGTGTATAAACCGAGTCTTCTCGTAGTACCTTCCTTGCAAAGAATAAGGGAGACGTATGAGATATTGCTCCGAACTTCCATAATAAATTCTATGTCCACTCTAACAACCCACAACACACACACAAATTAGTTCACACCATAAACCGGTCAGAATTCCGCATCGGACCGGTCCAGTGAAAGATTTAGTACAAGAATCGATGAAAAGCGCGAAATACGCTAAGTGTTCATTCATCCCCAAAAAAAAAACACTTAGACCGATCCTAACAAAGTGATGATTACTTCGATTGTAGTTTTTAAAATTGTGCACTACTATCTGTATGAATCGTGTGTTCGACTTTTTTTTCTTCATTTGTGTGGATCATATGTTAATTTCTAATTTTTGTTTGTCATTAAGTTTTGCTCATTTAAGGTTGTTCACAGTTCGGTTAATTGGCCGAAGCGAAGCAAAATAGTTTTTGTTCATACCGAATACCGAATCAAATTGGTTCGGTATTCAGATTCTCATTTTGAATAACCGTTAAATCGAAGCAAAATAAAAACGTATATCTCGAGGCTTTAATGTCGACTGATTATTAAATAGTCCTCAATACATTGTCCTATTCATTAAGGGTTGCCAAACCGATATTATTAATTAACTAGACAAATCAGATAATCTGTCATTGTTAGTATACTTTGTAATATAAATAACTACTCTTAGCTGTTGGAGTTCACAAAATATGCAGAAACTGAAACGGTCAGAACCATACAGACATATCCCAATAAACAATGTAATTAAATTTTTTATTTTTTTTTCCTGTCGGCAGAATCTAAATATTAGTTGAACAAGCTGGGACCGCTCCCTGCCAAATGATTAATAAACTACCCTAAAATCATAAATTTGAGTCCCTAAATTATATCAATTTCATTATATTTGATCGTTGTATTGTTCATTTTTCCTATAAAAATAAGTTGGCAGTTCTTATTGGCAGTACTCCGTGCCCGTAGCAAAATTGGCTAACAATATTTCAATCACCAACTCACCAGTGAAGTAGAATTTTGGACGAAAAAAAAAATTCAAAGACCCAAATTTATCCAGATATATGAAGTTAATTGCCTATTCTTATAATTATCAATCGTGAAATTATATATTTACTGATTGCCCATTAAATTACACTTGCTTTTAAAAAAAATGTAATATTTGACACAAATTATATGTTGGGGGCAGCGGACCCGGTCGTGTAATACCAAAACTAGAGCAATTAAAGATAAAATGAACGCACATATTTTACGTGGAGAACTCCCAAATAAATTGGTATAAAAATCTCGGGCAAAGAAGAAGAATTTCACTATAGAGAAAATAATAAGAAAAATATCTCAATCTATAAAGGAGAAAAACTCTCAATATTCCTCTTTATAGTCGGAAAAAATATCTCATAAACTCTCTATTTCTTTTCTTCTCTCTACCTCTCTTTTTTCTCTCCTGAAATGTTTTGTTTCTACTACTTTTTTTTTAAGGTAAAGAGATTGACTATATTCAATGTCCAAATATACAAGAGTTTCCATAGCTTGAGACGGTGGGGAGACACCCTCTTCGTCGAAGCCTAATGACTTTGCTAAATAATGAGCCACTGAATTGCAATGCCTATGAACAAATGAAGCAAAAAGAATCAGATAACATATAGCACAATTATGAAGTATAGACCATGCATGCGTTGACGAAGAAGATCGTGATTTGAGTTTCGAAATAACTCCCGAGAAATCTCCTTCCACAATGATACGAGACCATCCTTTCATACGCGCCGTATATAGAGACCATCGAGCTCCTACTAGTTAAGTCCCTATTTATAAGCAGTATTCATAAATAACGAATACACCTCGTGGTGCTTCATGAGATGCTCATTTCATTTATTTTATTATTATTTTTCATTTTAAGATGCACCTCAGTGTGCTCAAGTTGCTGACAATCTTCCAATTGAAGATTTGATTGAAGCTAAATTAGGTCTTCACAACAACAATATGATAAAATCACTTTTACCAAACCTCCGGAGCATATAAATCTCTTCCTAAAAATATCCCTGAAGAAAAGTTGTCTTCGCATCTAGCTGCTCTAGATGTATATTGAACATAGCACACATTGCCAGAACCACTCGAACAATCGTCAGTCAAAACACATGAGAAAATATTTCATGGAAGTCAACGCCTTCTTTCTTAGACGTAACATTTGACCATATGTCTTGCACGAAACCATTCTATTTGATCATCATTGTTTCGTTTGATCTAAAAGACCAATTTATTGTCGAATGTCTTTCTTCCATGAGGTAGTGGCACCAGCTCCTAAGTCTTGCACGAAAATTACATTACACAAGGAAAAAAAATACATTAAGATGAAAATGGAAAATATTTTTCGTACAACTAGTATAAATTATGGAATAGGCTACGGCACTATAGACAGTTGTTCTTCAAAAAGCGCCGCCTATAGCTAGGGATGTCAATGGGGCGGGGAATCCCCGGGTTTTTATCCCCGCAGGGCAGGGACGGGGCGGGGACGGGGACGGGGACTATAGTCCCCACCACATTCCCCGATATCATTATAATATATCTAATATTTAAATAATATATATTACACACAATTTATATTATAATTTAAATAATATATTGAATTTACATATTATAACATAAATAGTACTTTTTTTAAAAAAATAATTAGCGGGTACAGGGACGGGACGATTTCGTCTCCGTTTACTTGACGGAGACGGGAATGGGAATTCCCCGCAGACGCTGGTCCGGGGTGGGGATTAGATCTCCGTCCCCGCCCCGCCCCGTTGACATCCCTACATATAACATACGCGGGGAATTTTTCTTTTTTCTTTTTAATTATTTTGCCTATAGGCGATGGTTGTTTCGTAATAACAGTCGCCTATAATTTAAGAATACTACAGACGACGGTTATGAGTAAACAACTGTCGCCTATTATTACACTATATGCGACGGTTATTAAGTAAACTGTCGCCTATAATCTGGCGAAAGGAATATGCGACGGTTGTTATAAAAATTTGTCGCCCATTTAGATCATTTGGGCAACGGCTGTTACATCCCTCGCCCATAGTAAACTATAGTTATGGTTACTAATAACAATCGCCCCCTATTTGTAAAATGGGCGACGGTTAATGACCGTTGCTTATAATACAAATATGTGCGTCGGGGCTCAGGGCGTCGCCGAGAAACCGTCGCCCATACCACATTACAATTGTCGCCTATGACATATTTTGTACTGCGATATATAATTATTCAAGTCCTGGATTTAGTATATTCCTCCCAAAAATAACCAATTAGCTCATTACGAAGTGCAACGTGATCATCATTATTTCTAATTTTTTATAATTCTATAATTGTAGTCAAAACAATATTTAACTATTATATTACATATAAAAAAATCAAACCATAAGATATAAAAAAATTATTACTAAAAATAAAGAGTATACGTTATAATAGTTTATTTTGCCAATTTTATAATCATATTAATACACAATCTCCTTCAATGTATTTTTATTTATTTTTCATTTTGTACGTGGGTGTTTTAATAATTCAATATAAGCAAAATGACTTGTTTGAAATTTTCAAACATCAAACCCATTTTTTCCATCGCAAGTTGAAGTTTGGATGACGAGAAAGAATCCAAAAAACTTATCTTTAATTTGCATTTGGGTACGATTGAAGATGATCTAAGTGCCTATCTATAGGCACCTTTCATGAATAAAGAATGCACCTCATGATACATGAGTTGCTCATTTAATTTATTTTGGTGCATTTCTAAATACGATACCTAAACCTAACCTAACCTAACCTAATCTAACGTATTCAAATTCTCGATTAAATTATACCAATAACTCTTTATAAATTGCATAAAAACATCACCGTCGAAGCAGATTTATTTAACACCACAGTATTCATTCATACATCATAGACGAAGAAATCAAAGCACAATTGGAAATATTAAACATTTCCTTATTTTTTAAACGACAAAGAGAGAACAGTTGACCCGATCCAACATTTACTTAATGATCAACTAGTTCTGCGTTTTGATATATCTGATGTAATCATCTTTGCCTTTGAAGTTGGCCGACTGAACGTAAGTAACATAGTCTTTATACTTAACACCATCTCTGTAAACCCTTGGGCGATCATCATCATCATCTATCATCGTCTTCAAAGGGTTTAACTCAACGTTATCTCCCGGAAAGATAAACGTTGCGATCGAAACTCTTTGTTTTTCAGCATTCGTAACAACTCTGTGCTCGTTACTCTTGTACTTCCCATTGCTCCATGCCTGACAATCAAAATATTTTAAACCTAATTCACAGTAATAATTATGGTTGTGTAGACAAAAAAAAAAAAAAAGGATAATACCTCTAAGGAGTCACCAATGACGGCAACGACTGCATTTGGAATCGGCTTAACAGCAACCCACGTGTCATTATTATACTTGACTTGGAGAGCTGTTATGTCATCTTCTTGAACAACTAATGTTATTGAGTTATTGTCCGAATGTGAAGTCATCCCAAGGACAATCTCAGGGTTTGCACAAGCTGGGTAGTGATTCATTCTCACAACTTGTTTCCCATCTCCGTGTAAACGCTCTAGAAAACCCTCTTCCACACAAATTAACACCGATAACTTCATCAATATCTCATCGGCCATCATCTGAATTTGTGTTGCATAATCTTCTACTACTTCTCTGTCGTCCAAGTAAAAAAAGAGAGAAATATAATCATCACATCACATTCAACTATATGATGCATGTACGCATATTAATTACAAGATAGATGTAGTGTTAGCGATTTCTTATGTATACTTGAAACCAGGAATATTATCGTCCGGCCAATATTTCATGTTTTTGTACTTAGTTGGCAATGTGAATAAAATAAAGGGATCACTCCAATCTTTCTTGTCATCTTCAAAGTAGACGACATCTTGACCAAATCCTTGGTAATCGTCTTTGCCCCATCTGTATTTATTCTTCTCTGATAATGGTAAATCGAAAAATTCGTCTGATACTTTCCTCATTTTAGCCAAAGACTCGTCTTTGCCGTGGTTTACTATCTGTAATAATTAAAAGAATAAAACAAAACAATAAACAATAGGGATATGAATAAATGATTAAAAAAGAAAATGACAAAAAACAAAATAAAATAAAAAATAAAAAAAGAAATTGTTTACCTGAAAGATACCCCATTCTTGGCATGCAGTATCTAACTTTCTCAGTTCATCTTCGTCGCCTTTAGTGAGCAAAGAGAAATCAATGATTGGAATAACTACGTCATGTACTAACTCACTACTTTTGGGTCTATCTGCGATGCTACGTATGTATATGTCAGGTACAACTTTAGCATCGCGCTTTACAACCTCACTAATTGGGACAAGTAGTGATGATGAACCTTCATGCCCTAATTCTACATTTTCTTGGGAAAAAGTTCCCATGCTTACAGTTGTAAGGTTGGGCTCGCTGCTCTGTATATGGTTGATTCTCCTTATGGAAGTATGCAATGCAACTAATAATGCCCGGGCAGTTCTCTTTATAATGGAAGGCGTAATCTTGTTAATCTTGATAATATTTCTTATCCGTATTGTTTCGTTTTGTTATTTACTACCCCCTACTTTATTATTTATATAATATGGTTAGTATAGTACTAACCTCTCCTTTATTATTTATATTCAAAAAGTTTCATATCTTAATATATACAATACGATCATCACCGTCGTAGCATTGACGTTCCGCTTGTAGGGTCTTTAAAGCAAGTTATTTGAATTATATAATTCTTCTACCTAAACCAAAAAACGGTAGTATTCAGGGAGGGGACATTCAATGCAGATGTAATAAAATATAAAAATAATATTAATTTATAATTTAAGATTTATTATTAATTTAAAATGTTTAAATAAATATAAAATTTGAATTAAAAAATTGAAGAGTAAAATTTAAAAAAAAAATTAAACGGTTGGAATAACAAAAAAATGAAGGATATAACTGTAATTGAATTGATGGACCAAATTAATTAAAAAACAGTTTTCAAAGAGTGGTCGTTGATAAATATACAGTATATATATAAGGATAAATGCAAAATTTGGTCTTGAGTTACAATATTTAATTAGAGACTTAAATTTTGACATATTTTTCTAGTTTGAAAATATGATTGACTCAAAATAATTTAGTGATTTAAATTTATAATTTTACGTTAAAATACCGTGGTCTTTGTTCAGTTTAATTAGGTATTGGCCGGTTCTTTCTTTTTGAACGATCTGGTAAATTATTATTTAATTAATAAAATAATGCCGCGAGGTTTGAGTGATGTGATAAATTATTAACATAATAGTCCCACGAAATTTGAATGATCTCATAAATTATTATCTAATAAATAGAATAATGCCCTATTCAACATGATGGCAAAACTATTTTTCCGAAGTTTTTTGGACTTTTTTCAAGATTCCCTATAATTAATACAGATGCCAACGGCCTCAGAAGAGTTCACCGTTAATGACGGGCGATATTTTGAACTGACAATTCTTATTTAATTAAATGTTTAATTCCTTATTTTTAATGAAGCTTAAGCTATCCGGCTATTTACATAGAAGTGCATTGCTAGGAGTCATAAAAAAATCAAACGGTATCTAATAGGTTCTTCAATTATATTCAATTTAAGTCCAAAGAAAATGGAATTGCGCTGATAATATTTGGAAGCAAAATTATATATTTAAATAGCTAAGTACAACTTCTTTCGATTTTGGATTACGATATGTGATAATTATAAAAAGACTTATTAATAACTCCTATGTAGCCAAAATTGGAACTTTTATACTATGCTCCGTCTGGGTAGTCGGATTTAGATTTGAAATTCGAGTTTCCTCCAAATCACCCTATTGGGAATTAAACTGATTTTGATTTCGATTTCATCAAAATCCGATGATAATTTAAACGTTTGTTATTTTTTGAATTTTGAAATTTGATGAGAAGTGATCCGTTTTTGAAATCCAAAATATAGCCTAGCCCGTAATAAGTTCGATGACGTTGGCGGCGGCGGCGGCCGGCCAGCTGTCGTGTCCGCGGCGGCGGCGATCGATGATCGGCCGGTCGGTGTGTTGGAAATGATTGGCGCCGGCCGCCGGCGACGAAATTTGGATTTCAAAATCCTAGTATTTTCTAAACAATTGATTGTGATTTTAAATTCAGATTTTGAATTTCGTAATTCAAAATTATGCTATTTCGTTCAAACACACGAATTCAAACGCAATCTTACGAGATTGATTCCCCAATCAAGATGAACATCGAAAAATATGACGTATTGCAGAATTTATAAAAGAAAAAAATTATTCTTATGAATATCGAAAAATATGACATATGGATATCATTTTGATTGTCATGAAATATAGAATAAACTAGATATGTTTATTTGTTACCATATAAATCACATGAAATAACAATGATTTAATGATTTGGTGGATATGTAATCAAAAAGTTAAAAATAAATTAAAATATAAAAAGAAAATATGAGAAGGAAGGACATTATAGTAATTAATCAATGGGGAGTTAAAACTCATTTCAGCCTCGTCTCAGTAGTTGTTTACAAAATCAAATATGGAGTGTCTGAATCATAACACTATAACCTCATAAGGTATGTATCTCTAATAGCGTTGAAATTCGTATCTTTATGACAGCAATAGTGTTGAGTGCTTAAATAATATCTACAGCACATCAAGCTGTCTCATTAGCTAATAATTGCCAAATAATTATAATTGAATGAATTAAGTAATCTGCCATTATTAATCAAGTTAACTATTCCTAATTATTGGAGTGGGCAAATTTTTTATTGTCAAATTTTTCCAACAAGTTTGACAATTTGAAACTTCACTTTAAATAGTTGCGTTTTATAGGTTACGTTGCAGTTCAAATATTGATTAGTTTGGCCAATTGAACTTCATCTTTGACAGTGTTTATTTTGAGTTTATAAACATCGCATGGCGTGAATGATGACATAATTATAAATTTGGATCACTAACTATACTAATATTTTATTTTGAGTCATTGTATTCGATGATTGTAAAAATAAGTCACTAACTTTATATGTCGGAAAAAAAAAACGTATTCGATCATTTTTTATCGAAAACATAACACTACAAAAAATGTAAAATAATCGATGGCATTTTCCACGGCATTATCGTTGATAAATATTTCGACGGCTATAAACACGGCTAGGGGTGTAAACGAGCCGAGCCGAGCCCGAACATGGCCCAGCTCAAGTTCGGCTCGATTAAGTATTACCGAGCTCGAGCTCTGAGCTCGACCGAACTTGATAAATTTCAGCTCGAGCTCGGCTCGATTAAAAATAGTAAAGCTCGGCTCGGCTCGATAAGCTCGATAAATTAGTGTAATTTGAGGTATTTGAGCTCGATTTCGGGCTCGAGCTCGAGTTCGATATATATTAATAGACAAAAAAATACTTATTTTAATATATATTATAAATAATTAATATATTAAAAAATAAAAGAGTAGGCTCGATAAGGGCTCGACGGGCCACGAACCCAGATATAATAGGCTCGAAGCTCGGCTCGATTGTTAAAGAGCCAGCTCGAGCTCAGTTCGAGCTCGATTTTGACCGAGCTCGAATTAAGCTTTGACCGAGCTGCTCGCGTGTGGCTCGCGAACAGCTCGACTCGTTTATACTCCTAGACACGGCTAAACCATTGAGTGGATAAATCGACTGTATCGCCGTCAACTGCAGTGAAATATCCTGGGACCGTTTTTTTCCAACAGTTTTCCCACGGTGTAACTGTCAATATTCCGTTGAACCTATTTATTCCTTGTGAATCTTTCATACCTGCAAATCCGTGGTGCCGTTAATATATTTTCTTTATATACCCATCACACCTCATTGTTTCCATACTTTGCCTATAATGCTTCAACTGATATATAATTATTTTATATTAGCAACTTACATCACAGATTCACTATTTTAATTACACGCATACCCACCATTATTCCACTGATTCCACAAATGTATATGGAAAAGTTATTGTCAACAACAGACGAAAGCCAAGATAGATGCTAAAAACATCATAGATGTCACTTCACTAATATGGGTTTACTGACGACAAACTCATTACGACGAATTTGTGAGGGGAGTAGAATATTTTATAGAGTTTGCAACATTCCAAGGTTCCGTGCTTCGAACACGATGTCCATTCCAAGGTTCCGTGCTTCGAACATGGTGTCCATGCAGTAATTCTAAATTTCATTACCATTTAGTTGTGGGTCTATAGCCAATAAAAAAAGCTTTATTGCACAACGAAGACCGAATTGAGCTTACTTGCCAAAAGGTGCCTGTATTTCAAAGAAGTTAGACTATCTTTAGTTTTGTTTTTTACGAAAGTCGAACTTATCATTATTAGTGCTTATATTTTCGGGTAGTTGGTCTTCACATTCTTTATATATTTTTTTAAGTATATAAGGGGAGTGGATAGATAGAAAAGGTGCAAAAGCTTCAAAATAGCATATAACCTTAGTTTTATTGTAAAAAACGCATATAATAAAAGGGGAGTGATACTCAAAAAGCGCAAGCTTAAAAGACACAAATCTTAAGGGGGAGTGTTACTTCATTTACAAAAGGCGCATGACATGAATGCGTGTAATGTGCAAAATTTTACAAGAGCGCACATGTTTAGGGGGCGCAAGGGCATCATATTAGAAATAGCGCAACTATTTAGGGGAGTGTTACCTGAAAAAGCGCTAGAGCTTAAGAGAGAATGCTCTGAAGACAAACTTCATGCTTTGAAGGGGAGTTCTACCTAAAACCAAAAAGCACGTGGACACAAAAGAGTTGTTCACATACATGTTTCAAAGGTTCGGTAGACTCAACTGATCCCAAGCCAGGAACAAACCCCGAGTGTATGTGAGGGTATTGAGCATATCACGATGAAATCATCACAACTCAACCACAAACTATCCGGACCAAAATCGTAACAGGTTCAGGACTAATTTGTTCAGATCCCGGGTAGAAGATGCCTTATATGGTTCAAAGGCGCATGCACAACCTTTTCTAGTTACTCATTTGTCTCTCTAAAGTCAGATGTTTCAATATCTAATGGGGAACTGCATATGCTATCACCGTTTCATTTGGAAGTAGGAGATACTGAACTAAGTGGTCCACAGCCCCACACCACGACTTTTATTGATCACGCTTAAACATCTAGTGTGTCCTCATAGCCTAAATTTTTTATAATTTTCTATGACACATACATTCTTTTTAAACGCAGGTCTACATGACCAAGCCAAAATTTTTGTAGACACATTTCTGAAAAAATGTGCTTCTATGATCATAAGAAAGTTCTGCCGTTGCAACATTAATTTCAACAACGGTGTCAGGCCATCCTCAAGAACACGACTGTAGAGAGATGTCAACGGGTTGCCTATGTGGCCCCGTAGTTCCTTCCAATGCAAGTCTATGTGACTTTGCATCAACAACCAAGAGTGACATCAAGGGATGTCATCGGGGAACCTCGGGTGCCACGGGTCGAATCTCCGGGACGGTGCGGAATTTAAAATTTTTCCGGGATTCCCGTTTAGCCCCGGATCACTCGGATGTTAAAAGAAACATATATGATACAAATAAAAACACATACAAGGGTTAAGTCCGTTACCCTTGAAGCGAAGGGCGTTGCTAGCTTTCGCCGATCCCCCGGTTTCGAAACCGCTCCTAGGTTGATAGCTATGCACAAGATTGTCACGCCGACCGCGAGATGTATCCAAGACGACACCTTCCTTGGATGGCTAGAATTGATCAAAGAGAGAATACGAGTATGCATCACAATGATCAACTCATTTTTTTTTTATTTTTTTATTAAGTGAATTATCACAATGATAATAAGTGCTAGCCTTATTTAAAGCATGTCTCGTTGGAATAATGCTCACAGCAAATTCCATGAACATAGACTATATTTTTAATTATTATATAAATTAGTTGGCTACTTAATGAAGTGAATAGTTCAAAACTATAAATAGCATTGTGACAAAAATTCAACCACCCAATAATATAATCAATATATTATCATTTATCTTTTTGAGCATTCTTGTCGATTCATTTAACAATAATGATTGCTAAAAGACAAATGAAAGTGATAACTTGCATGTCTATATCATTCACGTAATAACACTATAAAATAAGTTCTATTTATATTGCTTGTGGATCAAATCAATTGCTATTTATATATATATATATATATATATATAATATAATTTCAAAATTATTTTAATCAATCAGATTTATAATTTCGAAATTATATTAGGATAAAATGCCATTTTACCCTTACAATTTACGTTGGATTATATTAAGTTTATTATCTAATAATCACTTAATATAATTTTCGGCATTTGGCCTTAGTCCACACTTAAATATTATCGAGCACTTAGCCTATCACAGAAGTCTCGGATAGCCTCATCGATGTCTAACATTTTTCTACCATCTAACATAACGACTCTAAGTCCGTTATTAATTATTTCTCTCTTTTAGTCGATACTACCTCAGTGATCCTTTTTAAGCCCGACTCTCTTGGTTCGTCTCAACCGACACTGGGAGGAATCCAAGAGTTCAGTATTCACCTAGCCAATCCCGTTGTACCGAACTGATTCCGAGTTGAGTACGATTTGATTTAATCATAATTCACGAACCGACTATAGATTTTTGTCATATGTATAAACCCTTCACATATGTCACGATCAAGTGAGAGTCATGGTTGCGTCAAACTCATTAACTCGATACTATGATAAATTCGTGACTGGCGAAATTACTAAACTGCACTCAACATCTCACGTTAGTTAGTTTATTGCTTTGGCCAAAGACTTCATAATTTCCCGTCCCCGAATATATATAGGACATATATCTCGATTACTAACGAGACTGTGAATCCCTCTCAGCTGTCAAAGCCCGGCAGTCACTCTTCATTGTCAAGACCGCATTTCGCTGCCGTCCTATGTTCGTCTCCGAACAATGTGGGCCTAGCAATGCTAGTGACAAGTCAAGACCCTGAAGTCAACTTCGTCAGTGACCCCTTCAGTCTAAGGTTCACGTATACTACTATAGTCAATCGATCGATCATTGACACTCCAAGAGTAATTAGCCATGTGATCGTTCGATTACGAGTCAGTGTTCAAATACAAGTTAATCCCTTGATTCAACTCATATCAATGTCACGACCTCCCACTTTCCCAAGTGTATGATTGGCACAATCATATAAGAGTCATCGACAAATAAGTCGTGATTGGCAATTCCAGCACCCGACTGGAGCCTGAGACTTATGGACGTATTTAACGTTTGAGAATAATAGCTCACTGGTGCCTCCTCTCTCATCCATGAGAATCAGTGACTAAACTCCAAACGTTTGAGTTTTATTTATTTACCTTCTTACCGGATGCCTAGTAAAATATATTGGTAAATAAATAATATGCCTATAACGATATGAGTTGGGGTTTGACACCATCCCTAAATTGGTCCGGATGTCGAATTTTCTTACCGGCTGTGGGGTTTGAGTTGGGCTGGTCTGGGGCTGTGTGTATCTCTCGGGTAGTGGTGTGTCGGTTTTTGTTGGGGCTGGTCTCTCCTAGGCAGCGAGCTCGGGATTATATACAATCTTTTTTTTTATTATTGATTTGTTTCAGGAAAATTCGGAGAGCTTCTAAATCGCCTTCAGGTTCGTCGGACAATACCATATGATTCTCCACCTTCGACACATTTCGAAGGAGAGAGTCGAGAATTGCCTGCTTCTACCAAGTCGCCTTTGACAAGACAAGATGGATGAGTTAATTTTTATTATTTTTCATTCAATATTATTATTAATCAGATTAAGTAACTTTGTAACTATTTTAACTGAGGTTGGGATGGCGGGATGACGACTGTGACTTGTAAAATCGTGGTACGGATCACAACTACCAGGTTGTGCCTAAGTGAACTCTTGAACGATGGTGGGGACAGTTCCTTATAAGTATTATTATAAGGTTTTTAGCACTTTTTTAATATCGTATAATTTATAACATATGTCTTGTGTTTCGTCATGCATATTCATTTCCACGCCACCAACACCAATACACTGACATTCGGGATCGATTTGATTACCACTTTGCCAAATATTTTAGTATAATTTCTACAACATAGGAAGAAGTAGGAAAGGCCAGGGTTCATTGCCGAGGAACATTGTGCTCAAATTATTGAGAAGGGGCAAATTGTGGACTACACGAAAACTTGCCAATGGAACAAGCGCAATCGAAGAGAAGCGGATCTGAATCTTGTAAGTAGTTAGTGGCGAGGTGGGTCCATGGGTTAGCTTGTACGAAAAAAATGCATGGTGCGTCTTCAATTAATAATATAATTTTTTATTACATTTTTTTCTAAGTTAATTTAAAAATTTATAGAGAGCCAAGTTGGGTCGGGGACCGAATGTGGTGGAGGCGTTCAACGATGGATACAATCGTGACAGGGTCTTTAAGGGCGAAAGAGCAATAGTTGTACCTAATTTTTTTTCCTCTAATATTTATTAATTTAACTTGTTTTGATGTTTTTGTTATAATTATTGTAAGGGGAGATGACGAAGAAAATCGACAGTGCTCAGTCAGAATCAGTAATCAAATGAGTAACGAACAAATGATTGACGTATTCAATACGATCGCTAGAGCATCCAAAAGACAGGTTTTTAGGGTTGCACAGATAGTAAACCACCATCAGTCCTTCGTTCCTGAATACTAACCGATCTGTCAAACTGTTGAGTAATAGTTTGTGTGGAAAATTCAGATATTTTATTTAACGGTTGTTATATCATATTTTTGTATTATAACGCAGATTGCAATAATCAGATAGAGATGTCGGTTTTCAAGAACGAGAACGTGAATATCAAAGAGCAATGTCGTAGGATGAAATGGGACATGGAAGCGCTTCGAGAGCAGATGACGCGCTTGCAAGCTGTAGTTACCGGTGGAGGTGGCGACGACGAGGCTGAAACTTCTCAGCTAGTCGTTCCTCAATTTTATCCTCCAACTGGGTTTGTTGATTTCGCTCTTAACCGGTCTTTTACGTCATTGCTTAGCTCGGGTTTGGTACAGACTTCGTCTGATAGTCAGTTTATGGTGAATTCATCTTTTCTGTTTCCAGTTTCTTTTCCGTCGTTCCCTCCGAATTCCGATAACTCTTTGGCTTATTAGATTATGTTTTATTTTATTTCTTAAGATTATGTAAATATTATTATGAATTGTTTTTCGATTATGAATAATTATAATTTTCTTCTTATTTATTATTTTGGTTATTAATGAATTGTTTTTTTTGAAACATATATGGATTTTGTTAATGCATATCCAAAAATAACAAAGAGATCATGGCTTGAGTTGGGGCAGTACATCCCTCACCATGGTAAGTCAAATTCTTAGCTGCAACATTATTGCATTGCCTCTTAATAAAATAGAAACGTAGTGAACTAATCCGTAATAACGCAGCCATCAAAGCCTGAGTCTTCACATCTAGAGGCAAGCAAATAAACGACATTCTTGCAATCTCCCTCAATCACGATATCCAACCAGCCTTTCGAGAGTGCGAATAACACAACTGTCCTAGCTAGCTGCTGATGCTTCAACTGTTTCGAGTACCACCCAATACAGACCTCGTTCGAATCACGAGCAACCACCCCCACCGAAGATTATGAATGTCCCCTGCGCATAGCCAATGTTGGCGGCCATCATTACTCAATCAGCTCAAAAGTTCTCAACTATTTTTTCAAAGCGCCGTGACTCGATTCCCGTAAAACCCCATGAACTGCCACTGCAGGTTATTTTCTTGGTCTATGACGGTAGCATTGATATGATAGTGTGAGAAATTTTGAAGTCTAATGTCTATATTGTTGTCCCAAAGTAAACATATTTAGGCCCCCTCGTTGTCCCCTTGCATCCGCTCCTATGCCATGCACGCCAAATCTTCTTTGAACCAATTCTCGACGGGGTCTTCCACACTTAGTCTTAGGAATGTTATGGTTGGACGGCAAGAGCAACTCCGATGGTACTGGAAAACCTAAAAAAATAGGGTAAAAATACTCCAATAATGGTACCACAAACTCAAACCCAAAATGAGACTCATTTTTGCGTTTCAACACATAATTTGAGTTTAAGAGTTGAAAATTACTATAGAGGTCCTATTATTTATTTTTAATTACTAAATCATCCATATATAAAAATAATAAATAAATAAAAATATAAAAAGGAAATTACATACTTATTTATTCATAATTATGATTGTCAAAATAAACAAGGTCTTTATTAAAGTTTTTATATCTTATTATTTAATTTTCATATTTTGTTTATATATATTATAATAGTTAAATATTATTCTGACAAAAATTATAGAATTTTATTAAATATTTTCTCATCAAATTTAATTTTATTATTAAAAATAAAAATTTTATTATTAAAAAGTACGATGTCATTTTGATTTTACGATATTCGTTAATGAAGTCATTTGAATATTGTACATGGTGGTTGGGATGAGTTTTAAACGGAAATAACGCAGCTTATTTTCTCGAGTTAGCGTCGTTAGTGTCCATTTTGGGGTAGTCGCCACACTTTTATGTTTAGGTAAAATACTATATTTAACCTTATATTTAAAGTTGGGCTAAATAATTAAATTAAATTTATTATCAAATAATAAATTAATATAATTATTTATAAATTTTGTCCAAGCCTCTAACCCTAACATAAATAATTTCGAGCACTTAGACTACCCCTCAAGTCTCGTCAAGCTCAACCAATGTCCAACATTTGCAAACCGTCATACTTAACGACTCAAAGTCCTTTAAGTATTTATTTGAGTCTCTCTTTAATAGATACTATTAAGTGATTCTTTTTAAAACCAACCATCTTGGTTCATTTCAACCGGCACTAGGAGGAATCTAGGAGTTCGGTATTCACCTAGCAAATCTTGTGGTATTGAAACGATCCCATGCTGATTACGAATTTAATTTAATTATAATTCACGAACCGAATATAGATTTTCGTGATACGTATAAACCCTTCGCTTATGTCCCGATCGAGTGAGAGTAATGGATATATCAAATTCACTAACTCGACTCTATGATAAATTCGTAACTAGCAAAATTACCAAACTGCCCTCTACGTCTCACGCGAGTCAATTTATCGCTCTGGCCAGAGCCTTAGTAATTTCCCTCTCCCAAATAAACATAGGACATATATCTCTATTACTAACAAGACACTGAATCCTTCTCAGTGATCAATGCCCGACAACCACCCTTCGTTGTTAAGATCGCATTTCGCCACTGACCCGTGACATTCAGCAATCAGGGCCTAGCAAAGCTAGTGACAAGTGAAGACCCGAAGTCAACTTCGTCAGCAACTTCTTCAGTCGAAGGTTCACGTAGAATACTGTAGTCAATCGATCGATCATTGACACTCTCCGAGTAATTAGCTATGTGATCGTTCGATTATGAGTCAGTGTCCAAGCAGAAGTTAATTCCCTTATTCAACTCATATCAATGTCACAGCCTCCCACTTCTCAAGTGAATGATTGGCACAATCACTTAAGAGTCATCGATGGTGTGCGGCGCGCGTGCGTGGCAACAATGGGGCACGCAATGCGATCTTGACCGGCGAGGTTCGGAAGTGGCCGTGTGAGACACAGACGAACATAGATGAGATCTAGACCGAATCCAAGCAAGGAAGGAAGTTGAGATATTTTTGGGATTCTTAGCAAAAATAGATCAAATTATAGCGAACATTGAGAAGATATTGGCAAGGAATTTGTTTAGTTATTTGGGAGACCTTCTTGCCATTCAAAGATACGTCCAAGCCCAATAATGGTCGAGCTTCACAAGAGACGAAGTCGAACATAATAGTCGAGCACAACAGAATAGCATATGTGGTTTGAAGCCTCCTACGCCCACTAGGTAGCTTTCGAGTTCGAGAAAGTGAGACACAGACTTGTTCGGTATTTCACGGGTTTGAACCTTTGTAAGTCTGTTCGTTGAGTAATAAATCTAATGGGTAATCGGAGAGCTACTTCGAAGATGCAAAACAGGACGATGTTATATTGGAGGCTTATTGCGGCTCCGACGAAAATCGAGAGAACGCTTGTCGATCGCGAATTTGTGATGGGGCAAGGATTATTTTGAAAAAAAATTCATTGTCCCGGATTTGCGACTCTTATTTTCAGTTTTAGAAAATATTAGTTAATTTGTACCATTTAAATATTTTTAGATTAATTTACACTGAACTTAAAATATTAATATTGATAAATAGATCAATATTAAATGTAACATTTTTTAAATAAATATTTATATAATATTAATATTTCTTATTATTTATATAAATAAAGTTAAATAAACACAAAGATAATGTCCAATATCTAAATATTAATATTATACTTACAAATATTGATTTGTAATTTATGATATAACTTTTTTTTTTGTCAGAAGTTATAATGCAATATAATTAATGTCTCCGGACGAATAAATGACTAATGGGTTTTTAATGTTACGTAATGGGTTTTTAATGTTACGTATTAGTTTAATAAGTGTATAGGAATAAAAAAGAAATAAGAGTAAACGGCAAATTTGGTGCTTATACTATATCAAAATCTCACTGTTGGTGCTCAAACTTTTAAATGTGAAACTTTAGTTCCTAAACTTTGTAAAACCTTTCATTTTTTGTTGACCTAACGAACCGGTAAAAGAACAAAAAAGTAACAGTTTTGCAAATTTCAGGAACCAAAACGGCACATTTAAAAGTTTAAGCACCAACAGTAGAACTTGTTTTTTTACATACTCACTATTATGTAAATTTGATATAAAATTCAGCTTCGATTAACACGAGATTTTTTTGAACTTCTTACTTTTCTGTTTCAAAACGAAACTTTTGAACTTTTTTTTTTGTTTCAAGAGTTATCTCATCATAATCACACCGTAATCTCAAACTTTTATGTGTGAGTTGCGCACATGATATTGTGTGGGGAATACAATGTGATTATGTTGAGATAACTCTTAAAGCGAAAAAAAAAATATGTATGTTCAAAAATCTCGGGTTGATCGAAACTAAATTTTATGTCAAGTTTACATAATACTATGTAAAAAAAGTCTCACTGTTGGTGCTCAAACTTTCAAATGTGTCATTTTTGTTTCTGAACTTTGCAAAATCGTTCCTGTTTTTTTCTTTTACCGTCAAAAGAATCAACAAATGAAAGGTTTTACAAAGTTTAGGAACCAACACGGTACATATGAAAGTTTAAGCATCAACGGTGAAATTTTGATATAATATAACCACCAAATTAAAATAATTAAAAAAATTAAAAAGATATTTATTGGGCACACCATCAAAATAATAGTTTAAGATATTAATGGATTCACGAACTTTAAAGAACGACTAACCACACCCTCGAGAGTCGAGATTATCTAGTATTATATATAATTAATAGTCTTGAAAAACGGAGCACATAATTACCCATAAAATATTTTGTGAAATCGAGGTTTTATAACGTGAGTTTAGGATAAACCGATAAGTAGATATGTAAATTAAATATGAAAGATAGCATGCCATCCATATTCAAATTATATGAAATATCGATATATAATAATGGTACACCTAACCGACGAATATTGGGTCTACCCTAGACATTTTTTTTTTCTTTTTCTTTTTTATAGTAAATGAAATAAAAAAATAATATCTCTTTTGAAAAACATCTCTATAGAAAAAATCTTAATTTGTTTTTATTCTCCGTTAGCAGCCACGTATATACTGCCACCATGGTCGCCATCGGATCGGGTTGATATCCTAATTTGTTTTTATTTCTTTCGCGATTTCATTATTTTTGATTTTATATTTTGTTTATTATCTTATATGAGAGTTTTAATCTCTCGTCCGAGAGTTTTCCGTCTCCCGTATGAGAGTATTTCTCTTTAAAATGAGAGTTTACAATGATCTTATAAAATAGATTTGAGAAATGAATATCGTGTTGTCATTAGTGATTCAAATAATAGAGTTATGGATCTTGATTGGATAATCTCAAAAAGTCTTCAAGAATGAATTGCAATTGATTATACTATTTAATAAGGGATTGTAATTGATAATAATAGTATATCTATTTTATTTATTGTTCATTTGTATTCTTTAGCAGTTTTGTTTATTGATTATATTGTAAAATTTTGTCCAACTGATATCATGAAATAAAATTATTGTTTGAGTTCTAACTTTTCAACTCCTTTAGATGCTTATATGCGTAATAATTTTTTTTAAAAAAAATCTCCGAGAAACGCGTTCTATTATATTATTATTGTTACTTTTATTTTAAGTGTGTCGGCTCCATGCCCCCCGGTAGAATTTTATTATATTATTTTTTATTATATTAATAATATGAATTATTATTATTGTTGTTGTTTAATTCAAATGTAATACGAACTACTTGCTAATAATGAAATCTATTAAGACCTGAAAACTACAGTTTATGCAGTTTTGTGTCCAAGTTGACCTCGATTAGTTTCATATCAAATTAATTATTATCTTACATTGTCTTTATTTTTTCAGTTGGCTTTGATAAAAATTTTAGTTATAATGTAATGTCATGCTTCTCATTTTGGTAAACCTGAGTAACTGAAATAGAATTTCCATAAAGAATGATCTATAGTTCGAAAAATTGGAACTTCTTGGTACTTCGATCATGAAATAAGACTTATCTTTCTGGTCCAAGTTGTCCTTTGAATACTGGCTTCACCAGTTAACAAACTTGTGGAAATGTTAAAAGAACATAAATAACTCATTTTAATAGTTTCAGCATAATTATTGAGTATCAGAAACAGAATTTTTTATTACCGAGAGAGAGAGAGAGAGGGAGGGAGGGAGGGAGGGAGAGAGAGAGAGAGAGAGAGAGAGAGAGGATATTTCGCTCGACATTAGGACCCAAAAAGCATTATTTTACAAGAAAAACAAAATTGTTATAAATATTATATAAATCTATATAAGGCTTTTATTATTATATAAGTATAATACAGTAATACTATTGATACTATAATAACAATATAGATATATGAAACAAAGCAATGAAGTAAGGAGAGATTTTATATACTCTTCTGTGTTCATTCACTCGAATTATGAGCATGGCTATTTATAGGCCAATTGTGCAACTATAATATTTATTACAAGCATGGGTAATGTTAACGAAAGAATGGGCATACATTCCCAAATGGTCATAATACTCCCCTTTGAATGCCCATTTAAAGAATATATCCTTGTTTGATGATATTAGTTGTCTCATTAAAAATCTTACTAGGAAAATCCAGTGGGATAAAAATCTAATGAAGGGAAAAAGAGTGCAGTGCAGATTATCTCCCCCTGATGTAGACATCACGCTGTATTATCTTTATATAAGATTGTCGGGGATAACTTTTCTGATAATAACCCCAAGTTTGTCGTATATGTATAATTATTGATTGCAACCAAACACATTCTCGGCTAACTTTATGAATAGCTAAAATTTCAGCGTGATTAGACGAGGTGGCTGTTAAACTTTGTTTAACTAATCGCCATGAAATAGCGGTTCCGCCATGTGTAAAAATATAACCTGTTTGCGATCGAGCATTATGTCGGTCAGATAAAAATCCAGCATTTGCATACCCAATTAAACCTGTCTTTGATTCATTTGAATAGAACAATCCCATATCATTTGTTCCTTGAAGGTATCGAAAAATCCGTTTAACTCCATTCCAATGTCGACGAGTCGGCGAAGAACTATATCTTGCCAATAAATTTACAGCGAACGCTATGTCAGGTCGCGTATGACTCGTAAGATACATTAGTGCTCCAATAGCACTAAGGTATGGTCCTTCCGGACCAAGTAATTCTTCGTCATTTTCACGTGGTCTGAACGGATATTTATTCACGTGTAAAGATCGAATGATCATTGGAGTATTTAATGGATGAGATTTATCCATGTAAAATCTTTTTAATACCTTTTTCGTATACATTTCTTGATGTAGAAATATTTCATTCTTCAAATATTCAATTTGAAGTCTAAGACAAAATTTTGTCTTTCCGAGATCTTTCATTTCAAATTCCTTTTTCAAACAGTCAACAACTTTTGATAACTCTACAGGAGTTTCAATTATGTTGATATCATCAACATAAACTGCTATAATGACAAACTCGTTTTCACGTCTCGTCATGAATATGCAGGTACAAGTTTGATCATTTTTGTATCCCTCTTTCATCAAGTATTCACTGAGGCGATTATACCACATACGCCCAGATTGCTTTAATACGTACAATGATTTATTCAATTTAATTGAGTACTCATGTTGGGGCCTTGAATTTTGAGGCAACTGAAATCCATCGGGAAGTCTCATATATATATATATATGTCACTGTCAAGCGAGCCATATAAATAAGAAGTGACAACATTCATAAGACGCATATCGAGTCCTTCACGTACCGCCAGACTAATTATATATCGAAAAGTTGTTGCATCCACCACATGAGAATACGTCTCCTCATAATCATTGCCAGGTCTTTGTGAAAAACCTTGTGCGACAAGCCGTGCTTTATATCTTACAATTTCATCATTTTCATTAATCTGTCGGATGAAAACCCATTTATATCCAACCGCCTTCACATTTTCTGGCATACGGGCTACAGGTCTGAAAACTTTTCGTTTCTCAAGTGATTTCAGTTCTGTCTCGATTGTATCTTTTCATCTTGGCCAATCATTTCTTTGTCTGCATTCTTTTACAGACATTGGTTCATGATCCTCATTCTCATTTATTTCATTCATTTCGTGTAGCGCTACGTTAAATGAGAATTTATCGTCAACGTTGACTTCTACTCGGTTCCATATAATTCTATTTTGGGCATAGTTCATCGAAATCTCTTCATTATCATTATTTTCAGAACATTCAGGTATATGAGTTTCTTTCTCATAATCATTTATGCCCGTTGACTCTTCTAGAGTCGGTAAATCCTCGACTGGACCATTATTAATATTTGCTCCTTTTCTTTTTCGAGAATTTTTATCTTTGGGACCCGAGGGCCTACCACGCTTCAGCTGTAGTTTAGGCTCAATAATATTCTTTGTATGTTCTGGGGGAATATCGATTTTTACAGGAGCATTAATAGCTGGTATATGTGATTTAGTCACTCTTTTAAGGTCAGTAAAACTATCTGGCAGTTGATTGGCTAAACCTTATAAATGAATTATCCTTTGAACTTCTAGTTCACATTCTTCCGTTCGAGGATCATAATAATTTAGCGATAATTCATTCCAACGTATATTTCCTTCCGGATGTTTCTTTTCTCCCCCTAATGTCGTAAAATTCAATTCATTGAAATGATAGTCGACAAATCTAGCCGTAATAGATCTCCAGTTAAAGGTTCTAAATATTTTATTATCGATGGAGATTCAAATTTGACATTTATTCTCATCCTCCTTTAAGGTCCCATCTTAGTTAGTTGTGGTGGAGCAATTGGAACATATACCCCGCACATTAAAAAATTCTCAGATGAGAAATATCTGGTTCCTGACCATAAACCATTTGTATAGGGGAGATATCATTATAACTTATTGGCCTGATGCGAATTAGTGCCGATGCATGTAATATAACATGTCCCCAACAAGACGAGGGAAGTTTCGATTTCATCAATAGTGGCCTTGCAATTAATTTCAGACGTTTAATTAACGATTCTACAAAACCATTTTGCGTATGAACATGTGGCACATGGTGCTCAACATCAATTCTAATAGACATGCAATAATCATTAAATGTCTGGGAAGTGAATTCACCAGCATTATCAATGCGTCTTTTCTTTATGGGGTAATCTGGAAAATGTGTTCTTAATCGAATCAACTAAGCAAGCAATCTCGCAAAGGATACATTGCGTGTTGATAAAAAACATACATGAGACCATCTAATTGATGCATCGATCAATACCATAAAGTACATAAATGGTCCACATGATGGATGTATCGGCCACAAATATCACCTTGTATACGCTCCAAAAATATTATAGATTCATTCTTTATTTTTACTGGTGATGGGCGAATAATTAACTTCCCTTTAGAGCAAGCGACACATAATAATTCATTAGATTGAAGAATCCTCTGGTTCTTCATTAAATGTCCACGTGAATTTTCAATTATTTTCCGCATCATAATTGCACTGGGACGACCCAATCGGTCATGCCAAATAATAAATTTACTGTTATCTGTAAACTTCTGGTTTACGATAGCCTATGATTCAGTCGTTCTAAGATATGTGTAGTATATCCCATAATCAAAAGATGATATAATATTTCCACAATTTGTTTACCATTCGATCTCCCTTTTCTGCAGTCTCAATGTGATATCCGTTAAATCGAACATCTTTAAAGCTTAATAAACTTCTTTGAAACTTAGGAGAATATAAGGCACTTTCAATTATCAGCCCTGTCCCTCTGGGCAGTAAAATATTAGCTCTTCCGGAGCCTTCAATTATATTTGTCTACCCGATATGGTAATAACACTGGCTTTTTTCAGATCAATCTAATCAAAATATTTCTCATTTTTCAGAATTGTATTAGTCGTTGCACAGTCCGCAAGACATAATTCTCCGTTGCACATGCCCGCATCCATAAGATAAATATCATTTATAAACAAACACATAATATATGTTATTGAAAATGAAAAAATTGCATTACAAACATATATATAATTTAAAGAAATAACGATACATAATAAAACACACAATATTAAAGCAGATCATAATAATACATAATAAAAACATATCAGATTAATTTTATTCGATCAGAAAATCCGCAACATCCAAATGAGTATTTTTATCATTGACACGAGAAGTAGAGGCAAGTTCACCCTGAACAAAGCTTGTTTCAATTTTCTTTCCTTGCCCTTATGATATTCTTGTTAGGAATCCATTTCTAGTGCTCAAATGTCATGTTATCTTTGTCTAGGGACCAAATTATAGTTTATGATAATATAGGGACTGATGTGTATATATACCAAAGCATGCTTTGGTATATATAGGGCAAGTGTGTGTATTTTACACAGAACTTGAGATACCAAGCGAGACTTTCTCTCATCTAGAAAATCTCTCTCACCATTATAGTAGTCTAGGGTTTATTGTAGAGAGGGAGTTGGATTGCTTGTAGAGAAAGTCAAGTGATTAAATGAAGATTGATTGATTATCTCCTTCATGTCTTCCGCGCGTATCTAACAAGGTGAGTCAATCGATTTAATTCTCAAGTTCATCTTCGTTGGATGTTAAATCTGGAACCTACAATTGGTATCAGAGCAAACTTGTTTGTTGATTCTGTGTTAAATCTGCTTTGATTGAGCTTAATTTGCTGATTTGAGTTGAATTGCTGATTTTGAATGACTTTGGGTTTGTCACTGTTGCATTCTGATTTTCGCCTGATTTCTGTGTTAATCCAGTGTTAATTGTGTTAATCGAGTGATAGGTAAGCTGCGTCGATGCCTATTGTTCGATAATTATGTTCTGATTAAGCAGAAATTAGGATTTGAGTGAAATATCAGAACAGTTTGGTGGTTTTCGCTACATGAACAGCTGTTTTCGCCACATGAACAGCTGTTTTCGCTATTAGAACAACAGTTTTCGCTACTTGATCTAGTATTAGGTGTTAAATCAGTGTTTACCTCTGTTATTATTTGATTAATCTGATTTTACTTAACGGCGAAAACTTTAAAGTTCTCGCTGATAAGAATCACTTAGCGAAAACCTAAGCTTTTCGCCAGAATTAATAGCGAAAACCTAAAGCTTCTCGCTAATACTGTTCACGCGAGAAGTTTAACTTTTCATCACTTAGCGAAAACCTAAGCTTTTCGCCAGAATTAATAGCGAAAACCTAAAGCTTCTCGCTAATACTGTTCACGCGAGAAGTTTAACTTTTCATCACTTAGCGAAAACCTAATCTTTTCGCCAAATACTGTTCATTAGCGAAAACTTAAAACTTTTCGCCACTGTGTACCTTAAAACTTTTCGCTATACACTATTTCAGCGAAAACTTAGAACTTTTCGCCAACTATTTTAGCGAAAACTAAACGTAGCGAAAAGTTCATACCTAGCGAAAACCTAATCTTTTCGCTATATACTCTTCTTAGTAAAGTAGCGAAAACTTAAAACTTTTCGCTAGACTTTACAGCGAAAACCTTCGAAAGTTTTCGCCACATACTGTTCACAAAGCTTTCGACGGTTTTAGGTAAAAAAAAAAAAAAAAAAAAAAAAATTTACTTTATATAGGTTCCTGGTTCATACGAAAAAGTTTCGTGTAAACGAAATTTTTTTTTGGACTGGTAAAATTTTTCGGTACAAAAAAAAAATTATTCTCAGTACAAGTTTTTTTTTTAAAATCATTTTAAAAAAAAATATATTTGATACCTAAAACTTCCGAAAATTATTTCAATACGAAAACATAGCATAAGTTGACTAAAAGTCAAAATAAATTGAAAATCAAAATAAATCAGCTAAGACTTTAAGTCAATATTTTTTTTAATCAACAAAACAAGACGATCAATATAACATCCAACATATCTTGAGTCAAAATTAAAATTTCCAACATTCTATAAAACCAATACAATATCTGTGAACTTAATATTGGTTTTTGAGCTGAAACGCTAATATTGGATAACTATTCGAAATTAGTCAAAATTAAAATTTCCAACATTCTATACCAATTATAATTTGCAAAATTAATTGGTCTGAACTGAAAAGATAAAATGGATAATTACTTAAGCGAAAATGATCTAGAACTTAAAGAAATCAAACACAACCTAGATCTAATTGAAAAATTATTAAATAAAAAACATCATAAGAAAAAGTCTTTATCTTCTTCATCTTCCTCAACAAGCTCAAAAACTTCAAGTTCAAAACATAAGAGAATACAATCTGAAATTATAGAACCTAACAATTCTCATGAACAAAAGATTATAAAAGAGCTAGAAGATAAACTCGCAAATAATGAGCGTATCCTAAGAAATCATTTATTAGAAGAAGATAATCTTAGGAGATGCTTAGATAGTGCAAATGAAAAAATAATAAGTTTAACAACTAAGGCAGACTCACAAGAAACAAAAATATGTGAATTAAAAACTACTTTGTCTGCGTGCGAGGAAGAAAAACAAGGACTTTTACAAAAATTCTCATCCACAAACAATGAAAAGGAAATGGTCAATAAATTAGAAGCAAGGCTAGCTAATAACGAGCGTGTTCTAAGAAAACATTTAGAAGTTGAAGCTAGTCTTGAATGTCAATTGACCAATGCTAAAGATGAGCTTGTGAAATTAAAATTTAAGGCAGAAAATAATGAACCGAACATATCTGAATTAATAACAAACATAGCTGCCTATAAAGAAGAAATTAAAAATCATCAAGCTCAGAATAAATGTCTTTCAGAAGAATGCAATAAATTGCGCATTAAAAATAAAGAACTCGAAATACTTATTGCAAAGAAAGAAACTGAGCTAAAATTGTCTCAAAATAAATCCACTCAAACAAATGAGACAATGCCTATCAAAAAGGAACATTCTATACAAACTATAAAACCAGAATTTAATTGTGAAAATCCAGAAACCGAACGCAAAATTGCCGAGTTAAATTCTCTTCTGGAATCGCAGCAAAAAGGGTTTCAAGCTAAAATTGATGAACTTCAAAAGGAGAATACATTTATCAAAAATTCCTACAAAATAGGCGCAACCTCAACTTCTTACTCTGTTAAAAGCGAACCATTAAAAAACATATCTCCAAAACAGAATAAGAAAACACCACGAATGACTAAAGCTATCAAGAAAGAAAGAATTGAGGAAGATAAATCATTTTTTTATCAAAACAAGCGAAACTGTTTCCTCCTCTATTTCTAAAAAGGTAATTTCTAAAGTCATTCAAAAGATAAAGAAAGAAAGAATAAAGAAAGAAGCTACAAATATTAAAACAGACAATTCTACATTTTTTACTAAAACTGAAATATCCAAAAATAATAATTGTCTGACAAATAAAAGTAACTCATTTTATGAAAACACCTATGTGAATGATGTGATTCTTCCTAATAGGAAATACGACAATTCTATATTGAATGCTATTGATTCTATTAGTTCGTATTCCTATCTCAAGTACCCAGTCAAAGTCAAATCTGAAAAACATCTTCAACGACTGGCGAAAGAGAAAATTTTCTCAACTAACAATAGACACACATTCACCCGTGCTAAAAATGATAATTTCAGAACGGTACAAATTTGGAAACCTAAGCTAGAAATGGAAATAAGTAGTCCCAAACAAACGTGGCTTCCTATGACTACTTTATCTGCTAATTTTAATTCCAAATTTGAACCTTATGAGCTTTATAAGATTACTGCTAATCAGGGAGGACCCGTCCAAAAATGGGTACCAAAGTCCCGCTAATTTGTTTTGCAGGATCCCGATTATGCGTAGGTCCTCGGGTTGCTTCACACGCATAATCGATATGAGCTGCAGGCAACCACCAATTCCCGACACGTGTGGTATTCGAGATTGCTCCACACCCGTGATCGGTATGAAATGTGAGCAATCATACTATATAAATAAATATTTTTTTAGATTTTACATTAAAAAAAAAAAAAAAAAAAAAACTTTTCGCTAACTTTTCGCTCACTATTTCAGCGAAAACCTTCTCTTTTCGCTAACTGTTTTCGCCATTTTTTTTTATATATATAGGTATAATAATAAATAATAATAAAAAAAAAACTTTTCGCTGAAAAGTCTAGCGAAAACCTCAAATTTTTCGCTAACTATTTCAGCGAAAACATTTTTAGCGAAAACTTTTACTTTTCGCCAACACTCAGCGAATTTTTTTCGCCACATTATAAGTTTTTTTTAGTTTTCGCCAATTCCTTTAAAAAAAAAAAAAGAGAAAATATATACATATATAAATATATATATAAATATATATAGGCCTGAAAAAGAGATAAAAAAAAAAAAAAGGAAGGCCATCAAAATAAAATAAAAAGAAAAAGAAGGCCAAAAAAAAAAAAAAAAAAAAAAAAAAAACTCTGAGCTTCATTGCTAAAAGAAGATGACTTGAATTTCATTGTCAAAATAGGTACATTACTGTCCTAGATATTAGACTTCATCTTTAGTATTGAGTTTCAAAGAAAGTCTAATGTATCATTCTTAGTACCTAAAAGTTTGTCTATGTCGTCTTTACATTCTTTATATATTTAGATGGGGAGTGGATAGACAGATAGACAAGGCGCATGAACTTCAAAAGAGCACATTACTATAGTTCTCATATAACAAGCGTATATGGTTTAGGGGGAGTGATACTTATGAGTGCAGAAGACACATTTAAGGGGGAGTGTTACTCCATGTATAAAGGGCGCTTGATCTTTGTATGCAATCCTCAAAAAGCGCATCTATTTAGGGGGAGCAGTGGCATCATATTGTTACAAGCGCACCATTTTAGGGGGAGAGTTACCTAAAACGGCGCAAGAGCTTAAAAAAAAGGGGGATGCCCTAAAGACAACTTTCGTACTTTGACGGGGAGTGCTACCTCAACCCAAAAAGCACAAAGACACAAAAAGAGGTGTTCACATACCTGTTCCCATGGTTCAGTTAATCCCAAACTGTACCTATCCCAGGAACAACCCCGAGTGTATGTGAGGGTTTTGAGCGAATCACGATATAATCATTACACCTCAACCACAAACTATCCGGGTCATAACCATTATAGGTACAGGACTGATTTTTCAGATCCCGGGTAGAAGACGCCTCATCGGGTCCAAAGGCGCATGCACAACCCTTCCTAGCTACTCATTTGTCTCCCTAAAGACAAGTGTTTCAATATCTCACGGGGAACCGCATATGCTATCACCGTTTCACTTTGAAGCGGGAGATATTGAATCTAGTGGTCCACAGCCCCACACCACGACTTTATTCTATGCACTTAAACGTCTAGTGTGTCCCATAGCCTAAAAAGTTTTCTATTTTTTTAGGACACATACATTATTTTTACACATACTATGCAGGTCTATGTGACCTAGCCCGAACTTCTGTAGACACATTTCTGACAAATGTGCTTCTATGATCAGAAGGAAGTCCTGCCGTTGCAACATCAAAACAACAACGGTAGCAGGCCATCTTCTGGAGCACGACTCTAGAACGATGTCAACGGGTTGCCTATGTGGCCCCGTAGTCCCTTCAAATGCAAGTCTTTGTGACTTTGCATCAACGACCAAGAGTGACATCTAGGGATGTCTCACGATGATTGGTCGTCGGTCCCGTTTTCAGGTTACTTCATCCGCACTTCAACGTCAACACACTCCGCGCTTACACTAGGAATCACCTTGATCCGAAGGCATGACGATACAATTGAATCGCCATGAGGGGGAGAAGTATCTTAAGGAGGCAAAGCACGTGATATCATTAAAGAAGCCGAGCTTACAACACACGTGTTGAACCACAACAAACACGACGTCTCTCCATGGCACTAGAATAAACGAAGAGTCAATGTCCTTAGATTCGCACAACTCTGATCTATGCAAGAAGGTGATAAAAATTCAAAGTTGCAAAGAAGAAAAAGAGGGAGCATGTACATAGGGGGAGAAAGAAGATTCTCCAGAAGCCCTCAACCTTTTCTTCAAGAAGCAACGAAGAACGTGTCTAATCCACAATTGAACACAAAGGGGGAGATTGTTAGGAATCCTTTCTTGTGTTCAATCGATGATGAAGACTGAAGATCATTAAAGACAAAGACTATTGGCGCTCCAATGACATTTGAACACTAAGGGGGAGATTGTTAGGAATCCATTTCTAGTGCTCAAATGTCATGTTATCTTTGTCTAGGGACCAAATTGTAGTTTATGATAATATAGGGACTGATGTGTATATATACCAAAGTATGCTTTGGTATATATAGGGCAAGTGTGTGTATTTTACACAGAACTTGAGATACCAAGCGAGACTTTCTCTCATCTAGAAAATCTCTCTCACCATTATAGTAGTCTAGGGTTTATTGTAGAGAGGGAGTTGGATTGCTTGTAGAGAAAGTCAAGTGATTAAATGAAGATTGATTGATTATCTCCTTCATGTCTTCCGCGCGTATCTAACAAGGTGAGTCAATCGATTTAATTCTCAAGTTCATCTTCGTTGGATGTTAAATCTGGAACCTACAATTCTTGATATAACTCAACAAGATGTTTGGATGTACGACAATTACGGGACTAATGGCCCGAACCACCGCAACAATAACATTGTTCATCGTTATTCTTTTGTTCAATGTGCGTCTTCTCATCTTTATTGTCATAATGTTTCCTCTTCTAGGGAAAGTTTTGATGACTATCATGATAACTCTGATAACCACCACGGAAATTCTAATAACCACCATTATAACGTCCTCGGCCACGCCCTTGGCGTTGACCACGGCCACGTCCATGGACGCGATATCCACCACGACCACATCTACGATCATTACCTCGACTATTGTCATTATTATATTTGACTGTATTCGCTTCACGGAGTGCAGTAGTACCAGTCGATCGGGACTCGTGGTTTTTCACCAGCAATTCATTATTTTGCTCAGCCAAAAGTAAGGAAGAAATTAGATCTGCATACTTTTTAAAGTTTCTCTCCCGATATTGCTGCTGCAATATTATATTCAATGGGTGAAATGTGCTGAGTATTTTCTCCAGTATATCATTATCGGTAATTATTTCTCCACATAATTTCAACATGGAGGTAATTCTGTAAAAAGCAAAATTATATTCATTTACCGAGTTAAAATCATGAAATCGTAAATTTACCCATTCATACTTTGTATTGGAGAGAACAACAGTCGCCAAGTTGTTGTATCGATCTTTCAGATTTTTCCACAAATCAGCTGGCTTCTTTTCTGTTAAATATTCTATTTTCAGACTTTCATGAATGTGGTGGCGAAGAAAAATCATGGCTTTCGCCTTCTCTTGTCCCGTTGTGGTTTTCGTGGCATCAATGATGTCACTTAAGCCTTTTGCTTTCAAATGGATTTCGGCATCCATTTGCCAGGATAAGTAATTGCTGCCAGTGATATCGAGTGCAATAAATTCAAGGCTCACCAAGTTCGACATATTACTATAATAGAAAACAAAAAAAAAATAGTTCTTCAATAATAAATCATCGGTATATATATATATATATATATATATTTAATAAAAATAATTTTATAAATAAAATATTAAATAAATTTAGGCGGTAAACTGACTAAAATCAAATACAGTAACTGCGCGATAATCGACCCAAGTTAAATATAGTATTTTGGGTGATAGTCTGACCCAAGTTAAATATATTAATTGGGCGATAGTCCGACCCAAGTTAAATAGAGTAATTTAGGCGATAGTCCGACCCAAGTTAGAAATAGTAATTTGGGCGATAGTCCGACCCAAGTTAAATATAATAATTGAGCGATAGTTCGACCCAAATAGTATAGAGTAATTGGGCAGTATTCCGACCCAAATCATTTAAAAAAAAATTCGACATGCTACCACTGGGAATCGAAATCTGGACCTCTCGTCACTTGAAATGACGATATTCTGCGAAACCACTCGGGTCATGACACTTAGTTATATATTTATTTATATATTATAAATATAAACATAATTAATATATAATTATTTTAAATATGAAATAAGATTATTATACCTTTACTATACTGTACTAAACTTCGACGGAGGTTGGTGTTGACGGCGGAGAGCGGTCTTGTTGATAACGTGTTATAAATATTATATAAATCTATATAAGGCTTTTATTATTATATAAGTATAATACTAGTAATATTATATTGATACTATAATAACAATATAGATATATGAAACAAAGCAATGAAGTAAGGAGAGATTTTATATATTCTCTGTGTTCATTCACTCGAATGATGAGCATGGCTATTTATAGGACAAGCATGGTAATGTTAATGAAAGAATGGGCATCCATTCCCAAATGTTGATAATAAAAATTAAGATTTAACTACACATACAGTTTTCCAAACGGACCGCTCGGCCCCACCGTGAGTTGCCCTTTAACAGGGCAGCCAGCCAGCGATTAAGAGGATTATAAAACATGCTAGCCCCGCCGCATGGAAGCGTATTATATTTCTTCTCGTGGGAAATAACAAATATTTTTCAATTCATAAGTAAAACATTGACTTTTATGGAACAGATTGATTAATAATACATAGTGATTAAATTTTGCCAACCCTTTCTATAAAACCTTGACCAAAACTAACTAGACCTAATAATTTCATTAACTATTCAAACTCCACATCAGCACAACAATGGCCACCGTGAATATCAAGATTATTAGCTCAAAGCTAATAAAACCATCGTACAAAGACGGCACCCCACCACCACCACCATCTCAAGAATCAAGCAGCCACAGTATTACCCTATCGGTCTTCGACAAGGTAACAGAGAATCAACACATGGCCATCATTTTCTCTTACAGCCCACCGACCCCAACCAACGCCGTCCTTGAGGTCGGGCTTCGGAAGGCCTTAGCCATATACCGAGAATTCGCTGGGAGGCTCAAGAAAGACAGCGATGAAAACCCTATCATCGTATTGAACGATGATGGTGCTAGGTTCGTCGAAGCAAAAGACGATAACGCCCTCGATCCAAATCTTCTCAAGGAACCTTCCGTTTCATTTCTAAGCCTACATCCTAGACTACACGCAGCCGAGGAGCTGTTACAAGTTCAAGTCACAAGGTTTGCATGTGGGACAATGGTGTTAGGGTTTTCCACCAACCATATGGTGGCTGACGCTCACTCGACGTGCAACTTCTTGATTGCATGGGGACAAGCCTGTCGGGGAGTTGAGATAAGTCCTAAACCATTACAAAACCGCGCGATATTCTCCCCACGCGATCCTCTTCAGGTGGAGTTCGAGCACCGAGAGGTCGAATACATTACGAAGAAGTTCACTAATAAAATCCACCCTATAATGAGTTACAGTGACGTGAAAAACATTGTAATAAACAAGGTGCATTACGATTTGGCGTTTCTCAAAGAGCTCAAGGCCAAGGCGTCTCTGTCGAACACGGATAACAAGCCAATCAGCACTTTCGAGAGCCTTGTGGCACATCTCTGGAGAGTTATAACAAGGGCTCGGGGCTTAAATCGATTCGAGGTATCGAAGGTGAAGATAGCCGTCGATGGTCGTGCTAGACTAGACCCTAAGGTTCCTCGCGAGTTCTTCGGTAATGTGGTGCTTTGGGCATATGGGAGATCTAATGTGGCTGACCTTTTGGACGAGCCCTTGTCTTATGCTGCAAGGGTATTGCATGAGTCCATAGAGGGTTTGAACGACAGCTATTTCAAGTCGTTTGTGGATTTTTCGAGCCGTGTAGTGAAGGAGGAGTGCCTTGTCCCAAGAAACACCGTCGATGCTTACGACTTGGTTTTGTGCCCTGATTTGGAGATTAATAGCTGGTTAAGGTTTCCGTTTTACGAGTTAGATTTCGGACTTGGCTGTCCTGAGATTTTCATGCCATCGTACTTGCCTATAGAAGGTATGGTCATACTCTTGCCATCGGCTTCACGAGAAGGTAGCATAGATGTCTTTGTTCCACTCTTTCAAGAAAGTTCGAATATCTTCAAACAGTTGTGTAAGATTGTGGATTTTGGAGCAAGCTGAGAAATGGTAATCTTCTAGATCTCTAATGTAGTGTGTCTATGTGTTTTATTTGTTTTTTTTTTTTTTTTATGCGTTAGTTCGTCTTTATATTTGTTTTTTTGTTTTTTTATGCGTTGGTTCGTCTTTAGGTGATTTTTGTTTGTGAGATAATTAGGTGATATGCACCTCTCATTTCGTCCTGGCATGGACGACGTGTGTAATGGTTCTGTTCAAAGTTCGTCGTTTTGTAATAAATAAATTCAATTATCCAATCTTCATCTAGTGATTGTGATTCTTTTATTGTAAATATAGTTTATTAGTTATGATTGATCAGATTTGACATTTCCATAGATTGAGCTGTCCTTATTCTGAGTATTTAAATCGAGAGGTTCTCCTAGGTTAAATAAAAAAAGAATTATATGAAATGATCATCAAGTTAAGAAAACTCCAAAATCCTCTAATATTTTATTTTGGCTGAGCTATTGGGTACCACACACAGTTTATTGTAAGAGAAGCAGTTTATCTAACAACGGACACATAAACCCTCTACGAAAATATTATACTTGTACAATGACTTCACGTATGGTTCATAAACACCGAACATAAAATAATATACTTGTGAAATGACTTTACATATAGGTCATAATCATAAACCCTCAATTATAGTACTAAAATACCTTATCGTTGTATTATAATATTGTTGCATTTTTTGTGATCTGAATTCCTGACTCAGTCCGAAATCTCGTGGTGCATCTTCCGAAATACCTCAATTATATATATCGTTGATGTGTATTATGTTATTGCCGTCATAGAAAAATAACACCGAGAACAAAAATTTATAGCATATAACATCTTCCGAAAATTAGTGAAATCTTTATGTCACCTCTCCCCGTGCAAGGTTTGCTCATTATCAGTAAATCTTGAATGGTCCCTGTTTTTGGACCATTATAAACGTTCACTATCCTTAGGTTGTAAACGTCAGCTTCAGCTTCGATATTAACGAAAAGTTTGATTCAATTTCCCTTAAATGTTCTCTGGGTAGAAATATTATGAATCGGATATATATATATATATATTATATATATATATACTTTTGAATTTTTCATCTACTTTGAGAACTGTAGAAAAATGATGCCGAATTTTCATCAATATTGAGACTCTTACACGTGTTTGCTAGAGATAGTGAATATTAAGGGATGAATTAGGTTAAAGCAATAAGGACCCTCAAAATCCTTCAATTAATTATACGTGAATTATATCTTTGAATTATTTGTATAAATTTAGTGAGAAAACTCAGAATGGTCATCAACGTGTACCATGTGGACCAAATTTAATCTCTGATGTTTTGTGTTAACCAATTTAGTCCCTTTATTATTGATTATGGACCAATCATGTCATTCCGTCATGATTTATGCAAATTTTAATAACAATATCGCATGTGTCCCCCACGTGGTCTCCTCCATGAAAAACTCATTAAATCATGTTTGGATCGATAAATTGAAAGATTTACTGAAATTATGGCACGGAACTGAAAATTTATCTTCCAACGTTCTAACATGAGCTCTAGATCGTCTGCTTCGTCGATCTGTATTAATAGTAGAAGAATACGATAAAAACTCACAAATCCTACGAATGTTTCGACAGATCAAGGTCAAAAGAAGTTCAACACTCTTCGGATTTTCCAAGCCGGTGTCGAACTTCGTCTCGGCCAAGACTCCCTCTGGCGAACCAGCCCAACCGCGTGCGCCATGCGTGCTGTCTGAGACAACGCGCGCTCATCTCCTCAATGGAATGCACACCATGCATGCGCGTTAAGAAGCGAGCGGGCCTTGCACAAGCTGGCGCCACGCGCATTATCGTTCGTATTGGCCTGCACACTGCTCCTAGGTCGTCCCTGATCATTCAAAGCCTGGCCGGACATACATCCTGTGTGCAGCTCCTAGGTCGTCCCTGGTCATTCAAAGCCTGGCCGGACATACATCCTGTGTGCAGCCGCCAGGGCGCTCGCGCAATGCGCATGAAGTGCGCACTGCAGCCAGCGTACGAGATTCCCGCAAGCACGGGCTGCCTTGATGTGCCGCGCGTGGCATCAACCTGGACCACGCGCGCGTTGGTAGCGATGGTGCCGAGGTTCACTCGACACGATGTCGTGCGAGCCCGACCAGTGTCTGGAGCGATGCGTACGCCTTGCATTCCACCATCGAGTCTGAGGCCAGGCTGCAGCCCGCCGAAGTGGAGGCTATGGGTGCCATGGTGGCACACCGTCCGTCATGCGTGGCGTCCTCGACCGCCTCTCTCCTAGCTAGAGCTGAAAGTTTGGGCCTGGCCGGCCCATAAAAAAACCGGACTTGGGCCTAAATTTTTTAAGCCCGAAGTATGAGTGGGCGGGCCGCGGGACAAATTAGGCCTCAGTCTTGCCCAACGACACTCACCACTCAGCTCATCACTATTCGACCCACTAGGATCCGGCTCAGCATCCGTGCTAACCTCCATGGCTTGGCCAAGTATGGTTCTTAGAGGTGTGTGTTTATCCTCCATAACTAATATATTTCGCGCTGACCACAAAGACCAACAAATGTTAAGAAAAACAACAAAATCGAAGGGGGTTAGCACTTCATATAACAGCCGCATCCACTCCTCGGCCGATCGCACCCATCTTCGAACCAGCCCAAACGGTATAGGGGAACTCCGCCAGACTTCCTTTGATTTACGATATTGAACGAGCAAATGGAACTCATCTTCGTCAAGCTTTCCACATCTTTTACACCTAGTATCTGATAAGCACTTGTGGTTGCAAAGATTCACAGCTGTGGGCAGTAGATTTCTTCCAAGTCGCCACAAGCTACCTATCCCGATGCACTGATGGATCGTCAGGACTTTCTTGCTAAGAGTCAGCATGCATTGCATTTGCATTAATTTCCATTCATGTGGGGGATTGTTGGGTTTTTGGCTTTTGGGCCTCTGGGCCAAAAGTGGGTAATTGGCCCAAATGTCAAAAACATATCGGTTTTATTAAATCGAGAAGTCATCGTTCGTCGAAACTCGAAATTGATGAAAGATTCATAATCTACGTTTCGAGGGGAATTTATCGAATATTAATTTGCTCAAAACCGATGTCGGGTGAATGAGAAATTAATTTTTAATCTCGGCCCAATAATATTAATGAATAAAGAGGTGTAAAAGAGGGGATCAAAAGTCCCACATTGGAAAAACATCTCAAGTTTCTCCACCTTATATATAGATACACATCATAAGTCATCAAACAAGTGGTGAGTCCAAGGAGATGGGTTCAAGGGCCCGTGAGCCCGAACCCGAGCCCACGCGTGCGGCCCGCTAGCCCAAGCCCATACCCGGAATTAAATTTATGCTCCGGTGATGTGGCACCGATGATGACGTGGCACCGGTGGTGACGTGTCGTCTAGGTGGCAAGGTGGGGCGATGACGTGTCGTCCACGTAGCACGCAGTGTGGCGATGACGCGGCAGTATTGGTGACGTGGCGGACTTGATGACGTGTCAGTGACACATAGGCGAGAAGGACGACGTGGCGCTGACGCAGCGCCACGTGAGACGACGATGAGGTGGATCGACCCGTTGGGTCGATGGGGCGCACCGGTTCGCGAATAGAGAGAGGCATTGGGGATGCCCGACCCAACCCAAAACCCGCGGTTCGGTCCAATGGGTCGCATCAGATGGGGTGCGATCTGGATCGTTGGATCCAGATCTGACGGCTCAGATTAAATCTGATCAAATGGTCAACTGTTGTGACTATTCACAAATCAGCCCCTGCCCAGAAGTTGCAACTCTTTCAGATTCGCCCCAGGTCATTTGAAAACCTATAAATAGCCCCCAGAAGCATTGGAAAAAATATTGAATTCACTCCCTGCATTAGAAAGATAGAGCATTCAAGTCCCAGAGTAAAAAATAGCAAGAAATTCCCGAGTCTCGATTAAGATTCGCTGATAATTTTGGTTCATCGTGCATCGATCAAAATTCCGAAGTCGTTGTATCTTCGGGACGGATTGCGAAAACCCGAAGCACTGAAATACGGGGCAATAACGTCTTACGGACAACGTACGTAGTACGTGCCTCGACTTCAAGCTAACAAATTGTTCAAAGTTTTGCAGCCACCGACCAGACGATCTATACAAGAACCAACAATAAATAAATGTCTTCGAATAAGTATATTCAATAAAACAGAAATAGTTCGAATGATACACACAAGATACATATTATATAACATATAATTCTTGCATGGCATTCGGAAGATATATCCCTAATTATGTCATCTAATTAATAAAACTAACACTAGCGTTAAGTATTTTTTCGGGTAATTTCGGTAATTAATGTAGGTGACTATATTCAGCAGACTATTCAGCTTCTCAAGAAATTGTGTCTTAAGCTGACATCGATGGTTGCATTTAAATGAAATCGTTCCAAAAGTATTCGAAGAAATTGTGATTAAGTTAAAGGTGAAAATACGGATTTCTTAAACTCAGTTTACTTTGATAGTTTCCTCGTTAACTGTCTAAGTCCAGTCCGGATTTAGATCCGTTTGATAGTAAAATAACTAATCAAGCAGCATTTTTAAGAGGCAAACTGTAAAAGAATACAAATGAAACTTCATTGTCCAAAAAACATAGTTTTAGATAAATAAAAAGTGCCCTCAGCAAATATATAATACACAATATGGATTTCTGGAAGATCAAAAATAAATTTAAACTTTTCACAACCCATCAATACACACATACATAAATATATATATATATATATATATATATATATATATATTGGTATAAAAACTAACCCAAATTACGACTCCGATAAGGCGAAGGTGATATCCACCATCCTCAACTTTGTCAACTACAACGAATAAAACCTCCATAACTACGTGTACTATATACTTATATAGAGTTGCCAAACCCTTGCCATACACTAAGAAGATTTCAATTAATAATAATAATACTAACAATAGAAAAAGTCCAACATTACAAAATTCAACTGATCAACAAAACACGTACAAATAATTCATCTCATGCATGCGAGAAAATCCTCTATAAAAATACCACCTAGTTCCCAACCCTTCAAACCATCACACTCAAACCAACACATATCAACTATACTACTTCAAAATATAATCCTAGAAAAATGGCCTATAACAACCATCAACATGCTTCCTCGGCCCTTCTCTTCACAACATTCATATTACTCGCCACCTATCGACTAGGCCAAGCCCTAGTGATAATCCCCAACCCTCCTATATACAGCAGCCCTTTCATAAATAACATAAATGTTGTGGGGAATTTCTGTTGCACGCTCACTGGGACGTGCAGCCCTGCTGGCGCAGCGCCCGTTCAAGGGGTCAGTGTAGCACTTGACTGCAAAAACACCCTCGGTACAATATTCACCGTGGGCACAGCAATTACAGGCCCGAACGGAGGGTTTAACATCACTATACCCTTACCAACGCCAACTGTAGTTCCTGTCAATCCGTGCAGCGTTGTTGTTCCGCTGCCAATCAACAGTAGTGCTTGTCTTCCGCTTAATACTACCGTTGGGATCCTTATCGGAGTACTTCAATTCATAGGGTCCACGCCTTCGCCGCCTTATCCGTTTTGTGGGCTGACTGAGAATTATAACGTGAGTGCATTTGTCAGGGCGGGTTAAGACACTCTATATGATGGTGATGTAGATTATTATGTGTTTGATATGACTCTTCTCTTCTCCAGAGTGTGTGTAATAGTACTAAAAAGATGCGGTATGAATAAGCGAGAGTGATGCATGTAATATATGTTGATAATGGATATACGTGTAATGTTTTAAAGAACGGAGAAGGAATTTGTGTTTCTAATTCTTTCTTGATCTGATGTTCTCTTCGTGCGAATTGTAATCTCTCAGTTACATAGAAGAAAACATGGAAAATCTTACGTATAGTTCGATTTTATGAATATTTCTACCATCCCCACACCCTCACAAGTAAGGAATGAGTGTTGCATGATGTTCTCATCATTCGAAGAACATCACTCATATCAAGATGTGTATTGGTTAAAGAAAATTGATTTTCAAAACGCCGGGAAAAGGCAACAAGCGATTGTGGAGCTTCCGATTAAAGAAAGAGATTTTCCGACGGATGTATCCATGCCAAAAGTTTTTGTACGATCCCAACCAAATCTGATTGGTTTTCTTACGTTCTTTGGCAATCTAATAGTTGATTCATGCACAATTTTGACACTACTCATATCAATGGCACGTACAGGCATGCAAATCCCATGTTGCTTCCTTCTGTGATGAAAAAGCCCATTGAACTAAGTATTGAAGAATTCGAAGTCGTCGGCGAATTTTGATCTAGCCTTTTCCATTAACGGGTGGAAGCACGTGTGTTGTGACGGAGATGAAAATTGAACGTCGTTGTGTTTCAAGTCAATTCAATCGTTCTCTGTTACAAAGGAAAACTGTTATTACACTAAAAAAGGAAAAGAATAATTAATTTACTAATAAACGCGCTACAAACTGAAAAGATGACTATGTTGGATGTAAAGCATAAAACGAGAACTTGAATCTTGCATCTGAGAGTTAGAATTCTTCACCCCCTCCTCAAGATGAGCATTCTTCCATAGGCTCATCTTGGACATAATAGAATGAAACGCCGAAGAAGCCAATGATTTGGTGAAGATATCTGAAAGATTCTTAGCAGACGAAACATGCTGCGGAAGAATGAAACCCTCTTCTGTATTGATCACGAACCATATGGCAATCTATCTCAATATGTTTGGTCCGCTCGTGAAATACTGGGTTAGAAGTGATATGAATAGCTTCTTGGTTGTCACCCTATATTCTAATTCTGCAGTGGAACATGAAATTGTTGTCTGTTTCTTGGACTTCCATGATATCAAACTGCTGCCAAGGAATACACAATATCCAGTTAGCGATTGTCTTGAGGACTTGCAAGCTCCCCAGTCAGCATCACCGTAAGCATGCAATCTAAGAGCAGATTTGCAAGAGTAGAACAAGTCATTGGATTGAGTTTCATTTAAGTATATGATAATATGTTGTGCTGCCTGCCAATCGGAGAGATGAGGTTTGTGCACAAATTGGCTCAATTGTTGAATTGCATAGGTAAGATCAGGCCTTGTAAAATTCAAGTATAACAGCCGCCCAATTAACCTTCTAAACTGTGAGGCATCATGAAACAGATGAGTGGGATCTTTTCTTCGGACATAAAAGTTGTCCCACTCTGAAAAGGAGTAGTAGATGGAGTGCTATCAAGCATGTGTGCGTCTCTTAGTATATCAGTGATATACTTCTGCCGAGACTGATGCCATCTTCAGACCGTGTGATTTCCATTCCAAGAAAGTACTTGGATCGACCCAAGTCCTTAATGGTAAACCTGTTGTCAAGAAAATCCTTCACAAGCTTGATCTAACTATCATCAGAGCCCGTAATCAGAACATCAACAACGTAGATTAGTAAGAATATCTGAAAATCTGGTGTTAACAAAGTGAACAAACAATGATCATGATTTGATTGACTGAAGCCATACTCCATATTCCATTGTCTTGAGGCTTGTTTTAGGCCATAAAGAGATTGATAGATCAAACCGGTAAACAAACCAGTTAAAGGTTTTGTCGGTTAACAAAACATTCTAAAGGAAATCGGTCTATGAAACCAGTCACGTCTCATTCCCATATCGGTCTTAAGAACAAGATCAGATACCGATCACATTGAAGCAAGAAGTTCAGACCGGTTCCAATACGGCGACCATCAGATACCGGTCACGATGAAGCATGAAGATCAGACCAATCTCAATGCGACGATCACCAATCTAAGAGTACCGTTGAAGATTCAAATATCAAGAAGGTACAAGAGATCTTCAGTACAGCAGTAAAAGATCAAAGCAAGTTCAAGACTTGCACGAAAGAAGATATGAAGACAATACTGCTGATACTTGGCGCTAGACTGCAACTTTGCCTAAAGAAGAAAGATCATCAATGCGGTCTGCGCAGCCATTTAATGAAGATGGCCCACACCCATACAACGGTCACAAGTTCAAGAGACGAGTATATATACGAGCCTCTCAACATTAGTGACGGGGGTGAAGAACAAAACGAGAATTCAAATTTACAAGCATTCAAACCAAAGATCAAATTGAGTCAAGCTGAGTTAGCTTTGTTTTGCTGTGATAGTTCTTCACAATACCGGACTGTAATAAGCTGGTATAGATAGGTGGACTGTAAGAAGCTGCCTAAGGTTGTTTGCTAGGAGTTTAGTTAGCTGAGTATAACCAGCAAGTTATAGCTGTGTAAGTCTAGCTAAGGAAGGTTGTATACCGGTGTGTATAAACCGAGTCTTCTAGTGATACCTTCCTGCTGGGAAGAAGGGGAGACGTAGGAGATTTTAACTCCGAACTTCCATAAACAAGTTCCCTCTCCTCACAAACCGAAAAACACACACGACACTCATCAGTTCAACACTTGAACCGGTTTGAATTCCGCATCAACCGGTCAGTGAAGGTTCAGTAAGCGAAAAACCAACAAGTGTTTATTCACCCCCCCTCTAAACACATACACCGGTCCTAACAGAGATCTCTTGAGCAGGTCTACTGAATCACATAATTGAAAAGATGAATGCCAACAAGCTACCGATGTTCAGCAGAGAGAACTTCCTTGGGTGGAAGATAAGAATGGAAACTTATCTTACAGCCCAAGATGAAGACATGTGGGAAATCATCAATGAAGGACCACCAACACTCATGATGATCAACCCCAATCATGCAGCCAACCCAACAGCTCCTCAAGAAATTCCCAAGACAAGGAAAGACTGGACACCTGCCGAGAAAAAGTTGATGAATCTCGACAACGTGGCCAGAAACGCCATATTCAGAACACTTGACGACGGAATATTCAATCAAGTCATGCTGTGCAAAACCGGTAAGGAGATCTGGTCCAAACTATGTCAAATCTGCGAAGGGAATGACTCAACGAGAGAAAATAAACTCATCGTTGCAGTACAAAAGTATGACATGGTAAAAATGAAAGCCGGCGAAACAATGACGGCTTTTGAGGAACGATTCAGCGGTATTGTCAACGAGCTGAGGTCCCTTGGAAGAGAGCTGGAAAACAGAGATCTAGCCATCAAGGTAATGAAGGCGCTTCCAAGGGAATGGGACGTCCAAGGCGCTTCCAAGGCGCTTCCAAGGGAATGAGGGAATCCAAGGACTTGAACAAGCTGATGCTACACGACCTGTTCGCTGATCTGAAAGCCTACGAGTTCAAGCTACAAACTCGTATGGAGGAAAACACAGTGGCTGAACCGGTCAAGGCACTAGCAGCTGCTGAAGGGCCATCAAAGGCTGCGGAGGATGTGGCTGAGGAAGCAATGGCTTTGCTGACCAAAAAATTTGGGAGATTCTTGAAAAAGAATCAAAATAACTATCAAAAGTTTAATAAGGTTAGCAAAGAAAATGATAATACTGATGCATGCTTTAACTGTGGCAGGAATGGCCACTATGCTGCAGACTGCCCAAGACCAAGATAGGAAAAGGGCAAAGAAAAGAAGGGAGACCGGGAGAAGTTCCGGTACAAAAAGAAGTCCAAGGCATTGCTTGCTGAGGACAAGTCAAAATGGGCTGAAACCGACTCAGATGAGTCCAGCTCTGAAGAAGAAAGCGAAGAAGAAGTAGCGTGTCTGATGGCCAACATGGAAGAGGATGAGTTCGACTTCTCATCACCAGAGTTCTCAAAGGAGGAACTGGCCCAGGCATTACAAGAGTTGACACTTGAGTATCGAATACTCTCAGGCAAAGTGAAGGCCAAGGGTACTGAAGTATTAACCGAAAAAACTAATCAGGGAAAGGATGAACTGGCCTCCAAGGTTGCCCAATTGGAGGCTGATAATCTCAAGCTACAAGGAGTAGTAGCCACCTGGACCGATTCATCCAGGAAGACAGACTGTCTTCAAAGAATCATGAAGTACGACAAAGATCGTTCTGGTCTGGGATATAACAGCCTCGCAACAATGGAACCAAGTACCGGTCCATCCACATCAACTGCAAACAGTGCTCCGAGCTCACAACCAAAGGTAATAACTTTTGTGAAAGCCTCTTATCAATCTAGCGAACCAGTTAAGGAAGTAGGCCGGAATAGAGCTGGACTTGGATACAAAACCCAGCACCTGCCGGAAATATCCAACCGAGAGGGTAGAGCAAATCAGCTTAGGAACAAGCTGAATAAACCGGTACCTCAGGGCAGATATAGAACACCCTATAAGCCTAGAGATCAAAATCGGACCAACCAGAGACCCCACATGCATAGGGGGAACAGACCGCAAAAACCAGCATCAAGACCTGGAAACTGGTCTCCCTCTAGACATAATACCAATCGGTATTTGTCTAAGGGTATGACCAAAAGGCCACGATATCTCATTAATCCTGAGACTGGAAAATCTGTAAGGATTATCCAGGTCTGGATACCGAAGGGTTTAATCCCATCTGGACCCAAATGAGTGGGGACCAAAATCTCTCTTTTTCTTTTGCAGGAATACACAGAGGAACTAAGAAGATCAAGCTGATATCTGGATAGTGGGTGCTGTAGGCACATAACCGGAAATGAGAAGTTGCTAACAGGGATAAAGCCTTGTACCAGTATTACAATCACATTTGGAGACAACGGTAAAGGTAAAACCGTGGGCAAGGGTAAGGTTGTCCATGGAAACCTAACTCTTCGAAATGTTTACTTAGTGAAAAACTTGCACTACAACTTAATTAGCATATGTCAACTGAGTGATGCCGGTTTTCAAATCATTTTTCAAAAGGACAAGTGTTCGGTAAAAGACCAACTTGACCAAACCATACTATCTGGAACTCGAACTGACGGTACCTACACAGTACGCTGGGCAGAATAAAATGCATCTAGTACTATGTGTCTGGTGACCGAAGAGTCCAAAAGTTGGCTATGGCACAAGAGGTTGAACCATTTAAATTTAAAAACTATTTCAGTACTGAGCAAAAATGATTTAGTAACTGGTCTACCCAAATTGACCTTTTATAAAGACAAGGTATGCTCAGCTTGTCAACTAGGAAAACAGATTAGATCTACTTTTAAAAGCAAATGGAATGTTAGCTCAAACCGGTGTCTGAACTTACTGCATATGGATCTTTTCGGTCACATATCAGTGGTTAGCATTGGTGGCGCCAAATATATTCTTGTTGTAATAGATGACTTCTCAAGATATACATGGGTAACCCCTTTGAAATCTAAGGATCAAACTGCCTCAGTTTTAATAAAATTATTCAAAAGAATACAAAATGAGAACGGCAGTAAGATTAATATGATAAGAAGCGATAGGGGAACCGAGTTTTTAAATGCTACCCTAACCAGTTTTCTTGAGGACCATGTCATACGCCATGAGTTGTCTGCTGCCAGGACACCACAACAAAATGGAGTAGCTGAACGACGCAACCGAACTCTAAAAGAAGCAGCACGGACTATGCTAGCAGATGCAGACATTTCACAGAAGTTCTGGGCAGAAGCAATCAATACAGCCTGCTACACTCAAAACCGGTCCATGATATGCAAGAGCAGTGAAAAGACTCCATACGAGATTTGGACTGGCAATGTGCCATACATTGGCTACTTCAGGACGTTCGGAAGCAGATGCTACATCCATAACAACGGAAAGAACCATCTTGCTGCTTTCGAACAACGAGCATATAAAGGATTCTTCCTCGGATATTCTTCAGTCAGCAAGGCATATCGGGTTTTCAACTGTAAGACACTGACTGTAGAAGAATCTGCTCATGTAGTGTTTGAGGAACTTCAAGCAGAGATCGACACGCCCAAAAACATCAACCAGCTAAGCAACCAGCTGGAGATCTCTAATCTCGAAGAGTCAAGCGACGATGAAGAGGTGGTCAGAAGTCAGAATCAACCAGAAGACACTCAGGAAGTGACAGAAGAACCGGTTATCGAAACAATTCCAGAACCCCAAACTGAAGAAACTTCAGTACCTATTCAGAATACTGGTGAACCAGTTGAGGGGGAATCCATCAGATGGAACCGGACCAAGCTAAACCATCCAACCAGACTCATAATCGGTGAGCCAACCGCGCCTATGAGGACAAGGAGACAAGCTCATCAAAACCTCTTCAGTTATGCCTTCATCTCACAAGTTCAACCAAGCAAGGTTGAAGAAGCACTTGAAGATGATAGTTGGATCGAAGCCATGCAAGAAGAGCTAAATCAATTCGAAAGGAATCAGGTCTGGAGCTTAGTTCCAAGACCGACTCAAACAGTGATCGGTACCAAATGGGTCTTCAAGAACAAACTAAATGAAGAAGGTTTAGTTGTCAGAAACAAGGCCCGACTGGTTGCTCAAGGGTTCATGAAAGAAGAAGGAATTGACTATGACGACATTCGCACCAGTCGCAAGGTTGGAAGCCATTCGGTTGTTCTTAGCATATGCCGCTTACAAATACTTCAAGGTCTATCAGATGGATGTTAAAAGTTCCTTTCTAAATGGACTCATATCTGAAGAAGTCTATGTGGCTCAGCCTCCGGGATTTGAAGACCATGACCATCCTGATTATGTATACCGGTTAAAGAAGGCCTTGTATGGACTGAAACAAGCGCCTCGAGCCTGGTACGAAACCTTGTCAAAATTTCTGACAGAACATGACTTCCAGATTGGGTCAGTTGACAAGACACTGTTTCGATATACTAAGGGGGAATACTTGCTCATCGTCAAAATCTATGTCGATGATATTATTTTCGGTTCAACAAACCCTAAGCTCTGCAAGACGTTCTCTAAATTGATGCAAGATAAGTTTGAGATGAGCATGATGGGGGAGCTCTCATTCTTCCTAGGACTGCAGGTCACACAACTAGAGCATGGAATCTTCATCAGTCAACCCAAGTATACGAACGAGCTGATAAAGAAGTTTGGAATGGAGAACTGCTCACCGGCATCCACTCCCATGAGTGCATCAGTCAAACTGGACAAGGATGAGAAAGGGATACCGATTGAAGTAACCAAGTACCGAGGTCTAATCGGTTCACTTCTATATTTGACTGCAAGCCGACCGGACATCATGTACAGTGTCGGTCTATGTGCAAGATTCCAGTCAGACCAAAAAATAAGCCACTACGCCGCAGCAAAGAGGATACTGAAGTATCTATCAAAAACGGTTAACGTGGGTCTATGGTATCCAAAGGATTCCAGCTTCTCCTTATTAGGATACACAGATGCAGACTATGCCGGGTGCAAGATCGATCGACGAAGTACAAGCGGGACATCCCAGTTTCTTGGAGATAGGTTAATCTCATGGTTCAGCAAGAAGCAAACGTCGATAGCCACCTCTACCGCTGAAGCTGAGTACCTAGCAGCTGGAAGTTGTTGTTCACAGATCTTGTGGATGCAACATCAGTTAAAGGACTATGGGATCGAAGAAACAGATACTCCCATCTTCTGTGATAACACAAGTGCGATTGCCATCACTCATAATCCGGTTCTACATTCGAGGACCAAGCATATTGAGATCAGACACCACTTCATTAGAGACCATGTGCAGAACAAGAGGGTCAAACTGGAGCACATCCCTACCGAGCAACAAGTGGCAGATATCTTCACCAAACCGCTACCTGAAGCTAAGTTTCTCTATCTCAGAAATGCACTTGGTCTACTTGATATGCAATAAGTAGACCAATGCATAAAGTCAGGGGGAACATAGTTAGAATCGCACCTAGAAAAGGCTAGTTCGGATTTGGTGAAAACCGGTTTGAACGAGCTGTGCATATGATCCTAACCGGTTACTCTAGACTTTACACCAAAAAGCATTTTTAAAAGCATCGCATCTTACCTTCAAAACCGGATTTCCTTCTTGACTGATCAAACCAGTAAAAGCCCTCGGTTTCGTCCAAAACCGACTTATACAAATACATACCAATACCAATCCAGGCTAATACCAAGTACTTTATATATATATATATATATATATATATATATATATTCTTTCCGGTATCTAAAACCGGTCTTAGTTTCTCAGTCAATCCGGTATTTTCGTTTTCATTTAAAGCGTGCTTTAATGCTGACATCTTATTCCTTGTACAAAAATGTTAAGGAATACTGACGGTCGTGCAGAGTTAGCCAAAAGAAGTGACAGGACAACTATAAAAGTGCAAGCGCCATTACTGCATTTAATGCAAAGTAGGGGTAAACAGGGAATTTCACCTCAAATGGTACAGTATCCCGCTCAAAAGGACAGTCTCTCTCTATAACACCTCATCATCATCCTCATTCGATCAAAACTCTCTGCAAATCCATATCCAAAACTCTCTCAAGCCCTAAAAACTCTCCAAGCTCAATCTCTCAAATCTACTCACAGAAATGGCCTCAACAAAGCTTGATCTTACCCGCACTGCCCTTCAGATCAACTTCATCGAAGCCTTCAACACCACAGACGTCGACATGCTAGCCATACTCAATGGGCTCGTCGACACCAGTCTTGACGTCTTCTTGGGTTGCACCCTGGAGATACACACCACAGAGGTGACGGAGTTCTTCACCACGGCGGTGGTGGTGGATGATGCCATTCACACAGTGGTCAGGGGTCAAACCATCCAGATCACCCAAGACCAGTTTGCTGCTATCTTTCATCTTCCCAAGCATGGCTTGTCCAGTCTCTCAAGTATTGAAGACCGGCGGAAGATGAAGGCAATGACGAGGATGTCTCTGACCGGTGAGACATTCAAGGAGTCAGCAAAGCGCACCACCCTCAAGCCTGCATACCGGTTGCTGCACGATATTGTGGCTAAAGCCATTCTGGGCAAGGGTGGATCTTTTGACGTTCTCACCTCAGAGAAGCTGGGAGCAATGGTGGCGATTCTGGACAGAATCAACGTGGTCTGGGCCACCATCATTTTCAATGGGCTAAAGACGATCCTAACCGACGGTTCAAGAACTTCGCCCCTCAAATTTCATACTTTTTGGGCGAACTGCTAAGGGAGGCAGTGGTACAGAAGAGTTGGGATCGGCCAAAGTGGTTGATATGGGGATGATCAACCAGTTGCTGACCGGTCCAGTCACTCCAACCAAGGGGCAGAAAAGAAAAACTACTGAGACTGATCCTTCAGACCGACCTCAAAAGAAGGCAGTCACTAAGCCCCAGCCCTCCAAGAAACCTGCTCCCAAACCGGCCAAAGCTGAACAGAAGCGCCGGAAATTGGTACAACAGTCTTCTTCAGAGTCTGACCAACCTGCAGTCAAGGTGGTCAAGAAGAAGCGTACCAAACCGGACACAATCAAGCCGGTTGAGACCCAGTCCAATCTCGCACCAGTCCAAGCAAATCCCCAGGAGCATCAACCGGCTCCAGCAATTTTGGAAGCAGTCGTGGAGCCGACACCGCCAAAAGAATCAGAAGTGGCCATCAACATTGTTTCCACCACTCCTGAAGAAACTGTGGCCCAGACTGTAGCGGAGTTTCCCAATGAAGAACCGGTAACCACACTACCAGTTCGGAGGGATCTTAAAACTGGTGTGGCTATTACTGGCGATGCTTCTGTACAGACCAAAAATAAGAAGCCACTAAGTCCAGTACGAGAGAATGTTGCAGAGACCGCCCTGGAGCTTACCTTGGCGGAAATTGAAGAGAAAATTGCTGAGCCGCTCTACGATTTTGATGAGTGGCTAGCAGTTAGATGTACCCCGTACAGTTCTAAGGTCCCGACCGCCAAAATATCAGCAGCAAAGAAGACCGAAGCACTGCTGTTGAGGAGGCTCAAAATAGATTCGGTCTGGGAACTGTACCGAATTCATCTGATCATACCGGCCTTACTAGAATACATACAAATAAGGCAGAATGGGTTGAAGAGGGACGATACACTGCCACTGGAGATGAAGATAATTAACCAGTTGGAGCGTGAATATGCCAGTCTGGTGCTAAGGCATAATCAACTGTCGCCTTCTGAACTGATTTACACCGGTCCTTCATCATCTAAAGTGGGCAGTCTGGGATCTACAACGCCAATACTACTAATCGCCCAAGAAGCCGAGACTGCTCGTACTGCAGAACCTACCGGCTATGACTTGGATGTTATGGCGGAACTGGAGAAGGACGTGTACTGCATAGCCCGAGAAGCACAACTTGACGCTGAAGCTGCTGCCCGCATAACGCCATTGGAACTAGCTACTCTGAACCAGTTAGAGGATGAAGTTCTAAACATTGCTCGAGCAGTTCAAGCAGCAGCAGTGCAGACTCCTTCGCCTGATCCTAAACCGGTTACGCCGCACCATGAACCGGTCGTATCGCCCTTAACTGTTGCGGTCCACCCAGAGCCAAGTCCAATAAGGATGAAGAAATCCCAGAAACAAGTCTGTCATCTCCTCCAAGAGTTCAAACTAGTCCACTGGCCCAGTCTTCCCATCTTTCAATGAGAGGTACCAGTCAGCCTAATAATCCGGTACCCACCACGGAGGCCTCGTTTCAACGGATTAACCGGAAACTTCATCAACAAGAGTTGATAACGAAGGCCTTTTATGATGATGTATGTCAAAGGGCACATGAAACAACTGACTAATGACCAGTCAGAGCTCAGAGCCGATATACGAAGTGCTGAAACAAATCTGAAGGCTCAGCTCACTGCCATGTCTCATCAACTGACTGAGATTGTGACCTATCTCTCTCGAGGATCCGGTCCGGTCTCAGGTGGTGATAAAAAGGGAGAAAGCAGTAAAAGGAAACATCACCGGTCCAAAAGCAGCTCGCGGCAGCCCTCTCCACCTAGAGCGAACACGATGTCTACGCTAAGGGTGCTGCAAAGTGATGATAGAAGAGCCAGGCAAGAAGAGATATTAATACCTGATGAAACACTACCTACACTGGGAAGTGTGAGACAGATCCAGCCTCATCCGACTGAGAAGATCTACAATCCTCAAACCTTGAGGTCGATAGCATGCAACCTAACGGCAGATCAGTTAAGTCATCTGACCGTTATGCATGATCAAAAGAGCAAGCGCCTTGCCATGGCTAAAGTCCAGAAAGAACTAGAAAAAGCTGCTAAGGAGAAACCGGGTTGAGACCGACTATGGACTGGTTGGACTAGATAGGACTAGAGAGATAAGGACTTGTAATAGTTTGTACATTCAAAGCCTTTTTGAATAAAACATTCTTTTACAGTCTTTGTTTCCTTTAAGTTTTGTCAACCACCAAAAAGGGGGAAATTGATAGATCAAACCGGTAAACAAACCAGTTAAAGGTTTTGGCGGTTAACAAAACATTCTAAAGGAAATCGGTCTATGAAACCAGTCACGTCTCATTCCCATATCGGTCTTAAGAACAAGATCAGATACCGGTCACATTGAAGCAAGAAGTTCAGACCGGTTCCAATACGTCGACCATCAGATACCGGTCACGATGAAGCATGAAGATCAGACCAATCTCAATGCGACGATCACCAATCTAAGAGTACCGTTGAAGATTCAAATATCAAGAAGGTATAAGAGATCTTCAGTACAGCAGTAAAAGATCAAAGCAAGGTCAAGACTTGCACGAAAGAAGATATGAAGACAATACTGCTGATACTTGGCGCTAGACTGCAACTTTGCCTAAAGAGGAAAGATCATCAATGCGGTCTGCGCATCCATTTAATGAAGATGGCCCACACCCATACAACGGTCACAAGTTCAAGAGACGAGTATATATACGAGACTCTCAACATTAGTGACGGGGGTGAAGAACAAAACGAGAATTCAAATTTACAAGCATTCAAACCAAAGATCAAATTGAGTCAAGCTGAGTTAGCTTTATTTTGCTGTGATAGTTCTTCACAATACCGGACTGTAATAAGCTGGTATAGATAGGTGGACTGTAAGAAGCTGCCTAAGGTTGTTTGCTAGGAGTTTAGTTAGCTGAGTATAACCAGCAAGTTATAGCTGTGTAAGTCTAGCTAAGGAAGGTTGTATACCGGTGTGTATAAACCGAGTCTTCTAGTGATACCTTCCTGCTGGGAAGAAGGGGAGACGTAGGAGATTTTAACTCCGAACTTCCATAAACAAGTTCCCTCTCCTCACAAACCGAAAAACACACACGACACTCATCAGTTCAACACTTGAACCGGTTTGAATTCCGCATCAACCGGTCAGTGAAGGTTCAGTAAGCGAAAAACCAACAAGTGTTTATTCACCCCCCCTCTAAACACATACACCGGTCCTAACAGAGATCTCTTGAGCTTGCAAACCTGATTTGGTTGTGCTTTAGTGTAGTCGGGAGGTGGTTTCATGTAGACATCTTCATCAATAAATCCATGTAGGAATGCATTGTTGACATCTAATTGGTGCAATGTCCAATTCTTCACTGCTGCCATAACAAAAATAACTCTCACTGCCACCACCTTAGCAACGGGAGAAAATACCTCACAATAATCTTCTCCCTCGACTTGAGTAAAGCCCTTTGCAACAAGCCTAACCTTGTATTTGTTTACAGAACCATCATCATTATACTTGACCCTTTAAACCCACCTGCAACCAATGAGTTTCTTACCCGCAGGCAGAAAAGTTAGCTCTCATGTATCATTATCTTCAAGAGGCTTTTACTCATGTTGCATAGCATCTATCCACCTCTCATTAGTTCTAGATTGATTATATGATTGAGGTTCATGATGTGCAGATACATTTGCCACAAAGTTCTTAGAGGTAAGGCCAGAAAAAACAGGAAATGAGTGGTTCTGTTGTGAGCAATTATTAGCTCGGACGTAATCATTCATCTAGCTAGGTTCATTTCTGGTTCTTGTAATGTGTCTTGTGGGAATATGTGGGTGGTGCTGGCACTGTTTGTGGGTGAATCATTGGTTATATGGGTACAATGACTGTCTGAACCCTGGTCAGAAGAAGCTTGTGGAACAGAAGTCATTAAGTCACTAGCATTGAGACTAGTTGATTCACCGGTATGGTTAATGAATTGAGGGAATGGGTCATGTAACTATGGTTTCAAAAGGGTCTCCAAGGAATACAGATGGCAAAACAAAAAGTCATTAGAGAAAGAAACTGAAGGATAGAAATTTTCAGCAAATTTGAGATCTCTGCAAACTATGGTTTTATGTAGTGATGGACAATAGATTTTATCACCTTTCTGTCCTGTTGGATATCCTACAAAGAAGCCTTGCAATGAACGGGGATCAAATTTGTCTTTGGAAGGGGCATTATTTATTGCAAAGGCAAGACATCCAAACTTTCTGAAATAGGAATAATCTGGTAAGTTTTCTGTAAGAATAGCATAAGGAGTCTTCCATTTGAGAATTTTGGAAGCCAAACGGTTTATAATGCGAACTGAGGTTAGGACAGATTCTCCCCAAAAATGCTTGGGCAGTTTGGCTTCTAACAAAAGGGCTCGAGTTACTTGAAGAATGTGTTTGTGTTTTCTTTTAACTACTCCGTTTTGTTGCGGAGTATAAGGACATGATCTTTGATGAACAATGCCCAGAGATAGAAAAGTATTTTGGTTGGCTGTGCTGAGAAATTCAATGCCATTATCAATTCTAACAGTCTTGATATGACCATTATACTGATTTTTAATGTAGGCAATGAATTGTTTCAGCATTTCTTGGACTTTGGACTTACATTTGAGTAACAATATCCAGGTGAATCTACTATACTCATCAACTGTTGTCAAGAAATAATGATTTGAGGTCTTGACTCAAATGCATCACCAAACCCCATTAAAAACTGCATAGATTTATCTTCCATTTCCCGATCATCAATCTTGGTCTTGACTGCCTCTTGAGCCTCGATTGCAGGTCGTAATTGCTCCAATTGATCCCAAAGGTTCCTAATCTTGTTATAGTAATCCACAACATTCATATTTCCTTGCTTAAGCAGTGCAATTTCTCTGTTAATTTCAAAGACCAGTTACAGATTTGAGGTTCCATACCACTCTCCAATCTCATTAGAAATCGAGCTTTTAATCCATCCGGTTACCATGAAGCTGTTAACTATGAAGCTGTTAATTCCTGAGCATCATGTATAAATATGAAGCTGTTAACGATCTCCTTAGAAATCGAGCTTTTAATCCATCCGGTTACCATACAGTTAACTTTCTTTCATTTTCTATAATCTAGAGCATTAATAGCTGGCTTCTTATAAGTTCCATCAACGAAACCAAGTTTCATCTTGGCTTCAAAAGCATCCATCATAGAGCCCTTCCAAATCAGATAGTTATTCGACGTAAGAGGAGTGAAGACAATCATCATACCTGGATTGTCTGAACTGTGAAGTTGATAGTCTTCTTCAATCTCTGTCGCAGTCCGATTAACTTCTTCGTCGTTTCTTTCTTGATTATCCATCGTGTTTTCCTCCAATCAAGTTTCGATTCACTCAGTCAAGGACGATTAATCAACCTGCTCTGATACAATGACATAGATGAAAATCGAACGTCTTTATTATACGCGACGAAGAACAGAGAAAAGAGGGAAAAATCGTTGTGTTTCAAGTCAATTCAATCGTCCTTTGTTACAAAGAAAAACTATTTTTATACTAAAAAGGAAACGAATAATCAATTTACTAAAAAACGCGCTACAAACTGAAGACACGACTATGTTGCGTGTAAAGTATAAAAACGAGAATTTGAATCTTGCAGCTGTGAGTTAGAATTCTTCATGTTGGCCAATGATTTGCTTTGATGGTCTTCTTGAGCAATGATACATGAAAGACCGTGTGTATTTGACTCTCCGGTGGAAGTTGAAGCTTATATTCTATTTTCGAATCGTTTGAAAGATTAGTTAAGAACTATAGTGCTTCTAAGCCATGAAGTCTGTCAATATGGTTGTAGGTTTAGATAAACTTCTTTTACTTCCTTGAATTCTCTCTTCGTGCTCTTTTGATTTGCAAAAACCTTCATTCTGGATTGTGTTTGTCAGGTTTCCTTCAACAATTGAGCAATTCATTGCTTTTCTTACGTTTATTCCTTGAGTAAGCCCTATTGAACTTTGGTCAAGCGTCCTAATAGAAGCTGAGAAGGGGTGTACATATACAAGGTGATGCATCCAGAAAACATTCGATCGCCTTCTGACCGACTTCTTCGCATTCCCTTCCTTGAATATCGCCTTCCTTCCACGAACCAATACTTATAGGCTACAAGACAAAACGTTGGAGGGACGTCGTTGGTAAAGCCAGCGAAGCCCCTTCGATGCCTAAGTAAGTAAGGATCCTTTCTTTTCCTTCTTTCTTTCACTAAGTTGAAGTGATGTGGCACCTTGAATGGGAAGTGTACCTGGTTATTTATAGTGATGAGATGACCTACCTTCCTTAGGATTAGGGCCTGGAATATCCGAGATTTCCCTTCCTTTTGAACATCTCTGCCTTATGAGAATATCTCCCTCTATTAGCTCATTTCATTAGAACACCTCTTCTGTCCCAGAATCCCTCATTCGGTTAGGATTCAAATATCTCCCTTTATTAATCCGTTCAGTCTTCCCTACAATCTCAAACCTTTGGCTTTGTTAGATAGATGTCTTATCTAGGGATCATACGCGCCAACGAAGACTCTGGCGAGCCCTACTTGATCGGCTTGCTCGGCCATCTCGGTCTGGGCTCTGCCAGCTTGGACTGGGGCATGAGTTGTTCGGTGTTGGGCCTGTTTGACCTTCGACTTATTCGGGTTCAACTCGGCTTGCTCATCCCTTCATGGGCCCGGGTCCTCAAGAGGGCTTGGCCTACTCGGGCCTTTGGCCACTTGGATCTTCGGGAGGCCTCGGCCGTTGGAGTCCTCGAGACCGATCCCCCGACAAACCTTGGTGAGTCGCGGAATGATGTGCTAACGGGACTGTTTAGGCTCTTGGGATAGTCTTGCTCGGTCTTTATCGGCCCTCGATCATGATTATATTATAATGTCGAGTCTAATTAGTTTGATATAGACCATAACTCTCACTCAACCGGTACATAAATGAAAGGTTTATACGCTTGGAAATAATTTATAGTCGGTTCATTAAAATTTATTTGATCACGCTCGTTCTCAAATGGGATTCGTTTGGAACCTCGGAATTGTCTACGTGAATACTGAACTCACGAATTCCTCCCGATGCCGGTTGAGACGAACCAAGAGAGTCTGACTTAAAAAAGTATCATCGATCGTCGTGGAGAGAGCATTTATGCGCCTAATGAGCTCGGAGTTTGTTAAGATCGTGGTACAACGTTAATGTTGGACAATAACAGTCGGTTAAGACTTCAGATGCACTTCAATTTAATCAAACATTAAATATGGGTTTAATGGAATAGACGTCGACCATTATGTAGCGGTAGTCAGTTAAGACTTAATATGATCTTAAGGGCTTTAATCAAACATAGCTTTGAGTAAATTTTGACGTGTCATCACAATAACACTAACCTTAACCTTAATGTGCCACATAATTGACTTGAGTGAAGATCAAAATGATTAGCGTAGAACTAACATGAAAATTTTGAGATTCATGTAACTTAAAAATCAACTTTGATCATCCATGCAAGTAAGTTATATCAAGTCATTTGATGAGATCTCAAGCTCACTTAAAATAAGATTAGCTATCTTTCAAGCCTAAATTCTACTCACGAGTCGGTGCTCGGTTTTTGGTACGAGTTCGGGTCGGTGTAACGATCTTGTTCAAGGCTTGCGCGTGTGAGGTTTGGATTGCGGGAGCTTCAGACTTCGTTGTTAGAAATCTTTCTGTTGCGTTCAAATGATGATGAAGACTGAAGATTATCAAAGACAAAGACAACCGGCACTTCAATTATAATTGAACACTAAGGGGGAGATTGTTGGGAATATTTTATAGTGTTCAATAATCAAGTTATCTTTGTCTAGGGACTTAAGTGTAAAAGTATGTAAATATAGGAACTAGAATGTAAATATACCAAAGACGTGCTTTGGTATATATAGGTAGAGTGTGTGTGATTAACACAACACTTTGAGTAAATTTTTCTCTCTCTAGATTAGATTTCTCTCTCATCATTAGCATAATTAGGATTGAATTGTAGAGAGAGAAAGTAAGGTATATTGTAGAGAGAAACTTGGATTGCAATGAAGATTGATTGAAGATTTAATCCATAAGCTTCCGCGCAAATCATAAAAGGTAAGACAAGATACTTCCTCACAACAACTTCAAGGAACCGAGGCTCACATCCAAGAAGAAACTATTGAAGAACCGGTTTCAAGAACAGCGCTCGAAGTTGCAACGATAAATCCAGAGCTCAGTTCGGTTAAAGTTGAAGACGTTGTTTCCTCACCGGAACCGAGCCCAGCTCGCATAAAACCTATTCCAGTTCTTTTTCGAAGAGTCCCAGAAATGCCCATAGATTTGCTACCTCCAGAAGAACCGGTCTCTAATCCAGTCCTGGCAGTTGCCATTATCAATCCAGAGCCCAATGCAGTATCTCCTCCAAGAGTCCACGAACAATCAAGTACAGATCAAGAAACTGGAAACATTTCAATCGTTACTCCGGTACCGGCCACATTAGAGAGCCTACAAAAGGATCTGATTGCGGTTCGCGAGGAATTCAAGGAGCAAACCACCACATTTCGGTTCGTAAAAAGAAAATTCCAACACCTCAAGTTAGAACAAACAGCCAAACATACTAAGCTCATGAAAAATTAGAAGGTTCTACTTGATAAGCAAACGGCCATGGAGACCGAGCTGAAAGCCCAACTCGACGCCGTTTCTGCACAACTGACCCAGGTGATTGCTCACCTTTCTTAAGTTCAAACTGGTTCTGGTGGTGACAATAAGGGGGAAGGAAGGCTACATCGGTCTTCACGAGGACATAGTCGTGAAAGAGATATTGGTTCACGGTCTGAAGCACGCCACTCCAACAGGACGCAGCAGGCATCATCGCCACGCTCCAGTAGACCAAATACAATATCTACAATACGGGTACTGCAGAACGACCCGGACAGAGCAAGGCAGGAAGAGATCTTTATACCGACTGAGCTGCTGCCATCCCTTGGAAGCACAACAAGGATCGAAGCACACTCGTCAGAAAGAATCTACAACCCTTAGACGCTAAGGACGATTGCTTGCAATCTAACGAGGGATCAGCAAGGACACCTGACAGCAAGAATCTACAACCCTTAGAGTTAGCACGAGTGTAGTCAAGTTCTGTGTATTTTCACCACAACGGATTGTTAGAAGCTATTGTTTTAGGTGGACTGTAAAAAGCTGCCTAAGGGTGTGTACTAGGAGTTTAGCTAGCAGAATATAACTTAGTGAATTATAGTTGTGTAAGTCTAGCTAAAGAAGGTTGTATACCGGTGTGTATAAACCGAGTCTTCTCGTAGTACCTTCCTTGCAAAGAATAAGGGAGACATAGGAGATATTGCTCCGAACTTCCATAATAAATTCTATGTCCACTCTAACAACTCACAACACACACACAAATTAGTTCACACCATAAACCGGTCAGAATTCCGCATCGGACCGGTCCAGTGAAAGATTCAGTACAAGAATCGATGAAAAGCGCGAAATACGCTAAGTGTTCATTCACCCCCGAAAAAAAAAACACTTAGACCGATCGTGATGATTACTTCGATTGTAGTTTTTGAAATTGTGCACTACTATCTGTATGAATCGTGTGTTCGACTTTTTTTTCTTCATTTGTGTGGATCATATGTTAATTTCTATTTTTTGTTTGTCATTAAGTTTTGCTCATTTAAGGTTGTTCACAGTTCGGTTAATTGGCCGAAGCGAAGCAAAATAGTTTTTGTTCATACCGCAGATTCTCATTTTGAATAACCGTTAAATCGAAGCAAAATAAAAACGTATATCTCGAGGCTTTAATGTCGAATGATTATTAAATAGTCCTCAATACATTGTCCTATTCATTAAGGGTTGCCAACCCGATATTATTAATTAATTAGACAAATCAGATAATCTGTCATTGTTAGTATAGTTTGTAATATAAATAACTACTCTTAGCTGTTGGAGTTCACAAAATATGCAGAAACTGAAACGGTCAGAACCATACAGACATATCCCAATAAACAATGTAATTAATTTTTTTATTTTTTTTTTCCTGTCGGCAGAATCTAAATATTAGTTGAACAAGCTGGGACCGCTCCCTGCCAAATGATAAATAAACTACCCTAAAATCATAAATTTGAGTCCCTAAATTATATCAATTTCATTATATTTGATCGTTGTATTGTTCATTTTTCCTATAAAAATAAGTTGGCAGTTCTTATTGGCGGTACTCCGTGCCTGTAGCAAAATTGGCTAACAATATTTCAATCACCAACTCACCAGTGATGTAGAATTTTGGACGAAAAAAAAATTCAAAGACCCAAATTTATGCAGATATATGAAGTTAATTGCCTATTCTTATAATTATCAATCGTGAAATTATATATTTACTGATTGCCCATTAAATTACACTTGCTTTTAAAAAAATGTAATATTTGACACAAATTATATGTTGGGGGCAGCGGATCCGGTCGTGTAACACCGAAACTAGAGCAATTAAAGATAAAATGAACGCACATATTTTACGTGGAGAACTCCCAAATAAATTGGTATAAAAATCTCGGGCAAAGAAGAAGAATTTCACTATAGAGAAAATAATAAGAAAAATATCTCAATCTATAAAGGAGAAAAACTCTCAATATTCCTCTTTATAGTCGGAAAAAATATCTCATAAACTCTCTATTTCTTTTCTTCTCTCTACCTCTCTTTTTTCTCTCTGCCTGAAATGTTTTGCTTCTACTACTTTTTTTTAAGGCAAAGAGATTGACTATATTCAATGTCCAAATATACAAGAGTTTCCATAGCTTGAGACGGTGGGGAGACACCCTCTCCGTCGAAGCCTAATGACTTTGCTAAATAATGAGCCACTGAATTGCAATGCCTTTGAACAAATGAAGCAAAAAGAATCAGATAACATATAGCACAATTACGAAGTATAGACCATGCATGCGTTGACGAAGAAGATCGTGATTTGAGTTTCAAAATAACTCCCGAGCAATCTCCTTCCACAATGATACGAGACCATCCTTTCATACGCGCCGTATATAGAGACCATCGAGCTCCTACTACTTAAGTCCCTATTTATAAGCAGTATTCATAAATAAAGAATACACCTCGTGGTGCTTCATGAGATGCTCATTTCATTTATTTTATTATTATTTTTTATTTTAAGATGCACCTCAGTGTGCTCGAGTTGCTGACAATCTCCCAATTGAAGATTTGATTGAAGCTAAATTAGGTCTTCACAACAACAATATGATAAAATCACTTTTACCAAACCTCCGGAGCATATAAATCTCTTCCTAAAAATATCCCTGAAGAAAAGTTGTCTTCGCATCTAGCTGCTCTAGATGTATATTGAATATAGCACACATTGCCAAAACCACTCGAACAATCGTCAGTCAAAACACATGAGAAAATATTTCATGGAAGTCAACGCCTTCGTTCTTAGACGTAACATTTGACCATATGTCTTGCACGAAACCATTCTATTTGATCATCATTGTTTCGTTTGATATAAAAGACCCATTTATTGTCGAATGTCTTTCTTCCATGAGGTAGTGGCACCAGCTCCTAAGTCTTGCACGAAAATTACATTACACAAGGAAAAAAAATAGATTAAGATGAAAATGGAAAATATTATTCGTACAACTAGTACAAATTATGGAATAGGCTACGACACTATAGACAGTTGTTCTTCAAAAAGCGCCGCCTATAGCTAGGGATGTCAATGGGGCGGGGAATCCCCGGGTTTTTATCCCCACAGGGCAGGGACGGGGCGACATCTCGCCCCGATGGCGGGGACGGGGACTATAGTCCCCACCCCATACGGGACGATTTCGTCTCCGTTTACTTGACGGAGACGGGAATGACGATTCCCCGCAGACGCGGGTCCGGGGTGGGGATTAGATCTCCGTCCCCGCCCCGCCCCGTTGACATCCCTACATATAACATACGCGCGTAATTTTTCTTTTTTCTTTTTAATTATTTTGCCTATAGGCGATGGTTGTTTCGTAATAACAGTCGCCTATAATTTAAGAATACTACAGACGACGGTTATGAGTAAACAATTGTCGCCTATTATTACACTATATGCGACGGTTATTAAGTAAACTGTCGCATATAATCTGGCGAGAGGAATATGCGACGGTTGTTATAAAAAATTGTCGCCCATTTAGATCATTTGGGCAACGGCTGTTACATCCCTCGCCCATAGTAAACTATAGTTATGGTTACTAATAACAATCGCCACCTATTTGTAAAATGGGTGACGGTTAATGACCGTTGCTTATAATACAAATATGTGCGTCGGGGCTCAGGGCGTCGCCGAGAAACCGTCGCCCATACCCCATTACAATTGTCGCCTATGACATATTTTGTACTGCGATATATAATTATTCAAGTCCTGGATTTAGTATATTCCTCCCAAAAATAATCAATTAGCTCATTACGAAGTGCAATGTGATCATCATTATTTCTAATTTTTTATAATTCTATAATTGTAGTCAAAACAATATTTAACTATTATATTACATATAAAAAAATCAAATCATAAGATATAAAAAAATTATTACTAAAAATAAAGAGTATACGTTATAATAGTTTATTTTGCCAATTTTATAATCATATTAATACACAATCTCCTTCAATGTATTTTTATTTATTTTTCATTTTGTACGTGGGTGTTTTAATAATTCAATATAAGCAAAATGACTTGTTTGAAATTTTCAAACATCAAACCCATTTTTTCCATCGCAAATTGAAGTTTGGATGACGAGAAAGAATCCAAAAAACCTATCTTTAATTTGCATTTGGGTACGATTGAAGATGATCTAAGTGCCTATCTATAGGCACCTTTCATGAATAAAGAATGCACCTGATGATGGTTCATGAGTTGCTCATTTAATTTATTTTGGTGCATTTCTAAATACGATACCTAAACCTAACCTAACCTAACCTAACCTAACCTAACGTATTCAAATTCTCGATTAAATTATACCAATAATAAATCTTTATAAATTGCATAAAAACATCACCGTCGAAGCATATTTATTTAACACCACAGTATTCATTCATACATCATAGACGAAGAAATCAAAACACAATTTGGAAATATTAAATATTTCCTTATTTTTGAAACGATAAAGAGAGAACAGTTGACTCGATCCAACATTTACTTTATTATTATCAACTACTTGTGCGTCTTGATATATCCGATGTAATCATCTTTGCCTTTGGACTTGAGCGACAGAGTGTAACTTACATACTCTTTATACTTCACACCATCTCTATAAACCCTCGGACGACCATCATTGTCATCTATCATCGTCTTCAAGGGGTTTAACTCGACATTATCTCCCGGAAACATAAACGTTGCGATCGAAACTCTTTGTTTTTCAGCATTTGTAACAACTCTGTGCTCGTTACTCTTGTACTTCCCATTGCTCCATGCCTTTACAATCAAAATATTTTAAACCTAATTCACAGTAATAATTATGGTCGTGTAGACAAAAAAAAAAAAGATCATACCTCTAAGGAGTCACCAATGATGGCAACAACTGCATTTGGAATCGGCTTAATGGGAACCCACATGCCATTATTATACTTGACTTGGAGAGCTGTAATATCATCTTGTTGAACAATTAAAGTTATTGAGTTATTGTCCGAATGTGAAGTCATCCCAAGGACAACTTCAGGGTTTGCACAAGCTGGGTAGTGATTCATTCTCACAACTTGTTTCCTCTCTCCGTGTAAACGCTTTAGAAAACCCTTGTCGACTCCCATTAACACCGATAACTTGGTCAGTATCTCATCGGCCATCATCTGAGTTTGTGTTGCATAATCTTCCATTACTTCTCTGTCCGAGAAAAGAGAAAGAGAAATATCATCAGATTATGTACTAATGCAATAGTGTTAATGATTGCTTAATGTACTTGAAACCAGGTAGGGTATCTTCAGGCGAATATTTCATGTTTCTGTACTCAGTTGGCAATGTGAACAAAACAAAGAGATCACTCCAATCTTTCTTGTCTTCTTCTAAGTAGAAGTATTCTTCGCCATATCCGTCGTGATCGTCTTTGTCCCTTCTGTATTTATTCTTCTCTGATAATGGTAGATCGAAGAATTCGTCTGATACTTTCCTCATTTTAGCCAAAGACTCGTCTTTGCCGTGGTTTACTATCTGTAATAATTGAAACGAATGAAAAAAAATGAAAAAAAAAAAACAAAATAAAATAATAATAAAAAAATTTACCTGAAAGATACCCCATTCTTGGCATGCAGCATCTAACTTTCTCAATTCATCTTCGTCTCCATTAGAGAGCAAAGAGAAATCAATGATTGGAACAACTAGATGATGTACTAGCTCACTACTTTTAGGTCTCTCTGCGATGCTTCGTATGTATATTTCAGGTACAACTTTAGCATCGCCTCTTACAACCTCGCTAATTGGGACAAGTGGTGATAAACTCTCATGACCTAATTCTACATTTTCTTGCAATACTGTTCCCATGCTTACCGTTGATGGTGGGTTTTTCGTTGTGGAAATATGCAATGCAACTAATAATACTGGGGAGGTTCTTTTTATAGTGGAGAGGGGTAATCTTTGATTATTTATTTATTTATTTATTTATTTTTGTGATCCGAATAATCCCACTCGACCGGCTATGGGCATGCTGTTGGATTTGGGCTTTGGGTCCAAAAATGGGTATTTGACCCAATAAGAAAAGCTAACCGATTTTAATTAAATCAAGAAGCCGTCGTCGGTCGAAACCCGAAATTGACGAAAGATTCATATTCTAAGTTTCGAGGGAAATCTATCGATTATTAATTGGCTCAAAACCGATATCGGGTGAATGAGAAATTAATTTTTCGAAGTTGGCCCAATAAAGAGATAGGAAAATAAAACCAAGTGTATGAAAGTGGAAGTTGTCCCACATTGGTTATTCAATCTCCTTTTCACTTGTATATATATAGTTACCTTGTGGAGGTATATCAAATGGGCTTGCCTAGGTGAATGGGCTATGTGGGCTTAGTGGGCCTATGACCCACGTAGGGGGGTTTTGCTCACGGGAGTAACCCGAGTGCGAGGATGTGCCTCGCACGAGCCCGAGGCCGCGCCCGACATCGAGCCGTGCCAAGTGCGCAATGGGCGCTTTGCACTTTGCACGGAGCGAGGAGCTTTGAGGAGCCCGAAATTTTTCTCCGATGAGGCGGTGGCGACGGTGATGTCACGACGTGGCGGTCCGGGTGACGTGTCAGGTGACAGGTGTACAAGTGAAGACGACGTGGCGCTGACTGAGCGCTGAGCAGGATAAGGCTGAGGTGGCATGACCCGTTGGGTCAGTAGGGCGCACCGGATCGCGGAAAGGCGTGATCATGACCGTTGGACTGAACCGACCCGAACCGAGGATACGAACCAGCGGGTCACGGCGGGTCAAGAAGCTTCCAACTGACGAATCAAGTCCAGAAGTTGCGACCTTTCGCATTCTGGCCCCAAAAGTCAGAACGGTCAGAAGCCCAAAGGTTGCATTAATTCTGATTCAGCCCCTGCAGCACTTGGAAAGCTATAAATAGACCCCCTACTGAGTTGGAAAATTCATTCATTCCAGTCCTGCATTCATAACATTCTAGCAAACACATTCCCTAGCAAGTGCAAGAAAGTCCAGAGTTCCGAGTAGATTCGCCGGAAAACTTCGAGTCGTAGTGCTGCGATCCCGAAGTTAAAGAAGTCGTTGTATCTTGGGGACGATCGATGTAACCCGAGAGCACGTGTATAATCGGGGCGATATCGTCTTACGGACAGCGTATCCAATACGCGCCTCGACTTATCGCTCAGACAAAGTTCTGACTAAGCTCCAGCCACCGACCAGACGTATCACCGGAAACAACAATCGTAAGACGATATCTTATCTGATCGATGGCAGCGATACCTATTGCTATCCCGCTCCCAAGCAGCAGCCACGTTGAACGTCCTGCCAAGTTCAACGGACCGAATTCAAACGCTGGCAGGAAAAGATGATGTTCTACCTGACGACCATGAACCTGGTGACGTACCTGAAAGTTCTCCCGCCAAAGGTGACGGCAGACCCCTAGATTCACGGGAACGATGAAGATGCTGAAAACGAAGAAGACGTTGCACCTGTGGTGAATCCACATTACGTGCAAGAAAAGGCGGTGTTAGACGCATGGAATCATAATAATTTCATGTGCCGGAATTATATTCTGAACGCCTTAGACGACTCCCTTTACAACGTCTATGCAGTGGCTACGACTGCGAAAGTTGTGGGACTCGTTGGACAAGAAATATAAGACCGATGATGCTGGACTGAAAAAGTTCATTGTCGGCAAATTCTTGGACTACAAAATGACGGACTCCAAGCCTGTGTTGGATCAAGTCCGTGATCTGCAGCTGATCATCCACGATATACACGCGGAGAATATGCATATCAGTGAATCCTTCCAGGTAGCTGCTATCATCGAGAAGCTGCCGCCCCTCTGGAAGGACTTCAAGAACTACCTCAAGCACAAACGCAAAGAAATGGGACTTGAGGACCTTATTGTGAGGCTTCGGATTGAAGAAGACAACCGAAAGAACGAAGCCAAGATCAAGAGGGGTAGTATGGAAGCAAGGGCCAACTTAGCTGAGCCAAATTCAGGCAACAAGCGGAAGAGGACCGGGGCACCGCAGAACAAGCAAAAGCAGAATTCGAAAAGAATTAAAGACAACTGCTACAACTGCGACAAACCCGAACACTTGGCTAAAGATTGTCGCCAGAAAAAGAAGAGCAATCAGAATCGGGCTAATTTGACCGAAGAAAAAAGTTTGTCAACGGAGCTGTCGGAGCTAGACCTCGCCGCCGTGGTGTACAAAGCAAATGTGGTGGAAAACTCAAGATCCTGGTACATCGACAGCGGAGCGACGCGCCACATCTGCTCCGACAAAGATATGTTCTCCACCTACACACCGATTTTGGGTAGGACGCTCTTCATGGGGAACGCGGCTACGTCCAACATCGTAGGATTAGGAATTGTGGTGCTGAAGATGACCTCAGACAAGGAGGTGACGCTTGTGGACGTGATGCATGTCCCAGACATCCGCAAGAACCTGCTCTCCGGCTCTCTGCTCAGCAAAGCCGAGTTTAGACAGGTGTTTGAAGCTGACAAGTATGTGCTGACCAAGAATGGTCACTTTATAGGCAAAGGCTACATAGAGAAGGGTCTCTTTAAATTAAATGTAATGCCTGTAAAGCGCGAGATTGAGCTCGCTAATAATAATAAAGTCAGTTCTTCTTACTTGGTTGAGTGTTCTAGCTTATGGAATGGTAAACTAGGACACGTAAGTTTAAACAAACTGAAAAACCTGATAAGTTTAAACTTACTTCCACAAATGGAAATTGACTCGCAACATAAATGCGAGGTCTGCATTGAGGCAAAGATGGTTAAAGCACCATTCCCCTCCGTCGAAAGAAACAGTTCACCTCTAGAACTGATCCATACTGACATATGTGATCTGAAATTCGTGCAAACTAGAGGTGGAAAGAAGTATTTCATTACGTTTATCGACGATTGCACGAAGTACTGTTACGTGTATCTTTTAAGTGGAAAAGACGAAGCGCTTGATGCCTTTAAAAGATACAAGAGTGAAGTTGAAAATCAACTTAACTCCAAGATAAAGATAATAAGAAGTGACAGAGGAGGAGAATACGTGGCACCGTTCGAGGAATTTTGCAGAGAACATGGTATTATCCATCAAACAAAGGCGTCATATTCACCCCAATGAAACGGCGTCGCAGAACGCAAACACATAACTCTCAAAGAGATGATGAATGCGATGTTAATCAGCTCATGGCTATCCCAGAACTTGTGGGGGGAAGCTATCCTTTCGGAAAATCGCATTCTAAATGTATTGCCACACAAAAAGAGAGATAAAACACCGTATGAACTATGAAAAGGTCGAAAACCATCCTACGGTTACCTGAAAGTGTGGGGGTGCCTAGCAAAGGTCGAAGTACCTAAACCTAAGCAAGTTAAGGTAGGACCCAAAACTGTAGATTGCATTTTCATCGGATATGCAAATAACAGTACATCATACAGATTTCTGGTGCACAAATTAGAAATCCCTGACATGAATGTTGGGATGATAATAGAATCAAGGAATGCAGTATTCCTTGAAGATATCTTTCCAAATAAAGGAAAGAAAGAAGTAAGCTCCGTAAAGAGAACTTATGATGCCGTTGAAAGTTCACCCCAAGAAGTGGAGGAACCAAGGCAAAGCAAACGAAAGAAGGTGGCCAAATCATTCGGGCCCAACTTCCTAACATACATGTTAGATGATGAACCTCGGACATTGCAGGAAGCTCTGTCGAGTCCAGAAGCTCCATTATGGAAAGAAGCTGTGAACAGCGAGATTGAATCCATAATGCAAAACCACACTTGGGAGTTGGTAGATCTCCCAAAAGGTTGTAAACCTTTAGGATGTAAATGGGTCCTTAAAAGGAAGCTCAAAACTGATGGGACTATCGAGAAATATAAAGCTTGACTAGTTGCCAAATAGTTTAACCAAAAGGAAGGATACGATTTCTTCGATACCTATTCATCTGTAACAAGGATTACGTCCATTCGGGTTCTCGTTGCTATTGCAGCATTGCATGATCTCGAGATACACCAAATGGATGTGAAAACAGCTTTCCTGAAGGGGAACTAGAGGAAAAAATCTATATGAAACAGCCCGAAGAGTTTATTGCACCCGGGCAAGAGAATAAAGTATGTCGACTCGTGAAGTCACTTTACGGGCTTAAACAAGCACCGAAGCAGTGGCATGAGAAATTCGATACGTCTATGCTATCGAATGGGTTCAAGATCAACGAGTGTGACAAATGTGTTTACATTAAGGGCACACCCGATGAATTCTTGATTGTTTGTCTTTATGTAGACGACTTGTTAATCATGGGAAGCAATCAGAAAGTGATCATGAACACAAAGAACGTGTTGAAAAGTCATTTCAGCATGAAGGATTTGGGTTTGGCTAATGTCATACTAGGGATAAACATCTCTAAGACACCCGGAGAAATTCTAATGACACAATATCATTATGTTGAGAGCGTGTTAAAGAAATTTAACGTCTTCGATGACCCTCCGGCAAAGACTCCGGTAGATGTGAACGTACACTTAGCCAAAAACAGAGGTGAACCCATATCACAACACGAATATGCTCGTGTGATTGGCAGTCTGATGTACTTATCGAACTGCACTCGACCCGACATAGCTTATTCAATAAGTAAACTCAGTAGGTTTACCAGTAATCCCGGGAGTAGTCACTGGATAGCCTTGAAAAGGGTGCTCAGATACCTGAAGCTCACTATCAGCAATGGCTTAGACTACTCCAGATATCCAGCAGTTCTTGAAGGATACTGTGATGCTAATTGGATATCTGACAGCAAAGACTCCAATTCCACGAGTGGTTATGTGTTTACCATCGGTGGAGGAAATATCGTGTTTCGACGATGGAATCGGAGTTCATTGCGCTGGATAAGGCCGGCGAAGAAGCCAAGTGGCTTAGAAAGTTTCTGGAAGATATTCCATGTTGGAGTAAACCTGTGCCACCAATAATGATACACTGCGATAGCATGGCAGCAATTGGGAGGGCACAGAATAGCATGTATAACGGTAAGTCTCGATATATTCGTCGGAGACATAACACCGTAAGACAACTGATCTCTAGCGGAGTAATCTCCATTGACTATGTGAAGTCAAAAGAGAACATAGCAGATCCTTTGACGAAAGGCATCGCTAGAGATCAGTTATATGACGCGGTAAGGGGAATGGGGCTTAAATCCCACACACCTAAGAACAGGCTCGGTGGTAACTCAACCATGATGAGTGGAGATCCCACAAACTTGGTTCAATGAGACAACTAAGCTGAGAATGGTTCAGTAGCTTACTTGGAATATCTCTAAGAAGCTCATTCCCGTAAGCCGTCCAAATAATTTCTCGATGACGTGTGGTAAAGGGTAAGTATTTGTGCTTTTAATGATGGCTATTCCAAAGTTGGTGGAGTATTTCGGGCTACTCCAGGATTCAGTCCTAATAGTCGATCACCTATATAAGTGAGAAGTGAGGCCGCTTCAATGGTAACACTTATGAATCCGAGATATGGTCCACGGCCGAAATGGACACAACGTGAGAATCGAAAGGAATCAGATTCGTCATTGTGTGTATGTTGTTGACTTGGTTTACACAAAAAGCCGCAAGTTCAAGACATCATGTTCACTGAGCAGCGAGTAAATCCGATAGCATTTCACTAGAGAAGGTTTAAATCCACAAGCTACCTATCTCGATGCAATGATGGATCGTCGGGACTTTCTTGCTAGAGTCAGCATGCATTTGCATTAATTTCCATTCATGTGGGGGATTGTTGGATTTGGGCTTTGGGCCCAAAAATGGGTATTTGACCCAATAAGAAAAGCTAACCGATTTTAATTAAATCGAGAAGCCCAAAATTGACGAAAGATTCATATTCTACGTTTTGAGGGGAATCTATCGATTATTAATTGGCTCAAAACCGATATCGGGTGAATGAGAAATTAATTTTCGAAGTTGGCCCAATAAAGAGATAGGAAAATAAAACCAAGTGTATGAAAGTGGAAGTTGTCCCACATTGGTTATTCAATCTCCTTTTCACGTGTATATATATAGTTACCTTGTGGAGGTATATCAAATGGGCTTGCCTAGGTGAATGGGCTATGTGGGCTTAGTGTGCCTATGGCCCACGTAGGGGGGTTTTGCTCACGGGAATAACCCGAGTGCGAGGATGTGCCTCGCACCGACGAGCCCTCGCCCGAGCCCGAGCCCGCACCCTTGCCCGAGCCCGCGCCCGCGCCCGGGCCTAGGCCGAGGCCGCGTCCGCGCCCGACACCGACCCGAGCCGTGCCAAGTGCGCAATGGGCGCTTTGTAGGCGCACTTTGCACTTTGCACTTCGCACGCATCGGAGCGAGGAGTTTTGAGCAGCTCGAAATTTTTCTCAGATGAGGCGGCGGCGACGATGATGTCACCGCTGATGTGGCGGTCCAGGTGACGTGTCAGGTGACACGTGTACAAGTGAAGACAACGTGGCGCTGACTGAGCATTGAGCAAGATAAGGCTGAGGTGGCATGACTCGTTGGGTCAGTGGGGCGCACCGGATCGCGGAAAGGCGCGATCATGACCGTTGGACTGAACCGACCCGTAACCGACCCGACCCGAGGATAGGAACCGGCGGGTCACGGCGGGTCAAGAAGCTTCCAACTGACGAATCAGTCCAGAAGTTGCGATCTTTCGCATTCTGGCCCCAAAAGTCAAAACGGTCAGAAGCTCAAAGGTTGCATTAATTCTAATTCAGCCCCTGCAGCACATGGAAAGCTATAAATAGACCCCCTACTGGGTTGGAAAATTCATTCATTCCAGTCCTGCATTCATAGCATTCTAGCAAACACACCTTGTTCCCTAGCAAGTGCAAGAAAGTCCAGAGTTCCGAGTAGATTCGCCGGAAAACTTCGAGTCGTAGTGCTGCGATCCCGAAGTTAAAGAAGTCGTTGTATCTTGGGGACGATCGCCGTAACTCGAGAGCACGTGTATAATCGGGGCGATATCGTCTTACGGACAGCGTATCCAATACGCGCCTCGACTTACCGCTCAGACGAAGTTCTGACTAAGCTCCAGCCACCGACCAGACGTATCACCGGAAACAACACTTGCACTATACACTTCAGGCCCGTTGGGCCGGTTAAGGGCTTGCTCCGAGATGCCCCGCATGACTTGCCATGGGCTTGCGCACCACACACTCGAAGTGCGGGTGTAAAGGGGTATTTTGCTAGGAAATTAAAGGGGACTAGGGGAGTTATAAATTTGAATCACCATGTGATTTTCGATTTTGGTTGCAGGACACTTATAAATTTGGGCCTTCGATCATTTTGTAAATATTCAAAGTTAGCACTAAAGTAGGATTTTCCGACATATTTGTTAAAAAAACAAAAAGACTGGAGATCCAAAATTGTTATAACATGTGAAGTTAATGACATATTTTTGCAATGGTAATTTGAATCATAAAACAATTTCTTTTATTAAACTGTGTATTATGTGAATGTTTTTGGGATTATTGATGAATTATTGTATTAGATGATGATACAATTAGTTGGATGATAGATAATATTAATATTGCTAAGATGAATTATATAACTAATTAGATTTATTTAATGTAATTAGTTGTAAACGTAAATTTTTATTAATATAAATAATTGATTAGAGTTGCATTTTAAAATACATCAAATATTGAAAAGATTTTATACTTAATCTCACTTTAATTTTATTTTTAATTTATATTACCTTAATAATATCATAATAATATAATAATTAATGTTAATATAATACTTAATTACAATTAATTTTTTATAACATATTGATTGTTCCTTTAAATTACTAAGTCAATAACTAAGAGTGTTATTAAAACGATCAATTGGCCACATGCATGGCCTAGATGCCACGTATTGCCACATTAGAAATGGCCTTCAATATAGATGCCACGAAGTTTTGAAAGATCTGACAATTATTATTTATTTAATTAATCAATTGAATAATGCCATAATAGACATAGCGATAAAACTATTTTTGTTATAAAAATATTAATTGTGATTAATATTATATTAAGATTATTTTATTATAATTATACTTATATTAAGATTATAATGATAATATAGCTTATAATAATAAAGAGAGAGAGATTAGAGAGAGATTAAGTATTTCAATACTTGGTGTGATTTACAATGAACTCTAATCACCTATTTATACTACTAATAATTCACTATTACAACTAATCACATTAATTACAATTATACACCTCACACTAAAATACAAACTCTTCAATTAAACACCTCATCTTATCATCTTATCACATTATCATCATTTAATATAATACTTCCAAATCATCAATAATTTAACTAATATTATTATTTAAAACATCCACATTTAATTATTTCATAATACTCCCCCTTGGATGTTTTCAAAGAATATGCCTCGTTAAAACCTTATTAGGAAAAACCCAATGGGATAAAAACCTAATGAAGGAAAAAGAGTACATGATTCTTTTAGATACGCTTTCGATTGTTGCCTCATTAAAAACCTTACTGGGAAAACCACATGGGAAATACCTCAGTGAAGGGAAAAAGAGTGTAACGCGTATTTACTCCCCCTGATGATGACATCATTTAAGATCTCGAAGTTTTCGAATTCCAATTGAATATACCAATCTTTTGAAAATTATTGGGGGAAGCGCTTTCGTGAATAAATCTGCCAGATTTTCACTTGATCGCACTTATTGTACATCAATATCACCATTTTTCTCTAAATCATGTGTAAAGAAAAATTTTGGTAAAATATGCTTTGTTCTATCTCCCTTAATATATCCTTCCTTTAATTGGGCAATGCATGCAGCATTATCTTCATATAAAATCGTAGGAAGTAACTTTTTCGATACTAGCCCACTAGTTTGTTGTATATGCTCAATTATCGATCGCAACCAAACACATTCTCGGCTAACTTCATGAATAGCTAAAATTTCCACATGATTAGAAGAAGTAGCCGTTAAACTTTGTTTAACTGACCGTCATGAAATAGCGGTTCCGCCATGTGTAAATAAATAGCCCGTTTGCGATCGAGCATTATGTGGGTCAGATAAAAAACCAGAATCTACATACCCAATCAAATCTGTTTTTGATTCATTAGAATAGAACAATCCAATATCAGTTGTTCCTTGAAGGTATCGAAAAATCCGCTTAATTCCATTCCAATGTCTACGAGTCGGTGACGAACTATATCTCGCCAATAGATTCACAGCGAACGCTATATCAGGTCGCGTATGACTCGTTAAATACATTAGGGCTCCAATAGCACTGAGATATGGTACTTCAGGACCAAGTAGTTCTTCATCGTTTTCGCAAGGTCTAAACGGATCTTTATTCACATCTAATGATCGAACAATCATTGGAGTATCCAATGGATGAGCTTTATCCATATAAAATCTTTTCAATACCTTTTTCGTATAAGTCTCTTGATGTACGAAATCCCATTCTTTAAATATTCAATTTGCAGTCCAAGACAAAATTTCGTTTTACCGAGATCTTTCATTTCAAACTCTTTTTTCAAACAATTAACGGCTTTTGATAACTCTTCAGGAGTTCCAATTATGTTAATATCATCAACATAAACTGAAATGATGACAAATTCATTTCCAGATCTTTTCATAAATATGCACGGGCAAGTTTGATCATTTTTATACCCCTCTTTCGATAAATATTCACTTAGGCGATTATACCACATACGCCCAGATTGCTTTAATCCATAAAGCGATTTATTTAGCTTGATTGAGTACTCATTTCGGGGCCCTGAATTTTCAGGTAACTGAAATCCCTCGGGAAGTTTCATATATATATCACTATCAAGTGATCCATATAAATAAGCGGTGACAACATCCATTAGACGCATATCGAGTCCTTCACGTACTGCCAGACTAATTAAATAACGAAAAGTAGTTGCATCCACCACAGGAGAATACGTCTCCTCATAATCAATACCAGGTCGTTGTGAAAAGCCTTGTGCAACAAGCCGTGCTTTGTATCTCACAATTTCACCGTTTTCATTTCTCTTTCTAATGAAAACCCATTTATATCCAACCGGCTTTACATTTTCTGGTATGCGGACTACAGGTCCGAAAACTTTTCGTTTCTCAAGTGATTTTAATTCTGCCTCGATTGCATCTTTCCATTTTGGCCAATCATTTCTTTGTCTGCATTCTTTTACAGACCCTGGTTCATGATCCTCATTCTCATTTATCTCATTCATTTCATGTAGCGCTACGTTAAATGAGAATTTATTGTCAACGTTGACTTTTTCTCGGTTCCATCTAATTCCATTTTGGGCATAATTTATTGAGATCTCTTCATTATCATTATTCTCAAAAATTTCAGGTACCTGATTTCCATTATCATAATCATTAATGCCCATTGACTCTTCTAGAGTCGATAAATCCTCGACTGGACCATTCTTATTATTTGCTCCTTTTCTTTTTCGAGGATTTTTATCTTTGGAACCCGAGGGCCTACCACGTTTTAGTTGTGGCTTAGGCTCGATCATTATATGTTCTCCAGGAACATTAACTTTTGCAGGAGCATTAACAGCTGGTATATGTGACTTAGTCACTCTTTTAAGGTCAGTAAAGCTATCTGGCAGTTGATTAGCTAATCCTTGTAAATGAATTATCTTTTGAACTTCTAGTTCACATTCTTTCGTTCGAGGATCATAATGATTTAGCGATAATTCATTCCAACTATATCATTTCCAGCTGTTTCTTTTCTCCCCCTAATGTCGGAAAATTCGATCATCGAAATGACAATCGGCAAATCTAGCCGTAAATAAATCTCCAGTTAGAGGTTCTAAATATTTTATTATCGATGGAGATTCAAATCCGACATATATTCCCAACCTCCTTTGAGGTCCCATCTTAGTGCGTTGTGGTGGAGCAATTGGAACATATACCGCACATCCAAAAATTCTCAGATGGGAAATATTGGTTCCTGACCATAAACCATTTGTATCGGGGAGATATTATAACTTGTTGGCCTGATGCGGATTAGTGCCGCTGCATGTAATATAGCATGTCCCCAACAAGATGAGGAAGTTTCGACTTCATTAATAATGGTCTTGCAATTAATTGCAACCTTTTAATCAACGATTCTGCAAGACCGTTTTGCGTATGAACATGTGGCACGGGGTGCTCAACATCAATTCCAATAGACATGCAATATTCATTAAATGCCTTGGAAGTAAATTCACCAGCATTATCAAGGCGTATTTTCTTTATTGGATAATCCGAAAAATGTGCTCTTAATCGAATCAACTGAGCAAGCAATCTCGCAAAAGCTACATTCCGTGTTGATAACAAACACACATGAGACCATCTAGTTGATGCATCAATCAATACCATGAAATATCTAAATGGTCCACACGATGGATGTATCGGTCCACAAATATCACCTTGTATACGCTCCAAAAATCTTATGGATTCATTCTTTATTTTTACTGGTGATGGACGAATAATCAACTTCCCTTTAGAGCAAGCAGCACATGATAATTCATTAGATTGAAGAATCTTCTGGTTCTTCATTAAATGTCCACGTGAATTTTGAATTATTCTCCGCATCATAATTGAACCGGGATGGCCCAACCGGTCATGCCAAACAATAAATGTATTATCATTAGTAAACTTCTGGTTTACGATAGCATGCGATTCAATTGTTTTAACATACGTGAGTCAAACGAAAGTAATATTTCAACAACTCTTTTATCATTCGAAACCACTTTTGTAATGTGCAAATATTCAATATTTCTCTTTTCTGCAGTCTCAATGTGATATCCATTATGTCGAATAGCTTTAAAGCTCAATAAATTTCTTTGAGACTTAGGAGAATATAAGGCATTATCAATTATTAGCCTTGTCCCTTTGGGCAGTATAACATTGGCTCTTCCGGAGCGGCTCAATTATATTTGTGCTACTCGATATAGTGATAACACTTGTTTCTTTCATTTCAAGATGGGAGAAATATTTCTTATTTCTTAGAATCGTATTAGTCGTTGCACAATCTGCAAGACATAACTCCCCATTGCTCATGCTCGTATCCATTGTATTGATAAATATATAATAACTACTGTTATTAAATAAATAAGCGTCAAAATAAAATTATATATATAGATAAAATAAATAAATAATGCTTAAATAAAATTTATAACGATGTATTAATTTTCTTTATTTGGATCTTTAATAAGAACCACAATATTCAAAATGAGCATATGATCTAGCACCAATTTTCTGAAATATCGTAATTTTGAGCAAAATTTAATTTCATCGACACTTCAAATTTAATTGCTCTTTATAAAGATCAACGGGATCTTTGGGTGCGAATAATAACCAACGATAATATTATAATAACCTTTATATTACTCAATACATCTTTCTCAATCATTTACTAGTTTTCCACTTCGCGGGAAATATTAATAATAACCACGGTAAATATAATGTTCACGACCACTTTTATTGTTTGCGCATACATTCACTTCAGGGATTGCAACATAATCATTTAGTCGGACTTATGTTTTTCATTCATCCATCATAATATTTTCTGATCATTTTCTCACGATATTTATTCGTATTATATCCGATGGACTGAACGTGGTGAATGCTTTATAATATACCGAAGTAATTGCGTAAATCACTAGCAAGTATAAAATCGAGAGTGATAAATCAAAGTTTGCCAAATTCAATATATTGATATCATAAAAATAAAATCATCATTAAAATATTAAAAAATTATAATTAATCTTCTTTTATATCTTCCTTTGTAAAAGTTCTATTGAAAAACGATATCCACATCCAAATAACTGTCGTCGTAATAATAATCATAAGTAATAGATCAAACATCGGACAAAGCGTCATCCTTCAAAATAAAATATATTTCAGTAATTATAATATTAAAGAAAAATTATAATTAATAATTATATTTTAAAAACATTGGTAAAAACATTATCCACATAGCCGTAAGGATCACCGTAAATAAAATAAGCAACAGAAGATCCATCTTTGTATAAAACGACATGATTCTATAAGATGAATAAGAACATAATAATCAGATAACATATAAATCAATGATAAAATATATGTATAGTTTCATAAAATGCGTTCTTTATTATTTAATAATTATTATCCAAGCTCGGGTAAGATTGTGGTAATAAAATTTGTCCATTGTCCAAAATCTGTTCGATCCAATAATAACTTCAAAATTGCTCAATGAATAAATTAATAATATGCCGCTACTGAGGTGGGGATAACCACAAGACCTCGTGGGCTTTTGGTGTTGTGTACGTGAATATATAAAAAAAAATTCGTAAATAAAAATTCCACACACCACCACGGGGTATGAAAATCTGGACCTCTCGTCACTTATAGTGAACGATATTCCGCGAAACCACTCGGGTATTGGCGTTTAGTTATAAAGCTTTTAAAATATACTTTTATAATATATATTTTTAAATTAATCACAATTAATATATGATTAGTATAAATTAAATATTAAATTACCGTACCTCGACTAAACTCGTACGAGATCTTCGACGGAGGTTGATCTTGACGACGGAGAGCGGTCGTGCTGATAACGTGTTATAAAAATATTAATTGTGATTAATATTATATTAAGATTATTTTATTATAATTATACTTATATTAAGATTATAATGATAATATAGCTTATAATAATAAAGAGAGAGAGATTAGAGAGAGATTAAGTATTTCAATACTTGGTGTGATTTACAATGAACTCTAATCACCTATTTATACTACTAATAATTCACTATTACAACTAATCACATTAATTACAATTATACACCTCACACTAAAATACAAACTCTTCAATTAAACACCTCATCTTATCATCTTATCACATTATCATCATTTAATATAATACTTCCAAATCATCAATAATTTAACTAATATTATTATTTAAAACATCCACATTTAATTATTTCATAATAATTTTATCGAAGTCTTACAACTTGACTATTCCCTAGAACCTGATGGATGCCACCAGTGCCTGAATTAATTTCAGCGGTACAGCTACATTTTCTTTAGTATCTAACAATTATTATTTAATTGAATATTTAATTCCACATTTTTAATGATGGTTAAACTACCTGAGTATGAATATAATAACTATGGTTGTTGATGCCATTGACATCACTCATTAGCATACCATTCGATACATACCTATTATGTTTCTCATTGAAATGCTATTCAAGTTCGTCGAATAATCAAATTGCACGTATAATTATTTGGACATGCGTCGAGAGAATAGGGCGCTTGTTCATAATATTATGTTCCAAACTAAATTTTATTTTTTTATGGATTACACGTGTAATTAATTGGACATATGTCTAGAGAATAGGCACTTGTTCATAATATGGGATATTGGGAAGATCATAGCATAGTAAGATCAATGCTTATTTTCTGCAATATCATTTTAGAAGAAGTGAAAATGAGCCTAATCTTTATTTGACAGATGGGAATCATGCTGAATTTCTTATTTTATGCGTTTATGTTGATGACATAATTTATATGGGTTCTTCGTGTTAGGAATGTGTCCTCGGAATGCCATTTTAAGGATTAGAGAAGTTAGAGTTACGATCTATGTAATATTCGGATTCATATTATTGTAATCGAATTTTCTGTGTTTTCATTCAATATTGAGACATGTTATTTATTTATCGCACAACTTCTTATTTAGACATTCATTAAGAAAAATAAATAAATAAAACTCAAACAATATCGAGTTTAGTTATCGATTCTGCTAGGCGGAGAGGGGACACCGACATGCTATTATCTTCTAATGTTGAATCAGTCCACGAGTCTAAATCTCCGGTGTGATCGGATTGATAAATACGATATGATATGTCGACGTGTCTTAGGCTCAGATAAAAACTGCAAATTTGATATGTACTTTTATATATTTAATTTTACCCCACTATTTTTAATTAATTATCATTTTACCCATGAAGTTTTAATTTATTATAATAACTCAATTTTTCCTTTTTATATACTTAAAAATAATAAATAATTAAATTTAAACTATAATTTCTATTAAACATTTTAAATCTCTACTCTTTTTTAAGGCCCGTGATGGATTACAACCGTCAATTTGGTGTGTACTTTTATATTTTTAATTTTAGCCCTCTATTTTTAATTAATTGTCATTGTACTCTTAATTTTAATTTATTATGATAAATTAATTTTTTTATTTTTATATACTTATAAATAATATTTAATTACATCTAAATTATAATTTCTATTAAATAGTTTAAATTACAATTAACTAATATAATTTATATTTATATATTAGTGCACACCCATTGAGTGTGTAGTCTCTCGGATATGAGTTGTTTATTCCTTTTTAACTCTTATGCTATGCCCCAACTTAATCTCATCATGATAGAGAATATTGGAAAGGAATAGTGTTCAAGTTCGTTTAAGAGATTGATTCCTAATCAGATGAACATAGCAAACATATGGAAACCTTCACTTCTATAGTCTACTTTGTCTTAAAATAGTTAACACTCAGGAGAAATCTAATTAGTTGATGTCGTAAATAGTTGTACTTAGTTTAATCAGTACAGTGGGCATCTTAACTCAATCAATTAGAAATACAACATTGAGTGCATCTAACATAGCTTCTCTGCCAATAAATACGTCCCATGTTGATACAATTATGAGACCATTCTTATCTTTATCAGCTACTCACCTTTAGATAATTATATCTCGTGTATTAGGTTTCTATCAATTAAATAAAATCTGATATACATCAACTGAACAAATAAATGGTTCGATTGAAAAAATAATAATAATATAATAATCGCTAAGTCTGCGAATAAACCCTGCATATTTCGACGGCATTGAAATCGGAAAATGTTGTGGAACTTAAATTGAAAACGAACTTTCCGTCTAAATCATTTCGAAACTGCTTATTAGTCTTTCTGTATATGTTTTTTAAAAATTTTAACTATTTCCGATGGAAATGACGTCGAATTTCTTTTATTTTTTTTGGGAAACATTCCATTGCATATATGTAAAAAACTGTGTGATGTACAAGTGCATGCATGTACATCCATTCCGCCCACTATCTCGATATATATATGATCTTTATCACGCTATCCTCCATATATTTTTAAGTGCAATACATTGTGAATGTTGACTATCATTGAGAGTAATGATTATGTTGTTCAGGGTAGCATATTTGTATTTGTCAATGGCTAAATTATATTTACAACGTAACTTTATTGTAAGTCGAGGCACGAGTTAAACTCGCTTTCTGTAAGACGAAATTGCCCCGAATTACAGCGTTCTCGGTTCTCGGCAATCGTCTCCAAGATACAACGACTTTCGATTTTTGTTGATGTAGCACAACGAAACAAAATTCCCGTGAATTACTCGATACTCGGGCTTTCTTGCTTACTTGAGACAAGGGGAGGTGTAGTGACTTATTTCTAAATGTTGTAGTTCAATTGAATTAATTTTTCATTCTGGCAGGTGACCTATTTATAGGTTTCGAGAAGCTGATGGGATCAATTCGTGACTTTTCCGTTGACTTTCTTTGACTGAGTCGAATTGCAAATAGACATAACTTTTGACGATGAGTTAATATGTGAATAGTCACAACTCTTGGATTGATTCGACAATACCCTTTCAGATAGCCCCATCAGTGTATCCAGTCAACGCCACGCCAGCGCCACACCGTACCCATCAGCCCACGTGGCGGTGCCACGTCATTAGCCCGCCACGTCAGCATTTTTTATATAATTGTTTTATAATAAATGGGATGGTTTTTACTAATTAATTTCTCATTTACCCGACATCGGTTTTGAGTAAATTAATAGTCTATAAACTCGTCTCGAATCTTTAATCATTTTCGAGTTTCACTGAACGACGACTTCACGATTTACAGATTAAATGGATATTTAATTTGGTTAATTAATCCATTTGGTCCCAAAGCCCAATTTAACAAAATATCCAACAGATTCTATTACTAATTGTTTGTATCGCATCTTGAGCTACCCTATCAACTTTCCTTTGATGTATGTTCCATCCATCGATTGTTCCGCTCAAGCCACATTCGATAGACTAACACTACCAAGAATTATCCGCATGCAACATTAACCAAATGTCTCCCTCGCCATCGCATTGCTACCCAAATGCTCCCTTCATGCCATGTCCTTACAGGCCACATAAAGACCACTTTTTGTCTTCCATACTCCAAGCATCTATTAGAAAAAAGGACAGCAAAAAATAGGCGTTGTATGGTCACATCATTCCCGCGCAGCAAGTTGTTATCACCCGCAATTGTAGGTGCCCACGACCGGCATATGCAACGCCCCTCCAAACAGTGAAGTCCGAGGCATCTGCATATTTCATCAGCCTTTGTCTCATAAGTTCATAAGCAGATTTCATAGCAAATTTTCCATCAGAAGCCCCTTTTCCAGCCAATCTTATCATCTTGACCTGGAAACACACTTGGGAACATCGTATTATGAGAATATTATTTAGTTATTACCATTATTTGATTATGTATTTCATTAAGTAGTAGTTTAAATTTGAATATTAGATTTGGTTTAGATTTAATAGTTAGTTGAGATTTTTAAGGTTTCCTTTAATTTAACTTTTCGTGTTACTTTCTATCACTATATAAGTTAGTGGATGGAACAAGAAGATGAGGGGATTGAGTATTGGGAAAGTGGGGTCGGAGTTTTAACTCTCGGATTGGTTATTAGAAAGCTATTAGTCATTAACTTTATTCTTCGTTCGTTATTAATAAAAGCCTTTCGATTCTGAGTTTTCGTGTTCATCATGGCCTTCACTCTGACAAATTGGTCCGACCTGCCGGATACTGCAACCTATCACACACTGCCGGATTCACTATTCATCGCTGCTCGAGCTGCCCGATTTCACTGTTCATCGCTGCCCGAGTTTAATGCTCATCGTTGTCGCGCCATGACACTCACTCGTTCGATAGATCAGCGATTTGAAGGGTTAGAGAAGGACGTGAAGTGTCCACCAAAACAAGTACCGTTGGAACATGTAACCGGGAACAAGATGGGCGACTCTCTACAGGCGATTGTCCAATGTTGTGTGGAACTTCCAACATTCAATGGCACGGATCCCCATTGTGTGTTAGCACAAGACGATGTCAAAGACACTTTTGAACTCGCACGTGGCGTCGAGCGAAAGCTACTGAGGAAATGGCAGGACGACTGTGTCATTAGGCTCACCCGCTCGCCGAACTACAGCTGTTTGCACGCTCAACCCCGTTGATCGTGAAGAGAGTAGAGCATAAGTTGTTGGAATACAAGATCGATGGCTACAACGAGGACCAATCCCAACCATTCAATCACGTCAAGCTCCTTCGCTATCCTTATATTCCCAAACATCATAATCACGTCGAGAAAGAACATGTGTCCGCTACCACTAACCATGAGGCCCCTTCTCAAGGATGCTATATGCCTCTCCATGGTCAGAATCCAGATCTGCAATTGAAGCCTTTGCGTCGTATCTCAGACCATGAATTTCATGAACTCCGATTGAAAGGTCTTGACTTCCGCTGTCATACGGGACACACTTACTCAAATAAAGAACTTCGCATGTAGATCGGCGGCGAGGAGGATGATTTATGGGAGATAGAGACCGACGAACAGTCATCATATACGCTGGCAATTTTTGAATTTCCGCCTTGAGGACAAGTCTGTTTTCGAGGGGTCGATAATGTTACGAGAGTATTATTTAGTTATTATCATTATTTGATTAAGTATTTCATTAAGTAGTAGTTTAAATTTGAATATTAGATTTTGTTTAGATTTAATAGTTAGTTTGAGATTTTAAAGGTTTCCTTTAATTAAGATTTTCTTGTTACTTTCTATCACTATATAAGTGAGTGGATGGTCAAGAAGATGAGGGAATTGGATATTGGGAAAGTGGAGGGCCGGAGTTTTAACTCTTGGATTAGTTATTAGGAAAGCTATTTTCATTGTAGGCCATTGTCACACCTCGTTTGGTATAAACCGAGTCTTCTCATGCCTAATCAAACTCCATAAATGCCTCATCATTAATGCTTTATTCATAATATAAATGGACCATATTCCAAGCTCTCTTTCCTTCACTGATAGGCTTGTTAGTTGGGCGGGGATTTCCCGTCCCCGCGGGGATCCGCCCCGAATGGGGCGGGGAATCCCCGAATTTTGATCCCCGCGGGGCGGGGACGGGGAGATATTTTTCCCCGCGGTGATCCCCGCCCCGTTCCCCGCCCTAATATAATATATAAATAATATTAAATAATATACATAATATTAAAATATAGTTTCTATAATGCAAAAATTAATATAAATAAGATTAAAATATACTTTATAATATATTCTACCAAAAAAATATATTAAATTATAAAATTTTAATTTTTTTTTAAAAATATAGGTGGGGCGGGGAATCCCCGCGGGGTGGGGACGGGGCCGTTTTTTTCCCCATTTGCTTCGCGGGGCGATCCCCGCCCCCGATCTGCCCCATTGACATCCCTATTCACTGAAATACTTCGGGCTTAAAAATTTTAGGTCCAAGCCCAGTTTTTCCGAGCCAGGCAGGCCAACCCATGGGCTTAGGCCCAAACTTTCACCTCTAGTTGAAAGGAAACAAAACGCCTGATGAGGCTCTCGTCGGCCATGCTCCCAAAAGCCATTACTGGGAACTCAATTTCTTCTGATTTTTCGATGCTTTTTTTCTTTCCTATTCGAGGGAAATGATTTTTAAGGTTTGTGTTGATATAGATAGACACTATTATTAAAGAAAACATGTCAAACATATAAAAATATGACTGAATAACATAACTTCGTGACTTAGCTTCACTGCCTTTCAATTTGTCTGTGTGTGAGCTTTTGTCTCACGTTGATTACACAATCCGGGCCTGATCAACCCGCTCGTCTTGGACCCAGTTATATATATTTCAATACCAAATAATATTTTAAATGAGCATGGACAATTCTTGCACCTTTGAAATATCAAAGGTTGCATAGACCTCAAACGTTACAATGGCCTTTAGAATGTCCCCTTTAATTTGTTAATGGAAGGACTAAATGACATTAAACTGTAGGATTAAAACCTACGCGGGAAATCCAAAGGTCTTCGAGGGAATCCAACGAGTTTTTCAAAACTATATATATACACTCCAGAATGAGAAAAAAAAAATAACAAGTCATTCATTATAGCATCTAAGTTTTGTTCGTTGTGTGGTTTTCAATTTAGTGCAACATCTAATCACGATTTCGTTGTATCATGGGAAACAAATGTTCAACCATATCTCTTGCACTTATATAAAGAGAGTGAATCTATTTGAAGGAATTCATGTTCAATACAATTATAAAAAATTCCTTAAAACTTATTGTACTCTCGTAGTCTTACAGTCCTACAGTATTACAGTAAGTTCTCGTTGTCTAACAGTCCTACAATCTTACAGAAAGTTCCTACAGTCGTATGGTCATACAAACGTAAATCTTACAATACTAAAGTCATACAGATATTGGGAATGTGGCATCAGAATTACATTTCGACGATTAGATGAATCAGTCACTCTATTTTATTTTTTTAAAATATTTTATTTATTTTTAAGATATCCCACTAAACCTCTAATCAACTCAACAATTTTTTCCAACGCAATCATATAATCCAACAAACAAATTTTATTCAACAAAAGGTTCAACTATTCAACAAAAGGTCGCAACAAACACTTTTTATAGCAACAAACGTCGCCCATAGAACACTATAGGCGACGGTTGCTCGTCACAACTGTCGCCTATATATAAATTTTAGGTGACAGTTTGTTCGTAAAACCGTCGCTTATAGTATGATATAGGCGACGGTTGTTGCTACAACGGTCGTCTATGGTGAGCTATGGGCGACCGTTCACAACCGTCGCCTAATATTTGACTATGCGTGTTGGGGTTCTGGGCGTCGCCCATTTCCTATAACAATTATCGCCTATTACGTGTTCAGTGTGAGAATCAATTTATCAAACGACTGATGTTATATATACGGACGTTTACGACGGTTATTCCGTGGAAAACAAGCAAGCCATGAATAAAGGCTTTAAATTTCCGACGGACAATATAAAGACAACATCGACAGAATTTTCGTCGCTATACAAAGGGTGTCAGAAGTACATAAAGTATTTCGTAAACATCGTGTCAGCGTCACCTTAATGAAGCTAGGCGACGGAGTTCGTAGCTAAGCAAGGCGACGGAAAAACCGTCGTTAAAATGGATCTTATCTGAATCACAGTCCGTCATTCTTAGCGACGGATTAGCGACGACATTATGTTAGGAATCAATTATTGTGTTCAAAATTATGTCTTCTAGTTTTGGTAGTAAATTGTAAATATTGTAAATATTAGGGACCAAAATGTAAATATATACCAAATGTGTAATTGGTATATATATTGGTCCATGTGGAAAAGTTAGGCACGCTTGAGAATTTGAAACACATAGTAGTGTGTGTTTGAGGTGAGCTTTTGAGAGAAAACACTTGTATACACATTGATCAGTTCAATAAAAAGTGTTTTTGATTTTGTTAATACTCAAGCCAACAAAGATCGAGCTTCTACGAAACAAAATCTGAGGTAATCTCGAATAGTTTAATGCTTAATTGAGTTGAATTCGACAAATCTGGGATCGTCACATTAATTGCGAAGGTTTGTTTAGGTTGTGACTGATAATATGTCGCTTACTCAAATTTTTTTTCTCGCCTTGACTGGTGCGACGGAAAAACCGTCGCCAAATGTAATCGCAAATTTTGCGACGGTTTATTTGTCGAACTTTACGTCGCTTTTCTCGAACATTTTTGGAGTTAGATGGATCCGTTTGATAAAATCATAAATGATGCGCTTCAAGAATTCACCATATGCAGATTGATGGTTAAAAGATCGAACATTTGTTTAACTTGTCGCTAATTTTTTTTAATAAGTCTTGTGTGTCTGAGTTTGAATCGTGTTAATGTTATTATGTGATTGAGCTAATTTAGATATCTTTGTATTAGTGTGAATAAATTATTTCTATTAATATTTCTATTTAACACCACATACAATATACTTACCTATAAGCTAGCACATCACTTCGATGCTATAGCAATTTTGGACAAATTTTAAATTTGGGTTACTGTATACTTTGTTTTTCCTATTTTTAGGTCCACCATATTTTATAATTGTGAAAATAGGTCAGAGACTTCACATGTCGGAACGAATTTGGGTCTCCGGTCAATTTTTTAACAAAATAAGTTGACACACCTACTCGTTGACTTAGAATTTTCTATACCTACTTAGCTGACATGGAATACTGTGAGGTAGAATTTTCCAATATATATTCTCACCAGTCACCATTATTAAATGGGTAGTTTTATTGGTACCCACTATTTTTCTATTTACATCCCCTAAAAAGTAAATTATTAAGTACTTCATTAACCAATTTTTTATTAATTATGTTCTCTAGTTCCCATAAAAAGAAAAATTAATTACCCACTATATATATAATATATATAATTGTGCATTTGACAAATAAGGAAAATTAAAGGCAAAGCAAGGTAAGAAAATTATTAGGATTGTTCAAACGGTAAAAACTAAACAAAATCGAACTTCTAGTTTTTACTGAAAACCGAACTTTTAATAAAAAATAAAATTAAATAATATTTAATATTATTCATATAGTTATATATATAATATCGTATTACTATATATATTTAAAAAATAAAAAATAATTAAAAGTTCGGTTACGAAACTAATCGAAAAAAATCAGTAATAAAAAATTAAAAACTGAATGTCGAACCAAAAACTAACATTGGTTCGGTATATGGTAATAACTGAAATTTCGGTGTTTGGTTCGATCGGTTAACCGAACTATGAACATCCCTATCGTTTCGTTGTTCTGTTCGGTCGATTTACTGAACTATGAACACCGCTATCATTTATACAGTAAAGTAAAATAAAAAATAATTGAGACATATACCGCCAAATAAAAAATAATAATAAAATTTTAAAAAATACGTCTATTTTTGTAACAATTTACACATAAAGCCTATTTTTGTAAATTAATTTTAAAATTATGGCTTGTATATTCTCAAAATAATTATTGTTAAATAAAATACCTTTTATAAATTTTAGTTTTTTTCATGGTAAAGGGGTGTAAAAGGAGGTGTAAAGCGGGTGTGAATAGTAGCACCCATATTAAATATAGTGATTCAAATTAAATAAGCCGTATAGTGGTTCAAATTATAATTTTGCCAAGTAATTTTAATTGTTACAACTCAAAAAAAAAAAATTGTGGATCCTATTATGAATGCATATTGCTAGTGAAATATAATGGAAATTTTGCCAAAAAATAATAGAAGTTTCAATGAATAAATCCTCAGAAAAGAGGATCACTGCCCACCTAACATCATAATTATTAGTATTAGATTTTGCCTCAGAAATATATCACCATTCTCCCTATAGATAAAAGGACGAGAGGTACCTTTCATATCAGCATAAAACAAAACATTACCAGCCAAGAAGACATTCAAAAAGAGTTACTTTAAACAGAGAGATGGCTCGATTCTCCACATTCTTTTCTTTGCTTCTAGTAGCTATTTTTGTTTCAGGTGCTTACTACTAAACCCTTTCTCTGGGAAACGCTTCATATATATGTAACTTTGTATTTTGTAATATTTCTTCTAATCTTCTTTTCTTAAATTTGTTTTGTACAGTTGTGAAAGCGGACAAACTGTGTCCGTGGATAATTCAGGGGGTTCCTTGCGAGGGTTCGGACATGGGACTGAAATGTCTGCCCTTGTGCTACAAAGCATGCGACACATTGTCTGTGGTTGGGCAGTGCCCAAACTACGGTGGCACCGTCGGCAAGACTTGTACCTGCGGATTGGTCTCCCCCGATTGCAATAAGAAGCATTGCCATGCTCCAGCGATTTCGTTGAAGTCGTTCTTGGGAATATAAGCAAAATAAGTTGAAACTTATATATATATATATATTAGATATTTCATTCCTTTGTTATGGGTCGTTGTTGAGTAGAGATTATTGTCGATTGGCCGATAGATATAAATAAAGCATTGTTTATGCGATTCGCTGCTAATCCATTGAGGAATGATCTATTTAGGTTAATTATTATATATGAAAACCCTGGAATTTTTTTATCGCATTTGATATACAAAAGTTTAACCGGTCGGAACCTTCCTATGGTTATATTAACCCTTATCCCAGCGAAAATATCCGAAAGCCGGATTCCGATTCAATATTCGGTTTTCAAAAAATCCAAAAAATCGGATATTCGGTTTTCAAGGGGTCGAACCAAAATTCGGATACGACAAATTAAGGAGGCATGAAAAATTTGGTTAAAGAGCAACTAACGGTCATCGATGATAAACTTGAAGCATTCCGCATGATTATTTTTTATTTTTTGATCTATTTATTCTTATTTTTATTCAAGTTTCTAACGTTAAATATAATTTTTATGTGATGCATTGACTTGTGAACACACTATATGTGCTTATTACGTTACTGTTTATTATTTATGATGCCAAGTTTTAGATCATAAATTTTAATAGTGTTTATATCTTGCATGAATTATTGTGTGTAGGAATTCTTAGGTAACATATATATTTGATATTGATTGTGGTAAGAAATAGAAAGAAAAAAATGCAATTTGGAATAATTAGAATCACCATCAATTATAAGTTATAACAATGATATTTTCTCTTTCAATATTTATTAGGCCTTCTAAGGAACTAAATCTTAAAAATCTGCTTTTCAGTGTAGCATTTTACTATTTCTATTAGCTAAGATGTTAAACTTTTGAAGCATGTCAAGTGAGCTCCATATAAAAAATTTGTACTAGCAGAATTATTTTCTTGGAATTTTATGGTTAGATTATAGTTCATTCAGCACCAACTACATTACTTGCACATAAGCTAAGACATCACTTTGATGCTAGCAATATTGGAAGAATAACAAATTTTGATTAGTTAGTTTACGGTTTTCGGATTTTGAGCAACTATATTTGAAAATTGCTGCATAGGTTTCCCTATCTTCATAAGTCGAAATATAATTTTATCTCAGATTCCTTTTCCGACAAAAAATAAGTCGAAAATCGTACTTGGGTACCTAAGTGGAATATTTTATAGCCAGTAGCATATGGTGACATGCAATATTGTCAAGTAGAATTTCTTATTTAATTTATCAAAAAAAGAATCGAAGTTTAATTTGTTCCTACATATTTATTTAGTGAAGTATTCTTATAATTATCAAATATTGTGATTCACAATAAAAAATACAAGTAAAGTTTGCGATCAAAATATATTTTTTCCCAACCATTTTATTTTTCAAAACTGGAAAAGAATATATTTATTCTCTAATGCAAATCTCTAGTGAAACATAATAGAAAATTTCCCCAAATATTAGGAGATTTAATGAAAAATTCCTAAAAAAGGCAATGAGGATCACAGACCACCTAACATTATAATTATTAGTATAAGATTTCAGCTCCCAAAATTTATCACCAATCTCCCTATATAAAAGGACGATTGGTACCTCATATAGCTGCATAAAACAAGTGATAACTAGCCAAGAAGACATTCAAAGGAGTTAATTTACAGTACACAGAGAGATGGCTCAATTTTATACATTCTTTTCTTTGATTCTCATAGCTGTTTTTGTTTCAGGTACTCAGTACTAAGCCTATTTTTCTTCGAAATCTCTTCATACCCTAGCTACGTTTCTCTTCTAATCTCATTTAATAAATTTGTTTTATACAGCTGCGAAGGCGGACAAACTGTGTCCGTGGCTAATTCCTGGGGTTTCCTGCCAGGGTTCGGACATAGCACTGAAATGTCTGCCCTTGTGCTACAAAGCATGCGACACATTGTCCGTGGTTGGGCAGTGTATAGACTACGGTAGTGGCATCCGCACTTGTACATGTGGACTCGTCTCCCCGGATTGCAGTAAGAAGCATTGCCATGATCCAGCCGTTCCGCTTAAGTCGTTTTTGAGAATATCGAATTAAGTTCCAACTCATATATATATTCCATTCCTTTCTTATCAGTCGATGTCGCTGTTTGAGTAGAGGTTACTTTGATTGGAGATATATAATGGGAGTATTTCATATATGCGAGTTGCTGCAAGTTCCATTTGTTGGATAAGCTCAACGTGGGCCATAAAATAAAAATAAAAATAAAATATAAAAAATAATAAATGAAAGATAGAGAACAAGTGTGATATGAAGTCTAAGAAGGAAAAATCAAAGATGATGAAAAAGAAAACGACGTTGATAGACTTTAAAGTGGAGAAAGGAAAAATGAATTTGTACTTGTAGTTGTTTTTGCTATATTATAAATAGCCTTGTATGAGAACTAAAAGTAATAGCAATATAAGAGAGAGTTTACATTATTTGTAAAAGTAAGATACAACCGTGCATGATAGAAATAGAGTGAGTAAAAAAAAAACAGCAAGTAATATAGTGCCTGAGTGAACAACGGAGTGTGTAAAAGAGAGTCGTGTGTGTATGCTCGATATATCTATCGGAATTCTGAAATTCGAATCATCCATCGTAGCTTGCAACGAAGAAATCTCATCCACGAGAGCCCCGAAAAATAACACCATTGGGAATGATCATTTTAGGTTAATTAGTATAAAAACGCACAAAAAAAGTAAAGTGTTTATTCACCACTCTAAACACTCGGTGTGAATCTAACAATATTATTTATATTTATTAAATATAATAAGGAATTAACAACTTGTTAAAAGTTAACAACAAAGTCTTTGACCACTTGGATAAACTAAAATGGAGACTCTGACTACATTAAATTTTATTTGCACCACCAATGCCTCTTAGTTACTGTGCATTTTCGTTACAAACCGAACCGAAATTTTGGTTCGATTGTTTTCAAAACCGAATGTACCGAATTCTAAATTTAATGATGTTCTTTAACGTGTGTGTGATAATCAATCCAAGAAACACAATCTTGAAAGTGATCGAATGCAAAAACAAGAGAAATGAAAAACATAACACAGAAATTACGTGGTTCGGCTGTGACTTTCAGCCTACTCTCCGGACCAACGGAATCTCTTTTATTCATACTATGAGAAGAGTTTACAGTTTTGCTATCCCATCTACAAATTTCTAGTTTACACCTCTCGCTAATTCGCTCTATATCAAAATATTCAAACTCTCAAAGATCCCTATTCGAACTCTGATAGATAGATGGTATTTATAGAATATAGCAGCTTTAAACGGTTACAACATTTGAACCTCTAGCTTGTACTATGTGCTGAGCAGGTTGTACAACAACCATCCCTTACTTGTAAAAACGCGAGCGTTTCTATAAGTTACCTAGTTTGAATAATAGCCATAAGATCTTCTCTAATCTAATCCAACAGCCAAGAAATCAGCTAACATTTGGATTTGTTAGTTAAAACTCTTACAGCAATTGATCAAGCTATTCAATGTTAAATTCGTTCAGCTCAACCAAGCAACTTTAGACCAGATCTTCACTTCGAATTTAACCGAGCTTTGGCTCACTTGTTTCTCAACAATTTCCACCTTGAGAAATTACTTCTCAAACAATATCAAGTATACTCCCGCAAGCAAATACCTCATCGAACTCTTCTCATTCCATTATGTGTACTCTTTTGCAATCAATATATTTCTGTTTGCCGATAGAGCAGTCTAGTTTGATTTTTTTTGCTTTAAACACCCATTTCATACCAATCAATTTTTTTTATTTAGAGGTAGAGCAGTATGCCCCACGTACCATTTTTCTAAATTTACCTGATCTCATTCCCTACCAAGGTGGTCACCTCTTTTATAGTGATGGTCCATTTTTATTCTTGTGCTACTTCCTTCATAAAAGGAGGGAAACACAGATAGAAAAGTATAGATTGTCTTTTTTTAGTGGTTTCACGCGTTGCATCTTATATTTCTCCCAAAGTTTTGTCTCTATATTGGATATTGTTGCATCTAATCGAAACTTGAGTTTTAGTCTAAGTGCTCGAATTATTATGTGTTGTCTATACCGGACCTATTAATTATGGTAGTCCCTATTCTTTGAAAATGGATTAAAAAAATAAATTAATAGCTCAACTTAAACATAAGTTAAATATGATATTTCACCGATATTTTTTAAATTTATATGGCAATGTATTTTGAAAATTATATTATGCTATTTTTAGCCAACTTTGAACCTCATTTTTCGAAAATAGTAGTTATAGCTCGTTGTGAGATTCCGGGAGAATAATTCTCAAGCAAAGACCAGATCAAAAACCGTTTACTAAATATTGCCTCTGCACTATTTTTTATTAACCCTAAACCTTAGCTCAATACTCTGCACTATTTTTTATTAACCCTAAACCTTAGCTCAATACTCTACTTGTATATATACATGTCATTATTGAGTTTGAGGTGTGCTTAGAGCCGTTATTTTGCAAAGTGATAAAACACGATATAGATATATATATATATATATATAGTTACCAAGGGAATGAAATGGGTGTGGAGCATTTTGATGAAAGCTTGGAGCCGTCATTCAGCTATGTACAAGCTATGATACAGAATGAAAAACGTGTAAGTCAGTTTTTTTTTTTTTTTTTTTTGAGGAACATTTCGTGCTGTACAAAAGAAGCTCTTGGAGAAATGATTTCTTTAAGCCGATCATTATTTCTTATATATAAATTCAATTATGACTTGGACATAAAACTCGATTCTCTTTGATTAAAGGCCGTGTTCCCTCTAATTATCCGGAGGGGATTCATGTGTCTAGATACACCAAATGATCGGCGTGACTATTAATACATAGACATAGAACGAAACACTGTTTACGAAAACTGGGGAATAGGAGAAAGCAAGCAAACACACACTCCAAAGGTAACTAGCTTATGGTATGGTTGTTGTGTTTTATACATCCCATGTATGTTTTTAATATTTGGGCGGCGGGCGATCTGTGGCACGGAATTCACGAAAAAATTAAAATTCTGCATGTCCCTGAGGGATACGGGCTCCGGGAATCCATGGGAATCTCATCACGAATGTCAAGCACTTGATAAATTTGGAAAAGCGCTATCTAATCCCTCTGTTTCTTTTTTCTTCAATGGATGTTTTTGGCATTAGTAAGTTGGAATTCATTTTCTAGAGCATTGACCCCTTCTTCGACCAATCAGTAGTAATTATTTGAAGTCACCTCCTAATACAAATAATTTTTCTCTGAATAATAAATTATTGTAAAACATATCCCTAAAGTGACGGTCGACGACCTCCAATGCGAGTTGATTAGTCATAAGAGCCTCATCTAAAATTATCATTGACGCAGTCAACTAGTTCAACTCGTAATGCCGTTTTCTCAAGTGAAGAAACAAAGTTCCCCTAGGTAGTAATAATGCAACGATTCCCGAGGATGAAACCGAATAACAACTTGTTTTTCTGACCTATATTTAGAGATCATGTATTCCACAAGTAGGTCTTTCCACTTCTGTCACAACCATAAACAAAGACTAAGCCGCCATTATTTCGACCGTGAGCTCTCGTAATGGTAGATATATCATATATTGTTTTGCATTTCACGACCGTGTAAGACGTCCGAAATTTTTTATCTCTAGTGATATACCATAATAAAGTGTGTCTCTTATAAATCGATTAGTGGCGTGGTGCGCATCATCGAATGATGGTTGTGGTGTTTGTGGATAATCTTTCAATAATCTGCCATTTTGTTGAGGATATGTTCAATCTCAAGAACACTCAAATTACACCGTTTTTCATCTATGAGGCGCAATTCGAAATTATTATATTGTTGTTGAATCATGTGCTCAGTATCAACAGTCCTCCTTTCCCAATGTGTTTCTCATATTCTTGTTGAATCGGTTACTTCAGTGAACATCAATATGGAGAAATACATATTTATCAGTTGTGAACATGTATTCTATGTAGTTGTTACTCTTACAGCATCATGTCATTCAATGTTGTCATCAAGTAAGCCTAATTCAAGATAAACTGCATGAAATGTCGACATCAAGTAAGCCTAATTCAAGATTAACTGTCTCAATATGTCGGTTGAACAATTCCCCTTACCGTTTGTATGTCCTCATAAGACATGGCATCTTGAACCTTCCTTTAGAGCATCCTGAGGTAGTAGCGATCACCATCATTTGGATGTGTAATAGTTAGTCTCCCAATTGAAACTATTTATTGACGTTTTCTCCAGATTTTACTTTGACGGTTCCATAACCATTCGGTTGGAAAATCGAATTTCAAAGATCGAGCTTCGTGGTACCGTCTGTTTGCTTAACCAAATTGTCAACATGGTGTTTTATGACTAATTAATTACTGCATGTATATCATCGTTGTCATGAAAGACAAATTTTTATCGCTGGAAAATGAAATTGCATTCTATCAAACGACGGGTATTGATGTTGTAGGGCGAAATAAAACATCCTCCAATATGCTTCTATGGTAGACATATAGCGATAGTCTAAATATTGGTTTATCTCATCAACACGATTTAGTTGTGCCTCATCAATGTTATTTCGAGGTTCACATTGAAAATATTGCTCGATCATGACCTTTGTGGATATACTTGCTCAATCATCAATGTTATTTCGAGGTACTTAAACATGCTTTGAACTGCTATTCGTTCAACATTATATGAGCATCATATTTGACACACAAATCCTATTGAAGGGTACTACCGACCTGTTATCGATTTCCCGACCATTAGATAATGTTGTCACAGTTGTTATTCTGTGAATGCTCTGCAAAAAACTTAGCTCAACAATAATCGTCTCGTTACAGATTTTTTTTTTCAGATAATGCTCTGAGCACTTTCCATCAACTAAACATGTATCACATGGTCCATTAATCATAAACGTAGTGACTATTTCTTATGCAAGGGGTTCATTGTCTTTATCAGGAATCTCAGCACTGGTGAATTTTTTACAATTCTCTACACATGTAGGTCTATCATTTGGAGTCACGGTAAGTATATATGCATGTGGATGTCCACATTTTCGGAATTCAACAACATAAAAATCTGCGTTATTTTCAGTTGTGTTAGCTTTATATAAATAATAATATAGTAAATTATACAATTATAAATTTATAAAATTACCAGTAATGACCGTTCCAAACATCTATATGTCCTTCAATCACGAAGTAATTGTTTTATTTTTAGCCTTAAAACTTGAGCGACAATGTCCGGACGATCTTCAACTCGTTCATATTGAAGTAGCATTCTGGTTATTTTGGCCAATTTGAATTACGCATGATAGTGATGAAAAATCAGGAGGACCCATTGTACGACATATTGCGACTGCATCCTGATAATGTTGGATCATATTGTGTGGCCCACCAATAAATGATGATGGCAATAGATACTTTCTTCCAGCAGAATTTTTATTAACATCTCCGCTTAAGACAACATTCTGAAGCCTCTATACAATTATGTACACAAGCTGCCTTGGTTACATTTGACATACAGTAGACGGCATTTCTCAATAGCAAAATACATGTCGACAATAAATTGTTGGTATATGAGACCACCTCTAACCAAACTATCACCATCCTCTTCCTATCTTGAATTTGGAATGAATAAAATTGTTCCATCGAAACTTTGTTCCTTGAAGTATTGGAAGATCTTATTGGTATTTTGAATGACCAACTATCTGTTTCGTAACGAAATAGCAATGTATATTAGAGAGGCACATAAGCGAGATGACTTTCAACTATCCTTTGTAAAGTATCATTTTTTGTTCGTAAAATCACGTATATGTGTCCCAAGTCCTCAGTACAATCACTTACAAGTAAAGCAGCGACTTCACGTGACGTTAGCCACATATATTGTCCACCTTCTCTTGCTTGAATGAAACGTATACGAAGATTTATATTGTTTTATTGTCCAACCAGCATATCTCAAGCACTTCGAAAAACTGAAATGTTGGGGTATACATGATCAAGCATGTCCTGTAATCTACGAAGTATGCCACTATTTTTATCTGATGTACTTAACGATCTCATTGCATTCAATGATTAAAAACATCATTATCAGTTTCATAAATATATAAATTAGAAAATTTAAGGCCACTACCCGGTTCTGATATTAATGACCCAATTCGATGGTATTGCTACCACCAATGCGAAACACATAAGGTCCCCTACTAGCGTCGACATTGTTGTCGATCCACCCTCTATTGAAGTGAATAACAATACATTTAGATTTGTCTTTGAACGATGGTGATAATGGAATACTTGTAGTTGAACTATGCCGTTTCCTCAACATAATTGAAATCTTGGATTTGTCAAGATGACATTACAATTGAGGTACTTGATTGTTCTCTTTCCAATATATGAGCTTTGCGAGAAAAGGCTTCTTGTATTTGTAGTAGATATTCAACAAAAAAAAAAATTTAAATCAATGATTAAATATTGGCCGGTTTTAGAATTTACAAATATGTACAAAACACTAAAATCTATTACCAGCTTGATTGTGGATTCTAATAGGCTGAGTTTTTCTAGATTGTCTTAAATGATTATTGCTTAGAGTTGTCATCCTCACAGCTCGAGTTTTCCATTGTAAAGAGAACTAGCGAAGCCTTCTTGTTTGCATAGTATGATTTTAAGGGTACTAGGTGGACAATGATGTGAGTCCATAGTTTTTTTAAAGTGGTTGACGTTGTATGATACCTAAAAGAATATGTTTTTTCGGTATTAGTTTCAGTTAAAGAACTCAAAAGTTAATACTAGACAACACGTTGAAACAATAGTTTTTTTTATTTGTGGGAATTTTTTTAAAATTATGGTAATCTGATTTTCACATAATATGGCAAGGCAATAACATAGTTTAGAAACATTGAATAAAAACGTCAACGAAGCATCTTAAATAAAATATAAAGAATATAATCTTCAATGTAACTCAAAGACCCACAACCCTAAAAGGTAACTATCGAACTTCTAATGTGAGGTTACAGAAACCTAAACTATAACAATTTTAGTGAATCTAAACACATATATCATAAATTTCTCAACATCGATAGTAATGCAAAACAACGGTAAACTAAAAAAGAAGGACAAAAGCTGTCAAATACGTCACACATTGCCAGAAAAATAGTGTTCATTCAATATTAAAAACTTCAACATATTCCTAACAGTTGGTACTGCAGTCTTGTAGTCGTGCAGTCCTACAGTTGTACAATTTTACATTCGTACATTCTCGAAGCGTACAGTTTTTCCAACAATAAAGCCCTAACATTGAACTATAAATTCAATTAAGTGTACTCATATGCATAAACACAAATTTTGACACCAGATAGGGAGGATAATGCTGGATAGTACTCATAAGATCTTTGTGTCACATATTAAGATAATTCTGTCGAATCTGCATTTTCTCCAAATTCTGTTGCGACATCTTCGAACCTCTTCTCAATTCCAAATTAAAGATCAATAATAATTATTTCAATGCACGAGTCTTAATTATGAATAGTAACTGGCGCATACTCGATGTATGTGCAACGAAACTTACTAAAAATAAAATCAACAAAAACATTAACGTGAAATGAAAAATTATATGGCCGAAGAACCGAAGTCCTATGTTTCTAACTAATAAACAACCTCGATATAATATATCATATGAGGAACCTCCTCTCGACTATCCATATTTCTTCAAATGTGGCCCAAATCTTGCATATTGCAAATTGTCTTAATACTTTGGGCCAAGTCAATGGATTCAAATGATTATGTCAATTAAGAATATGGAAGCCCCAAAAATTACGTTATCAAATCAAATTGTGTCATTAATCCCAAATCGGGATTGGACCCTAAATTTGCTCAACTATATATTTATGACAATGAGTAATGAGATTTTCAATCATCTAAATGCAATGAGATCGTCGAGTCTTCAAATATAAATAGTAGCATGCTTGATCGTGTAAACCCCTACGTTTTAGTTTTTCGAAGATCTCGAGATATGATGGTCGGGCAATAAAACAATATAACTCTTCATATATGTTTCACTAAAGCAAGAGAAGGTAGAAAATATGTGTGTCCAATGCCAAGTGAAGTCACAACTTTATTGGTGTGTGATTATAGTGACGACTTGAGATACAGAAACATGATTTTACAAACAATGGTACTTTACAAAGGATAAATAAAACTCATCATGCTTATGTGCATCTCCAATATCCATCGATATTTCCTTACGAAATAGATGGATTATCATTCGAAATATCAATAAGTTATTCCATCACTTCAAGGAATAAAATTTCGATGAGACAATTTTATGCATTTTGAATCCAAGATAGGGAAGAGGATTTTGATAGTTTGGTCAGAGGTGGTCGGTCGTCTATGCCAACAATTTATTGTCGGCATATATTGTGCTAATGAGCAATGTCATCTTTTGTACGTCAAATGTAACCAAGGCCGCTTGTGTAAAGAAATGTATAGAGGTCTTCAGGATGCCGTCTTAAGTGAAGATGTCACTACAAATTCTGTTAGAAGAAAGTATATACTGCTCTCATCATTTACTGGTGGACACGCAATATCATTCAACATTATCAGGTTGCAGTCGAAATATGTCGTACAATGTGTCATCTCAATTTTTTCGTCACTTTCATGTGTAATCCAAATTGGCCAGAAATTACTAGAGAGATACTACAATATGAACAAGTTGAAGATCGTTCGGATATCGGGGCACGAGTTTTCAAGCTAAAAATGAAAGAATAACTTCATGATTTGACGGATAGATGGATGTTTGTAATGATCATTGCTGTAATTTTCTATATTTGTAATTATTTTATTTTCAATATTATTATTATATAAGTCTAACATAACTCAAAATAATACAGTTTTATATGTTGTTGAATTCCAAAAACGTGTATTTGCTCATGCACATATACTTCTTACCGTGATTCCAAATGATAAGCCTACATATGCAGAGGATGTTAACAAATTTACCAGTGCTTAGATTTCTGATAAAGACAATGAACCCCTTGCATATGAAACAGTCACTAAGTTTATGATTTATGGACCATGTGGTGCATACTTAGTTGATCGAAAGTACTCAAAGCGTTATATGGAAAAAAATTTGTGACGAGACGGTTGTTTATGACCGAAGGTTTGTGCATTACAATCATAGAAGAACAATCATGAGAACTTCAGCTAATGATCGGAAAATTGATGACATATGGGTATTACTTTTCAATAGAAATTTGTGTGTCAAGTATGATGCTCACACAAATGTTGAACGTGTAGCAGTCTAAAGCGTGGTTAAGTTCATATAAAAGTATATCCACAAAAGTCATGATCGAGCATCATCTGTCATTATAGAGAGTGTTAACATTGATGAGGCACAACCACATCATGTCGATGAGACAAACCAATATTTAGATTATCGTAATGTGTCTGCACTTTAAAATATTCAGATTTTCCAACCGAATAGTTATGAAATCGTCAAAGTAAAATCTGGAGAAAATGTCAAAAAAGAGTTTCAATTGGGAGACAACTTTTTACGCATCGAAATGCAGGTGAGCGCTACCATCTCAGGATGCTCTTAATGAAGGTTCATGGTACAATGTCATTTGAGGATATGCGAACGGTCATTGTTGTTGTTCAATCGAAATTTCAAGCAACTTGTCTTGAATTAGGCTTGCTTGACGACAATAATGAATAGCACGATGCTTTAATAGAAGCAGCTACATGGAATACAGGTTCACAACTAAGAGCTCCTAATTAAGGTTAACAAAAGTAGCCGATCAAACAAGAATATGGGAAACCTATTGAGAAAGCATGACTGATGATTGAGCACATGATTTAGCATTAATCTAATAATTTAGAATTGCACCTCACAGATGGAAAAGCGACATAATTAAGATATTCTTGAAATTGAACATATCCTCAACAAAAATGGCAGGTCCTTGAAAGATTACCCACAAATGTTGCGATCATCGTACGATTATGCGCACCGTACCACCAATCGATTGGTAAGAGACAAACTTGATTATGATCCATCACTAGAGATGGAAAATTATGAATGTCTTGCTCGGAGGATAAATGCAGAATAATATAGGATATTTTCTACCATTTCGAGAACTCACACTCTAAACAATGGTGGTTTATTCTTCGTTTATGGTAGCGGCGGAACTTGAAAAACCTACTTGTGGAATACATTGATCTCTAAATTTATGTTAGACAAATCATTTCAGTTGCATCCTTGGCAATCGATGTCTTATTAATACCTCGTGGTAAAACTACTCATTCTATACTAGTATTTTTTGCACACCCAATTGTGTGTGCTTTAATATATAAATATGTAATATAATTTTGTATTCTAAGTTATTTAAATTGAAAGATGTTTGATATATATGAAATTATAATTTTAATTTTAATTGTATAGTAATTTAAATATATAAATAAAAACTAACTTGTGAGGATATAATTGGATAAATTAAAATATTTATGGGCAAAATGGTAATTGCAATAAACAAATGTATAGATAACTCACCATCATTCAATATAAATAAATTCAACGGCTCAGATTTCAATTCAGTGACATACCAATAAGATGTTTATGCTTTATATAAAGGTATAGATTTAAGATACCGCTAAATTTCAATGAGAATTATGCTTGACGTCAATAATGAATAGCATGATGCTTTAATAGAAGCATCTAAATGGAATACAGGTTCACAACTAATAAATATGTTTTGCTCCTTATTGATGTTAACAAAAGTAGCCGATCAAACAAGAATATGGGAAACCTATTGAAAAGGCATGACTGATGATTGAGCACATAATTCAGCATCAATCTAATAATTTCGAATTGCACCTCACAGATGGAAAAACGACATAATTAGGGTATTCTTGAAATTGAAATATCCTCAACAAAATGCCAGGTCCTTGAAAGATTACCCACAAATGTTGCGATCATCATACGATTATGCGCACCGTACCACCAATCGATTGGTAAGAGACAAACTTGATTATGATCCATCACTAGAGATGGAAAATTATGAATGTCTTGCTCGGAGGATAAATGCAGAATAATATAGGATATTTTCTACCATTTCGAGAACTCGCGCTCTAAACAATGGTGGTTTATTCTTCGTTTATGGTAGCGGCGGAACTTGAAAAACCTACTTGTGGAATACATTGATCTCTAAATTTATGTTAGACAAATTATTTCAGTTGCATCCTTGGCAATCGATGCTTTACTAATACCTCGTGGTAAAACTACTCATTCTATATTTAAGATACCGCTAAATTTCGATGAGAATTATGCTTGACGACAATAATGAATAGCATGATGCTTTAATAGAAGCATCTACATGGAATACAGGTTCACAACTAATAAATATGTTTTGCTCCTTATTGGTGCTAACAAAAGTAGCCGATCAAACAAGAATATGGGAAACCTATTGAAAAAGCATGACTGGTGATTGAGCACATGATTCAGCATCAATCTATTAATTTCGAATTGCACCTCACAAATGGAAAAATGACATAATTAGGGTATTCTTGAAATTGAACATACCCTCAACAAAAATGGCAGGTCCTTGAAAGTTTACCCACAAATGTTACGACCATCATACGATTATGCGCACCGTACCACCAATCGATTGGTAAGAGACAAACTTGATTATGATCCATCACTAGAGATGGAAAATTATGCATGTCTTGCTCGGAGGATAAATGCAGAATAATATAGGATATTTTCTACCATTTCGAGACCTCACACTCTAAACAATGGTGGTTTATTCTTCGTTTATGGTAGCGGCGGAACTTGAAAAACCTACTTGTGGAATACATTGATCTCTAAATTTATGTTAGACAAATCATTTCAGTTGCATCCTTGGCAATCGATGTCTTATTAATACCTCGTGGTAAAACTACTCATTCTATACTAGTATTTTTTGCACACCCAATTGTGTGTGCTTTAATATATAAATATGTAATATAATTTTGTATTCTAAGTTATTTAAATTGAAAGATGTTTGATATATATGAAATTATAATTTTAATTTTAATTGTATAGTAATTTAAATATATAAATAAAAACTAACTTGTGAGGATATAATTGGATAAATTAAAATATTTATGGGCAAAATGGTAATTGCAATAAACAAATGTATAGATAACTCACCATCATTCAATATAAATAAATTCAACGGCTCAGATTTCAATTCAGTGACATACCAATAAGATGTTTATGCTTTATATAAAGGTATAGATTTAAGATACCGCTAAATTTCAATGAGAATTATGCTTGACGACAATAATGAATAGCATGATGCTTTAATAGAAGCATCTAAATGGAATACAGGTTCACAACTAATAAATATGTTTTGCTCCTTATTGATGTTAACAAAAGTAGCCGATCAAACAAGAATATGGGAAACCTATTGAAAAGGCATGACTGATGATTGAGCACATAATTCAGCATCAATCTAATAATTTCGAATTGCACCTCACAGATGGAAAAACGACATAATTAGGGTATTCTTGAAATTGAAATATCCTCAACAAAAATGCCAGGTCCTTGAAAGATTACCCACAAATGTTGCGATCATCATACGATTATGCGCACCGTACCACCAATCGATTGGTAAGAGACAAACTTGATTATGATCCATCACTAGAGATGGAAAATTATGAATGTCTTGCTCGGAGGATAAATGCAGAATAATATAGGATATTTTCTACCATTTCGAGAACTCGCGCTCTAAACAATGGTGGTTTATTCTTCGTTTATGGTAGCGGCGGAACTTGAAAAACCTACTTGTGGAATACATTGATCTCTAAATTTATGTTAGACAAATTATTTCAGTTGCATCCTTGGCAATCGATGCTTTACTAATACCTCGTGGTAAAACTACTCATTCTATATTTAAGATACCGCTAAATTTCGATGAGAATTATGCTTGACGACAATAATGAATAGCATGATGCTTTAATAGAAGCATCTACATGGAATACAGGTTCACAACTAATAAATATGTTTTGCTCCTTATTGGTGCTAACAAAAGTAGCCGATCAAACAAGAATATGGGAAACCTATTGAAAAAGCATGACTGGTGATTGAGCACATGATTCAGCATCAATCTATTAATTTCGAATTGCACCTCACAAATGGAAAAATGACATAATTAGGGTATTCTTGAAATTGAACATACCCTCAACAAAAATGGCAGGTCCTTGAAAGTTTACCCACAAATGTTACGACCATCATACGATTATGCGCACCGTACCACCAATCGATTGGTAAGAGACAAACTTGATTATGATCCATCAGTAGAGATGGAAAATTATGCATGTCTTGCTCGGAGGATAAATGCAGAATAATATAGGATATTTTCTACAATTTCTAGAGCTCATGCTCTAAACAATGGTGGTTTATTCTTCGTTTATGGTAGCGGCGGAACTTGAAAAACATACTTGTGGTATACATTGATCTCCAAGTTTATGTTAGACAAGTTCTTATATCAGATGCATCCTTGGCAATTGATGCTTTATTAATACCTCGTGGTAAAACTACTCATTCTATATTTAAGATACCGTTAAATTTTGATAAGAATTATGTTTTTTCATTTGAGAATACGTCATCACGAGCTGAATTAATTTGATTGTAGTCGTTGACAATTTCGGATGAGGCTCTCATGACTAATCGACTCGCATTTGTGGCCGCCGACCATCACTTCAAGGATATTTGTGAAAATAATTTACCATTTGCAGATAAATATTACCGATTGTCGCAAATCGTGGTCGCAAAGTGATTGTCGCATCTACTTTGCACCGTGCTACTTTTTGGAGTCTATGTCACTTAATGAAGTTAGAAATAACATGCACTCTCGTGGTGGTGATTTTTCTAATGAATATTTACAAAGAATGACATAATTTGGAAAATGGATCTTAGAAATAGGGTACAATAGATCGCCGAGAAGATCCCTAACAAGTAGTTGTTCGATCATATGGCTTATTAGTCTTGGTCTGTCAATGATCGGACAACTGACTATAGTAGTAATGTGAACCTTACACTGAAGGGGTCACTGACGGGGTTGCCTTCGGAGTCATGACTTGTCACTAGTTTTGCTAGACTCGGATTGTTCCGAAAAGAACATAGGTCAGCGGCGAAATACAGGAAGGGTATTTTTCGGTTGACCGTCGAGAAGAATTCACAATCTCTCAAGTAATCAAGATACATGGCCTATAAGATCGGGGACGATAAATTACAAAGTATTTGGCTGAAGCATATAAACTTACTCACGTGGGACACGGAGGGAAGTTTAGTAATTTGTCCGTCATGATTATATCGTAGCATCGAGTCAAGATAGTTTGACATTGACAATGACTTTCACTCGACAAGGACATATGTGAAGTGTTTATACATATTGACAATAATTTAAAGTTGGTTCGTCGAATTGATTGAATCAAATTCGTTCTCATCCGGTATCTGTTCGGTACCACGAAATTGACTAGGTTAATATCAAACTCATGGATTCCTCTCGGTTCCAGTTGAGACGAATTAAGAGAGTCGATTTAAAAAGGATCATTAGACTCGTATAATAATGGAGAGAGCTTCTATGCGCCTAATAGGCTCGGAGCCCGATAAGGCTTGGTACAAAAAGTTAATGTTGGATATTAACATTTAATTAATTCTTGAGATGGTCTTAAGTGCTTAATTAATTTGCTAAGTATAGCTTAATGGGTTAGGTTTAAAATTAATCAAGTTAGACTTAATTAATATTTGCCCACATTATTGGACTAAAGCCCATTGGTGCAAGCGGATTATGATTAGTCATCATAATGCCACTAAGCTTAAACTTAAACATACCACTCATGCTTATGTGGCATGGGAAAAAGTGAGTGGCTAGGCCACTAAGCTTGGTATTTCGAGCTTACAGAAGTGGAGATGAGGACATGATTTTCATCTTTATGCTAAGTGATGAAAGAACTTAACATGTCATCTAAAGTTCTCTTAAGAAGGAAGCTCTCTTCCAAAGCTAATTCTTAGCTTGAATGGTCAAGAAGAAAGGTGACTGACCGAGCACTCTAGCCATCCTCGATGCTTGATTTTTCATTCCGAGTTCGGATCAATGTGACGATCTTGCTCATAATTGTCCGAGATGAGAAGGTGGGATTATCTGCTTACGAAAAGCAATGTGAAGTTTGGGAGCTTCGCTATAAAGGTAACATGCTAAGAGGGGTTTGACCCCTCCCTTAACGTGTTTACGTTTTCGTTTTTGTCGCCCAACCTCGGGACCAGTCCCGATTCGGCTCGGGGGGCCTCGTACCTCCCTTCCGTTGTGCGCTCGGGGTGGGGTTCCCTACACACATTTAAATAATTTCGAGTCCGCCTATGGATTTAAGCCCAATATCTCTTGTGGTCGATACTAGCTAAGTGATCCTTTTTAAACTCGACCCTCTTGGTTCGTCTCAATCGGCACTGGGAGGAATCCAGGAGCTCGATATTCACATAGTCTATCTCATGGTATTAAATTGATCCTGAGTTGAGTATGAATTTGATCCAATAAAATATACGAACCCACTATAGATTGTCGTTGCGTACAAACCTTTCACATATGTTCCGGCCGAGTGAGAGACATAGTTATATCAAACTCACTTCACTCGAAATACTATGATTAAATTGTGACTAATGAAATTATCAAACTGCACTCCACAACCCACATGAGTCAGTTTATGTGTTGGCCAAAGAGTTAGTAATTTTTCGTCCATAATTTCACATTGAACATGTATCTCGATTACTTGCAAGATTGTGAATTTTTACTGCCTGTCAAAGCCTGAAAATCGCACTTCGTTGTCAAGATCGCATTTCGTCACCGATCCATGCACTTGGAAAATCGGGCCTTGCAAAACTAGAGACAAGTCAAGACCCCAAAGTCAACTCTGCCATTAATTCAGTCGGCCTCAGGTTCACATAGACAACTATAGTCAATCAATTCGATCGATCAATTAACACTCGATGGGTAAAAGACATGTGATTACGACTCAATGTCCAAATACATTCAATCTCCGATTTGATATGTGTCGTGTCGGTGTCACGACCCCACACTTTTTAAGTGAATAATTGACACAATCACTTAAAAGCTATCGACAAATAAGTGGTACCCGGCAATCCAGCACTCGTCTCGAGCCTAAGACTTGTGGTCGAATTTAATATTCGAGAATAATAGCTGGTGCTCATCTCTCGTCCATGAGAATCATTGACTAAACTCGCGATATATGGATGTTATTTATTTATCTTCTTATTGGATGCCAAGTAAGAATTTATTGATACCGCCTTTAAAAGAAAAAAAAATAAAATAAATAAATTTTATTCCATAAAAATATTCGAATAATTATAGACAATTGAATAATAAGCGAATAATACATATAGGTCTATGCCTTATAACATTTTATCATCCTAAGGAATTTTGAAGGCATATCTCCAGAAATAATTTAGAGAAAAATGATGATATTGATATATAACAAGTGCGATCAAGTGAGAACCTCGCAGATTTATTTACGAAAACACTTTCTCCTATGATTATTAGAAAATTAGTATATTCAATTGGAGTTCGAAAACTTCGAGATCTGGAGTGCTATTGCCATTAGACGGAGTAACTACATATTGTACTCTTTTTCCTTTGTTGTGGTATTCTCACGTGGTTTTCCAGATAAAATTTTTAATGAGACAACAATTAAAAGCGCATATAAAAGAACTATATATTTATTTTCCTTTACTAAGTTTTTATTCCACTGAATTTTTTCTAGTATGGTTTTAACGAGTCATATTTTTAAAAAAAATCAAGGGGTACTAAGAAATAATAAAATTGGTAGACATTTTTAAATAAAGATTAACTGAATTATTGGTAATATTATTGTATTAAATATTGATAAGATATGTCAGATGATTAATGATATTATTAAATTAAATGGTGATAGATATGTTGGATGATTACCGATATTATTATATTAGATATTGATAAGTATGTTGGAATATTGATTAGAATGTATTTAATGAGATTAGTTGTAATAATGCATTTGAGTAGTATAAATAGGTTATTACAGTTTTATTGTAAAACACGCCAATTAATGATTTCAAACTTATTATCTCTTATCGTAATATATCACAATATTCTTTATAATTATAACAAAATAATCTCAATACAATATTTAATCATATAATAATTTTTCCCAAAAATCTGATCGATCTTATACTAATTAAATACCATACAAAATCAACGCCTTATTAATAGTTCCTAACAACTCGTTCACCACCTATATAAACTAAAAGGCCCTTAAAATGGCATGGGATCATCTGTGCCAATTTGATGTTCCAATGAGATGTTCCACCAATGAGGTGTTGACACATGTTCATCTCATTATACCAACCATCCCATGTTTAAATAAGATGGACACGTGTCAACACCTTATTGGTGGAACACCTAATGGGAACATATTATGGGCACAGATGAATCAATCTACCTTAAAATACTCTTTGACTACATTAAATTTAATTTACACCAACATAGAATAGAAAGACTGACGGCTGATACACCAAAAAAAAAAAAAAGACTGACGGCTGAACCATGCTTGATGTGGAAGAACCATACCTATATTTTAGTCAACTTTACATTACAAATCCCACCAACCATGGACTTAATTCTTACAATACATAATAATAAGAAGAAAATTAACATCAGATTATGAGTACATCAATACTATTTAGATGTCCTCATGGTTTCCAAAGCTGCTTTTATTTCATTATTTATCAAGAAAGCATGATGAAAAAGAACATTCACAATGTGCAAATTTAAGACCAAGTTTTCCCTCTATCCCTCTTACAAAGAGAGAGAGTGATCATTTCATTCCTATTTGTTCCATGGCCAAATAGAAACATCTTTCTCATCATTCCAGAAATTAAATTCTTCTTCTCCAAAACCATTGCAATAATCCCAACGCACATCTCCATTCATGCCCAAGTAAACTGGCGATGGGCTTAGAACTAAGTCCCTTGTCTCGGCTTCTTCGTCCGAGTGCAATAACCCCGAACCATGTTGTAATCTTCCGCCTTCCTCAACGCCGCCCTTATTACACGGTACAATAAGCGAATTCCCTACTTCACCTTCAAATTTACCCTTTACTTCATCTGCACAGCAGTGGTTTTTTGAGGCTATCCCTTCTGTAGATGATTGTTTTTTAACCACATTATTCGAGCCGTTCTTTATTCTCCTAACGCTGGTGGTGACCTTCTTTGCTTTGGTCTCTGCAGAAGAAGGCAATGCTCCAGCGATTGACCTAAATCTGTATATGGTGCGACTTAGGTGGGACTTCCAGTAGTTCTTTATCTCATTGTCTGTTCTACCTGGCAGATTGGTAGCAATCACAGACCACCTAAGACATATCGTTGTTCACACCGAAGTAGTACTTTGTGTAAGAAAAGAATTCCCTCCAACAAAACAAGTTAGAAACTATCTACTATATATGTTACCTATTTCCCAGCTCTTTGTGCAGCTTCACGATGGTCTCCTCTTCCTCAGTGGTGAAGTTTCCTCTCTTCAAGTCGTCTCTTAAGTAGTTGATCCATCTCATTCTGCAACTCTTTCCACACCTCAACAGACCTGATTAGAAACATCGTACACAGCAAAAGAGAAAGAAAATGGTTATGTTTGATCAAGAATTGTAGAGGATAAACATGGTAACTACTAAAAGCCAAAAACCTGCATTCTTGGGCAGTGATCTCCACGAGCCTTCTCCATTGGCCTTGATGTAGCTGATAAGCTTCTGATCTTCTTCTTCAGTCCACTTTCCCCTCTTTAGACCTATTTTCTCACAACATGGGCTTCTTCCCATTTTCGGACAGCATTGAGAAGTCAACCAACAGCACTAACAACCACCAACCAAACCTTAAACTAACACTCAATTCACTTCATGCAATAAGTATACAACTGTTGTTCGGTTTTTTATGCTTACAAAAGGGGTGTGTGTGTGAGTGTGTACACTAGTTTTGACTGTTACAGTGTCACTATAAAGGACATTGAATTTGTGATAGTACCCAACTGACAAATGAATTGCATTAAATATGATAGCTTGCTTTGCTTTTCTTCTGTCGGTTCAAGTGTGTGTGTGGCCAGGCCAATGATGTTAATCTCTCATCTGTGATTTGCTGGGCTGGTAATTGGCTTTACGTCGTTTCAATCACATGTCAGAGAGGATTATTCTTAACTATCAAACTAGAGACGATTTATAAAGAAAAAAAAATGGTGTTAGTTTAATTATTGAAAAGAGGAGATGCTTACGCGTAGTTTATGGTGTGGATGAGTTTTTATTTTGTTATATAATTGGATAGTTTCCTATGTTACGTGGGAAGTGTTTTGAGTTACACCAATAGCTAGGACATAGCTCCAACAGTAATCATAATTCCATTTCCACTAATACGTTTGTTTATACAAAGCCATTAAAACAAACCAAGCATGTCACATTATCACGAAAGATAAGGTGACCAACTAGTAGTATAAATGCCCCCCCCCCCCCAATATTTATTATTGCACTAAGACTGAACCCTCTCTAAAATATATATATATATCGTCTTTTAGACAGCTTTGTGAAGCAACACCGAGAAAAATCACTTTCTCTCTCTCTCTCTCTCTTTTTTATTTATGTTTTTATTTTGTATTTTCTTTTTTGGTTATTGATTCTAACTATTTGGGAGTATTTATCACATTGTGTGGGAGTTGCTCTCTTCAATTATTATGGAGTTCTGAGATGATTTTAAGTACACTACTTCTTTTGTTAAAAATTCGATGTTATGAAAGATTATAACTATTAAGTATTTTACTAACGACGATTATATAAATATTAGAGAGATAATTAACTTCTTTTATTCAATACTTTCTATATATTTTTGCACATCCCAAATCACCTATTTATACACAAATCTCTCAAATTACATCCATAAAATAAAATATTACATCAACCACACAAAAATCACATCTACCATTCTAATCAATAAAATAATCAAATCTAACTTTCTCAACCTCCATTCTTAACTTAACAACCAATCCTTTTACTTAACCACCATTCTAAATAATATTCATCCACATCTTTATTTTAATATTTCATAATAGAATTTTGTTTTGTTTCAATCTTGTTTGACTTATTCTTCTTTTCGGTTAGTATTTATTACGTTCTCAATGAGAATTTTATTCACTCTGTATAGTCTAATGTTAACAAGATTATTCACCTCCTTAGCCCTTATAAATTTGTTTTTATTAATGAAACTACCATTTGGCCAAAAAAACAAAATTACTGGACCAATATCTAGGGGTGAGAATTAGGGTTTGGGTTTTACCCGAATATGAGCGGGTTCGTGTAGTTCGGGTGGGGTTATTCGCGTTATTTGTCAGATATCGGGTAATCCGATACCCGATAACTGTTGGTCGGGTCGGATTTAGTATTGGATAGGAATTTGCTATCCGATCCGATTATTTGGGTAGCCAGCGTAATTTTAAAAAAAATATATATTTTTAATTTTATATTTTAGTAATTTTATACGTTTAAACACTAAAAAATATAATTATATATTTGAATATTAATATTTAATTTGTGTGATGTTTAAGTTTCGAACATATTATTGACTGATTTTTTTTTTTATTATAATTGTATAATTAACAAGCGATAGTATATTATCAATGGATTATATCATTATGTCATAAGCTCATCTCACGATTATCTCGAAACTTTTTTGTTGCATTGATAAATATTATGTTTTGTAAGTACCTGGCTTGGATATTTTGACACGTATATCACATTATAATATTTTTAGTTTTATCCAAAATTCAAAATCGACTACCAAAACCGACCTAGAGGGCACCCGCCATAGATCAGATAGGATTCGAGTAGTGAAAATCTCAATACAAACCCGAACTACCCGAATCCAAATTACCCCACACCCGACTATCCGATCCAATGCCCAACCCTACTAACATCCCGTTTAGAGACGGGCAAAATGGGTTCGTCAGTTCAAGTCACGGGTTAGGTGGGACGGGGATGTGTTACCCAAGCTCAATCCAATGTCCATTAGCAAGTTCGTTGGGTAAGTCCGTCCAGCCATGAAAATAAGCGGGGCGGTATACTAGAACGATAGCCTACTTAGACGCCGGCTATGATATATGAAATAATACGAGTGAACTGTCGGTGGATCGGGAATTCAAAGACAAGGATGCAGATGAAACAGCGAATGGCGATGACTCCGAGTCGTGAGAAAACACCGCAAAAATCGCAGCGTTTGGCCTACAATGCCACCCACCACAGACATAAAAGAATACGATAGTAACAAAAATCATCAGCAGAATCAGAGTACCAACACATTATAGGGCCAAACAACCCTACTAAGAAACTACAAGCTCAGAAATCACGAGGAAGGGAATCAAAACATCCTTAAATATTGCAATTCATAACATAAAAGGTTATCATTTGGCAGAGAAGAGAATGTATATTACCATCTAACAGTAGATAGAAATATTCAAACATAAACATGGTCATTATCATCAGTAATCTACTCTTCTCCAGCAGATCCCTCCTCGCCACTCTTATTGTTGTGTTTCCTGGCGTACCTCTGATTCCTCAGAAACTTGGCCATTTTCACAACGCTGTAGGTAGAGAAACGCCCCAAAAAACAAAATGAGAAAAAACTTCGATTTAGCAAATTTATCACTTAATTCAACGATATGGAAATGGAACCAATATTTCCGTGAGTTCGATGGAGTTTCACCTTGTGTGGATCGATGCGTCACGGCAGCTAACAACGGCGACAAAAAGAGAAATTGGCTTTGATTTTGGGTCTTATAGATAGAGGAGTTTGGTAAACCCTAATGGAGGGCTGGGCTTGGGCATCTCTCAAATTGTGCTTTGTAATGAGGTTCGTCATAGTTTGGGCTCCATGAATGTTCAAAGCCCTAAAGAAGGTGGTGTTGCTTCATGCCCAATATTTATACTTTTTTACATTTTGCTTCTAATAACTCTCAATTTGGTGTGTCGATTTTGTCGAGTGATCGGTTTTAAAAAATCTATCTACATAAAAATTCTAATGGTCCATTTGGAAACCCGAGTTTCAATTTGAAATTCGGTAGGAAATTGAACGGATTTTGATTTCGATTTCATCAAAGAAAATTTAAACGTCTGTTTTTTGTTGAATTTGAAATTCGATGATAAATACTCTATTTTTTAAATTCAAAGTCTAGATTGTAATAAGTTCGACGACGATGGCAGCATCGTCGACGGTCGGCGGCGTCAGCAGAGGCGGACGGCGTCGAGGGTCAGCTTTGGTCGGATCGGCGGACGGCTTCGACGGTCGGCGTTGGTCGGTCGTTGGCGGTCGGCGGTCGGCGTCGTCGGTGTCGGCGACGGACGACGTAGGTAGTGATGGTCGACGGCCGGCAGCGGCCAACGGAATCTGAATTTCGAAATCCTAATGTTTGTCAAACAATGGATTTTGATTTGAAATTAGGATTTTGAAATTTCTAATTTAAAATTATGTGAGCTCGTTCAAATACACGAATCTAAATGCAGCCTAATTTATTTTCTTCGTTTGCGGCCAGTGATCTACTGCCACTATGATCGGCGACGGATGAAGTTGGAGCAACAATCATCTATTTCATTCACGTTCTGAATTTCCTTATTCGATTTTATATTTTGTTTATTCGGTGGTATGACAATTTTATTCTCTCGTATGAGAGTATTTCTCGCTTAAATAAGAGTTTTCAATGGTCTTAAAATAGATCTGAGAAATAGACATTGTGCTGACATTGATAATTCAAACAATAGAGTTAAGAATCTAGATTAAATAATATCAAAAGTGCTTGAAGAAATGATTACAATTGATATACTATTGGAAGAAGGAATTGCAATTAGTGATACTAGTATATCTATCTTTTATGTTGTTCCTCCGTATTCTTCAGCAATTTTTTTATTGATTTCATTATAAAATTTTGTCCATGAAATAAAATTATCGTTTTCCTCAAAAAAAAAAAAACAAACATTGGTGTGACAAATTGAATTATAATTGCAATTTCCATTAATATTAAAAACAAAAAGTTAATAAATAAAATTTATATAGTATTTAAAACAAATATAAATAAAATTTATATACTATTTAAAATTAATTTAAGATTTATTTAAATTTTTTAATTTCAAAATTTATACGTTGTTAGAATTATTTATTTACGGATTTATTTAAAATTTTAATTTCAATATTTTATTAAGTACGTGCATAGAATGTGCATGATTTACTAGAATATTTAATTTACGAGTACATCCAAGGAGTGTTATATGCTGCTCCAACGGATCCCAAACAGCAAAACACTATTCTAAAATTAGTCAACAAAGTGAATTTTGTTATAAAAATATTTATTGTGATTAATATTGTATTAAGATTATTTTATTATAATTATGCTTATATTAATATTAGTATGATAACATAACCTATAATATTAAAGAGATAGATTAGATAGAGAAAAAGTATACAAAGACTTTGATGTAATTTACAATACAACTCATTTAACATATTTATACTACTAAAAATTTACTATTACAACAAATTACATTAAATACAATCTAATCAATTATCAAACGTATCTTATCAACATTAATACCATCTATCATCCAACTGATTCTTATCATAAAATAATTCATCAATAATCCAAAAACATTCAAATCTTAGTTATTTAATCATCCACAATTAAATTATTTCATAATAGATATGGTTTAATTTAAATTTATAATATTTAAAAGAAATTAAAATTAAATAAAAGATATGTTATCGCAGTTTTGCTCCCAAAGAATGGTCATTTTTCATATTTTGTGAATCAATCATTCCATATCCCAAGAGTTATTACCGCTTATCCAAGAACAGTTAGTCCTTAAACCACCCCTACGATCCCAATTATTGCAGTATTTCAAAGTTTACGCACTAACTTTCCCATTCCAAGTGTTTTTACAACTTTTTTCCCAAGCACAGTTATTCCAAGAATTGACAGGTTGAGCACAATCTGGTACCAAAGATTGCTTCTTTTTTTTTCCTCGTATTTTTTTAATCAACCCTAAAATTCCAAGAGTTATTACTACATTGTCAAGCTCGGTTATCTATACTATTTATTAGGTGGGAGGAGTGGATAAAAACTGACAATTTGGTGTGTGAAAATAATTGCAATTTGCCCCTTCCTTTTATTAATTTATTTTGATATTAGTAATTACAATTGCTTTCTCTAATTATTATTTATTTTAATTACATCCATACAAATTTATTTTTTTTAATAATATTTTATCTATTAAATATTATAAATTACAAATAATTTAAAATATACAATAATATTATGTATTTATATTTTACGCACACGCATCGAGTGTGCAATAAAATACTAGTTCCAGGAATCAGCAACCCGATCGCAATTTTGCTCCCAATAACTGCTCGCTTTCATATTTTTCGAATCTAGCTATCGGATCATCAAGAGTTATTACTGGTTTTCTAAGCATTTGGTTTGTGGATTAGTAGGGAATGGAAAAATAAAAACTAATTTTTATATTTGCTTCATAGAAGAAATAGACAAGGAAAAGAAAAAAGAACACTTAAAACTAAGAAAATCTAATTTCTTCACAGAATGTTGAGGAAAATAAAAGAAAAACTCATGAAAACTATTTTTTCTCTCCCATTTTCTTTTTCATACTACTTTCTTCATTCCAAACATACCATTAGTCCAAGAACCAACGGGTCGATCCCTATGATTGTTGTTTTTTCATATTTTGCGCAGTAACCCTCCGATCGCAGGAGTTATTAGCACTTTCTCAAGCACAGTTATTACATATCATAAGATTTGATTCATATTATGCATGTTTTTTATTGGACTAGGGCATGATTAAAGATCATTGGGCAAATTTGAAATAGAACTTAACTTTACATGCTTTCTCAGAAGCCTTTATATATGTTAAAAGATTTCAAGCTCAGATATCAGTATTCATTCTTTCATATATAATTCATTTGTGTTTTCAATGATTAACAAATTTATGTGTGAATCTAATCAAAATATATAACCATTAGTTTAGATAATCTTCTTGAGTCTTTTACAAAATACGCACGGTCTTGAAAATAAAGATTTGATCTTTTTATGTAAAATTGATGTGCTTTAAACTCCTATTCTGAGTTTCATGCATATATTTATTTAAGTACCTCACTTTGAGTTATACCTTGTTTATCGACAATTCGCTGCTATGATTCTAAAAAATTTCCAACTATTTCATGACATGTCAATGCTTGTACAAGTCTTAAATCATATTTTTTCAGATTTTATATATCAAACATGGATAACATATTTTAGTCCAACTCTTGAATGTGGTAACTCACAGCGGTTGTTTTAGTACATTCTCAGAATGCCTAAAAGTGAATCTGGGATTTTACGCAAGCTTTTGCGCTAAAAAACTTGATAATTTTGTTGAGTACTTGATTGTGCTAGATTCTTGCGTCGTATTTTACAAGCTGAAATCCGCATAATAATTTGTTGCATGAATTCGCATCACAATGTTGCATCTAGATTGTCGAGAAAGCAAATAAAAGAAAGTTAAAGATTGACGCAAGCGTCATCGACGACGAATATTATGAGGAATCGCTCTCAAGGGGGCAAGGCGCTGAGAAGTTTTAAGGAATTTGATACATTAGGGTTTCTATGACGAAGGAGGGACTGCATATTAAATCTGTAAAGGGTGACAGTCCCTCCAAAACGAAGGTAAGTGAAACTTTTTATAAGTTTCAAAAGAAAGTTAAGGAGAGAAAGCCAATCAAAAGTCTTATGACAATTACGGTAAAATAAGATTATGACCATTATCCCATTATACATTTTCCTTTTATAATGGAACTTCGAAATATTGACCAAAATCTTAAAAGAAAATGTAATCTTCTTCCATATATGTATATTGTCTATGTTGCCCCTTGTCCTAGAGGAGAACCCTATAAAAGAGGCTGCAAAATAGCCTATGGGCTCTACTCTACCCCAAAATCTCTGCAAAAACTGAAAACCTTTGCACTGACCCTCTCCTCTCAATGGGGGACGTGAGAAGCCTCGCCGATGAACCCATCGTAGAAGAAGAAGTATCAGAGAAACGCAAGCTGACCAATGTCCCTGAAGCCACCGAACAAGCGCCGGACAACAACGATGGCGGCCCGAATTGCAACAAACGCGTCAAAATCGAAGCCGAAGAAGTGGAGCCCATTCCCAGCGAGCACCCGAAAAGCGAACGCGGTGGCTCAATTCCGGCCGATAAGGAGCACAAAAACGGCGGAAGCGACGACGACGACGACGAGAATGAAGGAGGCTACAGCGAGAGCTCCGAGGCTGCTGTTGATCGAAAGGGAAAGGGCGTCGCCGTGGATTACAAAGGGAAAGGTAAGGTTTTTGAGGAATCTGATGAAGAGGGAGAGGATGAGTCTGATGATGATGATGATAGCAGTGAGGATGATTTCTCCGATGGGCTTGGTGATGATGAGGACAGTGATGATCTGGAGGAAGATCCACTTGTGGAGGTTGATTTGGACAACATTTTGCCCTCAAGGACTAGACAAGGCGGAGTACCTGCGAGGCCGGGTGTACGGATTTCGGGTGGTAAGGGCAAGGAGAACGATGACTAATTGCGCAGAAGTTGTTTACTTTATGGTGGCTTATACAGTATTTAGGCTAATTTAGTGGCTGGAATCGTATATTCGTGTTAATGTAGTGCAAGCTTTGATGGTGTTTGAATTTGCTGCTGACTAGAGATTTGTTTTTTTTTTTCACCATTCTGCCATTGATGCCTCCTTACATTATTCGTTGTGTTAGTTGTTGCTTAATTGAATTCTCGCCTAGTTAGGACCAACTGGATTGCGCTGTAATAAAGAAAGGGTTCATATTGGTTTTCGTTTCGCTGACGAAAGTTTGTTTCGGAAAGAAAGATTTCAGCTTTGCTTGTCACGAGTTAGTTTTATCGATCATTTGTTCACGAAAGTAGGAATGTGCTAAGATACTTTACCCTTTTCCCCTCTCCGATAAGCTATCGTTGAAGTCGTAATTGGGATTTTTATGCATACCCTATGTGTATTTTTTCTGGGAAAGTATGAATGTTCGATGGAAGTAGTAGTTCCGTGGTAAATGAGCGCGGGCTTACGGAGAGCTCAGTGTTACTTTCCCTGATATGAAACAGTACATATGCTACTTTTTAACATAATATAGATTAACAGCTTGGCATATTTTGTATAAGAGAGTATCATCAATGTTCGATCGAAGTGGTTGTTAGGTCGA